>PTEX01000102.1:1447301-1479376 GCA_003342815.1 Eudromia elegans
CAGATACAGTCATTTGCAAGTAAAGATTTTAACTTAAAAGCAGCAGCTGGATAACGGGAGTATGTTCCTGCACTGTGGCTCGGTGTCTTTATGTTGTTACAGGCAGAAGCCAGGAACCCAAAGGAAGGTATTTTAGTGCATTATTGCCTAACTGAGTCTAGTGGCCAAGTTGGTGGGTCAGGGCTGGACGCCCTGGTAGGCTGCTGCAGAAAAGTGTCCCCATTCTCTCTGCAGAGAGGCTGAAAGCAGAAATCTGTTAYGGCCTTATATGAAGGTGACTGTTTCTTTCCTCTCCGTACTGAATTGTGCTGAGAAACATGTATAAGAAAGCTGTGATAATGAGCAGTACAGTAGAGAGAGGTGATTTATGATACCTGTTCCTGACAGCTATAGTGCTGAGATTCCCAGGGTATCTGATCACTGCATTAGCATGCTGACAGCTCAGCATTTAGGACATTATGGTAATTTATCCTGCATATGCTGTCACCTGCACTGTCAGAGTTTCTTTTTAATGATGGTATAACTATTTTGTTTGTTTGTACTGCATTCTTTTCATTTGGCTAATGCCTTCTCATTAGATTGCACCTAGTAAATGAGAGTAATTAAGTGTTTCCTATAGCTCAGATGCAATGATTAAGTTGCAGAGTTGGTGCTGATTATGTTTTGTCATTTATCTCTATTAATCTGAGAATAATCCAGATGATGAACACATGTAATTTTTTTTTTGCTAATGTTCAATAGATGAAATTTATAGCTTCTCGATGGAACCAAACAGTAAGTGTGTGTGTTGGTATATAAATAGTAAGTTGTTGTACTTGTATCTTGGTTAAATAAACATAGAATTGTCTGCACAACTAAGGAAAAACAAAACATCTTCTGAATATAGAGGCTTTTACCTCTAAAAAGCATTTTTATATTGCTGAATTTATATCCAATTTATAACTTACAATTGTTTCTTTTTCTGCTTTCTCAAGTATCTTTAAAAAAACAGTAGAGATATTTTTGAGGGTTTAACTGTAGCTGTTGTCTGTATCTGATTCTGGAATACAAAACCCATCTCTCCTAGTGGAATGTAGTTTCAGTGTAAGGAAGGAAAAAACTCTTTGAGTTTATTTCTATATACAAAGTTTCAATAAAATAAAAGTTAATGCAGTAATGAAGGCAATGCTAAACTTTGGGAGTGACCTGGGTTGTATGATGATGTTCCTTAGTTTCCCTGTCTCTGTAAACTTTGTTGCACTTTACTCTCTTTATTTATTTCTTTTTTCTTTTTTCCTTTCTTCTAAATACATAATGAAAGTAGTCCTGGAATTGGATGCTACTTTTGTATCAAAATCTGRTTGGTTTCAAAAGTAGCAACTTTTTTGTGTCTCCAGTTACTAAATGTGTTCTTTGAAATACTCAACTTGCAATTGCAGTTGAGGGTGAAGGGAACTCCTAAGTGGTTTGGTTTTGTGCCCTAAATATAATGATATATTTAAGTAAATAAGGAAGGAACAATTTTCTAACTTATACACGCTGCACGATATTACTGCCTAATGTAGGAATGTTATCTTTGTTGTCTGAAACTCTATTACGTTTTGACAACTGTTATTAAATAACTTGGAGCTGCTGACACGGGCTTTTGGTTTCAAGCTTTGTTGGGTTTGGTACTTTAAAGTAGGATTATTTTTTCCTAAACATATGATTAAATTTAGATTTAATTGGTACCTCTGATGAAGACAACTGTGTTGTCTTTGTTGCTTCTGGTTGAAGTATTTGTAAGTCGCCCTTGGTCTGGTTCACATCYTTGTTCATATCCTACCCACTGAAACTGCCATCGTGTTTCAGACCTAACTCCTTTTGCTATTGCAGAGCCAAACCCAAAAGACCTGTTTTCTGCCCAAAACGACTCTTCTGATCAGGATGGCAGCCAGTGGCTAGAGCCATTCACATCTGTCACTTGTCGTTTGGAGGGGCTGCCTCTGTCCCCAGCTGAAGGAGGGACCTGTGGGCCTTGTAGCCGCAGGGGACACGTGGCTCGGGAGGACAGCAAGGGCAGGGACAGAGTGGGGTGAGACTGAGCGTGGCCACGCAGACATCTCGGCATGTGCTGGGGCCCAAGAGGTCAGGCACTGGAGAGGAGGACAGCCCAGCATTAGTCCACAAATTTAACTCTTGTTCAGTCCGCACAACCTGGGGTTAAGCCCGAAGCTATTCAAGCATTCAAATGTCATCATTTTTATATAAGGAAATCTGCTACAAAGCTGAAGAAATCACTAGCTGGAAATATATGTTAATCAGCTCAAATTACCAGCGTTGCTGGTTTTCTTTCTCTGAGGCCAAGCCTACATGCATCTGCCTTCTTTATGGGAAAGCAAATACCCTGTGCTGTTTCTGTGGGTCAGTTCTAGAGGAGCAGCTTAAAGCCCCGTGTCCTCAATTCTGTTATCTTTTCTCTTGGGTGGCTCCGGGAAGCAGTCGAAGCGCCACTGATGGCTGCTGGGCTTTCATTTCTTTGTGACTGGTAAATGAAACACATGCAGCCTCACCAAACTACATGACTAATGACAACCTCCAGTGGCTCCTGCAATCAAAGATTAATTTGCTTTATCAAGTTTAAAGAATAGTAGGCGATAAATCATGTCAAAAAGAAATAATCAGTGGCAGGCTGATGTTCTTTTGCACAGTGGAGGACAGGTGCAATAGAGGATTCATCTGCTATAGACCGTTAATTTTGTTCTCACACTGTTATGTTGATCTTAATTTTTATTTAGTTGATTTTTGAGTCAGACAACGTGCATTGTCAAGCCRAACTAATATTTTTTTCTAAAATATGTTTATTTTGAAAATTAAACATTTGTTTAGGCTGCCTCACTTGGCATCAAAATATTTTTGCCTAAATTCCAGTAATAATAAGTAGATTTCAGTCTCTTTTTTTGATGTCTTTTTGGAGGACAGTTCAATGTAGACAGGTGTAAAAATGCACAGTGTGTATCTGTGAGCAATAATAGTAATTTTATTTTCTTCCTGTTGACTCCTGTTTAGCTAGGKCTCCACTTTTATTCAATCTGTGAGAGAGGAACAGTGTTAGTCTTAAAGCTACTGCACTGCTGTGGTGGTTCTGGGTGTTAAGTACATGCTAAGAACCYCGTAAGTGGAAAACTAATGATACTGGGCAGCGAAGGCCTGATACCGTGGTGCTTTGTACCATATATGCTTATGACAAACGTGAGCAGCTAATATCACTGCATAGGAAGAGCTCAACATGTTGCAGGGTGAAGTTCCTAATGGTTCACACTTAGTGAAGWGGCCCAGAGTCAGCATCTCCGTCATAGTTAATGAATAGAACTGACTCCAAAAAGGCTGGATTTTTTTCTTTAAAAACCAAGATTAAGCCAACATTAAATGGGTAGGACTATCTATAGTATTTCATTGCAGCATTTGTTGTAGTATTACATTGTGTAGCATGACGCTGACGCTAACCTACGGTTGAGGATGGTTTATGCTGTACCAAAAAAAAAGGGTTGCAATTTATTCTGTACAAAAAATACRGATCGTGTCTGCTTGCTTAACATATTGACTACACTGTTGATTGCTGACCATTTTCGGTCTAGTTTTCAAYTTAAACCTTGGTCCAGTAATGTGTTTGGCAACAAGTTTTTTTTCTTCGTTTGGAAAAATCCTGGCAAARGAATGATGCAGATTTTGTGTAAGCTTCAGTGATGCATGGAAGTGATGGGGTATGTTTATAATAATACGTGAGCCCTCTAGTGGCATTATCTGTGATCTAAGCTTAGCTAGCTGCTAGGTCGTGGACTGCAGTGAGTGTGTTTAGGTGGGATGTCTAACAGGAAAACAGAATTACTGCCTGTGACAAAAGAGTCTGAAGAAGCGACCAGCCYGTGTGAGCAACCCCGGGGTGCAGGACACCAGCTGCTGTTCTGGCTCTCGGGATTATTACCAGGGTGGCACTGAATATTCCTGTTCTCAGTGGAGYTGGATTTTCCAAGAGGAAAAAATGCAAAACTTTGAAGCAGCTCTAGCAGCAAGGTCTTACCTCRGCAATAAACAGGCTTACTGGCACCTGACCTTCCCCATTTGATAACGTCATGTTTAGATTAAAAGATGGAACACTTCTCGTGTAAATATTGAAAGTTATATAGTGTAAAGATTAAAACATTAAAAAAAGAGAGAGAGAAACTTAAAATAGAGTTTGTTCACACATAGACTATGTTTGGAAAAAAATGGGCTTTAACAGGTTAATACATATGGGCAATATTCCTAAGCAGCACCAGGAGAGCCCGGCAGGACCGAGGGGCAGCCCTGGAGCCCAGCTCCAACGCGCCTCCCTTCCTCTCTCCCGGTTTTGAGGTGTTCTCGGTAGCACCGATACTGGAAGAATCCAGCGATATTCCTGCAATTCCTGTGTGCTGCTGTGGTGATGCCAGGAAGCTGRAAATGCCGGTCAGTCTGCCAGTGGGGTTGAGTTAAAGCCCTTTTCAGAGCAAGAACTCAAACTCGAGTTAACCTGAGGGATTAAAAGTTAACATTTACAGCAGGTAAAATACAACTGCTTTAAAAGCAAATATAATGACAAGAGTATCYCAGAATCCCAGGATGATTGAGGCTGGAAGGATCATCTGGAGATCACCTTCTCTGGAACCTCTGCTCACAACAGGAGCATGGGGGCAGGTAGCCCAGGACGATGGCGAGTTGGGTTTTAGGAAGTGCGAAGGATAGAGATTCCTTATCCGTTGGTGCAGCCTGCTGCAGTGCATGATCACCCACCCAGTACCAAAGTTTTTAATGTGTATTAGTGAAATTTCTTCTGTTGACGTTTGTGCCTGTTGCAGCTCTGGTGTTTTCACTGGGTAGCATTGAGAAGAGCCTGGCTTCATCATCTTTACTCCTGGACCCAGCTCTCCTGATGTGTCTCACCAGTAGGTCAAGTCCAGGTTCCTTTTTGGTATATCAGAGGCTCTATTTGTAGATTTGGGGCACAAGAGGAGGAAAGAAACTGTGCCTGTTTATTGTGGGCCAGATTCTCAATGAATAGTCCTGGCTTTCAGAGTTTCAGGCTCATTTAAAGCAGAGCAGTCTAGAGAAACTGGTTTAAAACAAAACAAAATTCTTATTTTTAATCTGTAGTTCTRTAACTAAACTGTCAGAATTAAGAGCTTTTATAAATGTCTTTGAAGCATTCTTGTGAAGATAGACCATCACAGAAGCACCTGGGAAATTTTTCTGGCTGTCTTCAAGTTGATAACAGATGAGGGAAGCTACATCATAAAGAGTAGAGAGCAAAGTCTTTTTGTTCCTGTGTATTTTGGCAGAAGCACTGAGTAGGGATTTGGATGAGAGGCAGAAGAGGATAAATATTTTGTGRTGACTTAGTGCAACACCTTACAGACAAAAATATGTAAAATCTTTCTCCTTTCTCCTTTGCTCCTTTCATAAAAGGAGCAAAGCTGGATCCTAGCTCAAGTGATGAGCTTGCCTTTTCGCAGCATGTAGGGTCTCCCTTTGAGCCACCTGGCTTCATTAGTTTGTGTTTTAAAAGGCTAGCAGGTTCTGACAACTTCARTACTTACAGCAGCATGGCTTGGTTTTGTATGTGGATTACTTGAACTCGTATTTTTTTCTTATGAAGATCTGCATTTTGGTTAAGGCAGAAATGCAAATATAGAAAAAAAAGAGAATAGGTAGTAATGTTGTCCTGGTACAGGTCTGTGTCACATACCYGGGGCTGTTCTTAGGTTATTCTTCTGAGAGTTAATTGCACGTTTATTAAACCTGATAGAGAGGCAGMGAGTTGCCTTTCTTCTGCTGCTTTCCAGTCTTCTGGAGCATGGAGAAAAAACACATTATTTTAGGGAGCAGTTCCGCGTAGGTTTTATCTGTATCTTCTTTGTGGGAGCACTCTGTAGTTGGCATCAATTTGGATGAGGAGAGCAGCAGTCGGACAGACCATGAGGAAGGCTCCGTATTATTTCTCCAGAGCATTCTCGCTGTTCACGAGTTGTTTCTTGAGGCATGTAGCTCTATTGAGAAAGAAGCCTTTCGGGAGCAAAAGTTTTATTTCTGAAACATTTTTTTATACCAATTTAAGTATTAAATAATTTATATTGCAATTGTATTAAGAACAAAACAACAGAGATGTTTAGAAAACCTGTGATATGGAATCAAATTTTGTTTACAATTTTAGTTTTTGTCTTTAGTCTTAAAGTAATATGCACAAGACCTGATTTTTTTAATAACAGCAATAGTACATCTTTGGATGTGCTCTCAGTTACAAAAGTACCTTCCAGGTTAGYCATTTGCTTTAATAACCAGTTTCATTCTGATTTGCTGAGTATTGATAACATTTAGAATATCATTAATTTTGCTTTTTAGATAGTCATCTAAATGTATGTGCTGTTGCAGCTAAAAATTAATTTTGCAATCTGCCTTCTTAAGATAAGCATGAGTCAGCACCTGCTCGCACCCCTTGCTAGAGTGCTTTGCTCCTAAAGTGCTTCAGATTCTTCGATTATAGACTCGGAGCCCTATTTGGCAGTGTTCTGTTATGTATCATGTTCGCACAGATTTGATTATGTTGTTTGCTTAAGAGGTCAGCAAAACGTACCAAAATATTGCTCTGTATATCATTAAAGGCCATTACTATCAGTCATGCTGTAAAATGATTGCATTAGATGAAGAGCTGCATGCACGATGCAGATGATCTGGCCACACTTCCAGCCTGAGCAAGCGGGACGTGGTGTTGCCTTCCTGACTTGACCTGTAAGGTGCTTTTTTCTGTGTTCACTTGAGTGACTAAATGATATGTTGGCTGCGGTGGCCCTTTTCAATTTGTTCTGGATTTTTCCCTCTTTGCCCGAGTCTCCATTTCTCCAAGCAGAGACAGGAAAGGGCAGGATTTATTCTTACCTTTGCAGGTCTGGAGGGTGTCACCCTTTGCTTCAGAACGAAACCACCACTTGGAATTCCTTAATTTACAGAGTACTTACAGTCCTATTTTGGTTACATTTATATTGACTTAATTTTAACACAAGCTTGATATTTACAACTTTCTTTTCAAGATCTCCTCTCAAATACTATCTGTGCTTCTGGKTCAGGCTGTGTCTCTCTTTTTCTCTAAGCTCTTTCTCCTTTTCCAGTGCTTAGTGTTTCAGCTTGAAAAGTCTTGGGTGAAATCAGTTGTTGAATTCGGTGTCTGGGTGCCACTCTATTTTTGTATTTAAATATCTCTGTAGCTTCTCTTGAAGCAAACTGTTATTTCTTAGAGTCTGTTAAATTCTCTCTCCACCCTTAGCAGTGTTTTCTGASGTTCCTGTTATGCAAAGGATACCTCCTGATGTAGATATAGCTGCTCTTTCGCTTTTTATTCTGTGCCGTCTTAAAATTGCACCTATATTTGATGTTCACAAGTAAAGTCTTTACCTCTGTATACTAAAGCACTGATTCCATGTGCAAAATACAAGAAAATACATGTCACTACAGTAAACCTGCAGCTAACATAGGGAAGGGGAGCAGAAAAGCATCTGGAAACTGTTTGCACATATCATTTTGCATCGAGAGGCTTCAAGATCTGCCCCACAGCATCTCCTCTCCGCATGATTGATAGCCGGGTGCTGGGCAGCGCTGGGAGCCAGGCGGCCCTTGGACTAACGTGCCACGGGTTGCTGTCCAAAGAATGAATAGCAGGGCTTCAAATGCTGCATGTTTTTATTTATTAGTGACGAGTTATGATGTGGTTGCCTGCTCAATTAAACAGCTGAGGTTTTCTCACTGCTGCAGTGARGAAAAGTTGTGCGAGCAAAGCACTAGTAAAACCCCAAATATTACCAAAATAACAGTAAATGAAGGAAATTTCTGTTAGGACTATAGCTGTTAAATTTCGATGKGTGTTGTTGTAGGGACAATTAAAAAGAAAATGTGATGCTTCGGCTAATGATTTATGAGACAGTTGCATTGGAGCAAATGTTTGAAAATACTTCAGCACATCGGTCTAAAAATAATACAGTAGAATGGTAAAAGACAGAGAAATTCACCTCAGCGTTTTGTGCAGATTAGCAAGAATTGGCTGCAGTAGGAAAAAAATATTTAAGAGCAGGGTRACGAGCTTAAAAGATTCATATGGATCTTCAGCATTTCTTGGAGAGATGCATGGTAAAATAGGACTGCACGTTTGTTTTTGTTTTCTTCCCCCCCGCAAAAAAAATTGGATTTAACAACAAAAAATATTGCCTAACCTCTGTTGTTTAATTAAAAATACAAATCCTCTTGGTGGAAGGTGACAAGAGTATTGTTTTGTCTTGTATTAATTGAGGTTGTTATTGGAAACCTTRTGGAATGTTTAAGCTTAAGAGTACAAGGTTTTTATCATGCAAAAATTGAAAAATTGTTGATCTCTCTTTCCTCAAGGTAGCGTCAAGGACATACTTAAAAATGCATCTTATTTAAAATACGTTGCACCTGAACTGCCAAGCCCCTTTTTCTGTTAGAGTTTATGTTGGTTTTCAGAGATCTGTAGCAAAAGTTACCTTTGGTTTAATCTTAAATATATCCCCTGTTTCATGCCTGGCTGTTTAATAAAAGGTCAGGTTTTACTTATGTGGTTAAATAGAACATAAATACAGACATTTCACATGATGTACCATGTAAATGTAAGCCTTTGTAGTTACAAGTTTTTGTAGCTGGAGAATTGTTTTAAAAGGCATGTAATTTATTAGCTATCAGTATCTGCTTTATTGCCTTGCCGCGCTGCAGTAATAAATAAAAGAAAGTGAGCTGATTTTACAAATGGCACACAAGGTGCACATTTTGTGAAAAAAAGTCTTTTTTTAAAGAATTGGCATTAAATCCTTTTTTTGTGATGACAAAGAGGCTAAGAGTGCAAACTGTATTTTCTGTTTATCGAAAACAGAGTCTCTTTTTCTCGAGGGCATTTTTTCCTATGATCATCAAGGGATTTCAAAAGCAATAAAGTGTGGAATCATTGTTCGACTTGAACAGTATTAAAACTTAGGTTTTAATTTCAGTGAAGTAATAAGATTTGAACCTGTCTCACATTACAGCACTGTAAGGCATTTAGCAATTGTATTTTAAAGGAGGTTTTTAAAATGCAGCTCACTTGTAAGCTAACTGTCTGTCTAGTAATTAATAGTTTCTCTTCAGCAGAGGCTGTTGTGAATCATCCTAAGAAATCTCAGTTTTGTTAATAACAAATTAAGRTAATTGTAAGGTTGTTAATTCCTAATTAGTTTAAACCTGTGATTTTTTTTTTTTTTCCCCTCCCCTTTCTGGGACTGATTTTCCAATGCAGATAAAAAAGCAGGGATTAGGGGTTTCAGCCTYGTTTTTCCCCTTGAAACTCCCAAGAACTGGTTCCCCAGTTGCATGCAAATGTCAGGAAACTTCATTCTCTGGTTAGGAACCCACTTTAGCTTCCTGCTAAGAACCAGCTCATCTGTAAACATACTCTAAATCATTAAAGCTAATGACTCTTGAAGAACGAGGTGTGTGAGGTGACTCCGCCGCGTGCTAATTCTTGCCGCCGCTCACGTGTTGAACGTGAGCACACGACTGCTGACCTGGCCTCTCTTTGCCAACCAGGGGAAATGCAAATGTCTCTTCTGGCCRTTCTTCACGAGGGCTCATGAGATGGTAGTGACCAGGGTAGACTGTAGCTGGGAATAATCAGGGGTGCTTTGGGAGGAGGGAAAGTTTATGCCGAGGCGCGCGTTYGAGGCAGCCCCCCACGTTCCACATSTGAGCGGTGAGCTATGACCTTCCCTGATGATTTCGAACGGTAACTGCCTCCATTAGCCATCAGGTTTGTTTCTTTATTTTAGTAGAKGGCCCAGACTGTAAATATTAGAGGACCTAAAATAAATCAACATATTATCCTAAGGATACAAAACGTAAGAGCTATTTGTGGTTAGGAACCTTTGACAGATAGTTTGGATGAGGCAGATGATTGCCCGCCTCTCGTATCTGGCTTCCATTGCAGTGCCTGCAGGCAGTTTAGTGTTATAGTTGTATATTGATGTCAGGGTTACTACTGAGTGGCTAGCAATGACAGATGTCTATAATTACAGGCAATGCTCCCAGTATTTCAGAAGAGGCAGCCTATGTTGAACAATTATCTTATTTCTGGCTTGCCAAAGAGGGTTGTTCAAATTGCTGGTATTAGCTGCGGTGGCTGTAACACCTCTCCTTATGCCGTGGGATAAACGTGCAAAAAGCCCTCTGATCTRCAACTCGAGCCCAAAGCCGTGCCTAAAATATGTGATGTTGTGAGATTCCATCTGCTTGAGGCTGAGAGGTGCCGAACACCTGCAGCTATGCCGAGGTCGCTAGCAAATGCAATGCAATAGTTTTAGGAATAGAAATGTTAGAAAAATAATAAATAGCTATGATTTTTATTGCCTGCTTTTAAGGGCTAAGCTAATGTTGGTGTTCAAGGATTCTTAATGCTGAAGGTTATTGCATATAAGCGTGCTGAGCTGGCCACTTATTTAAGTACAATTAAGCAAGTGAGTGGAATTAAGCTGGACACCTTGAATAGTTGTGCTGGCAGGTAAGGAGGTTGATTAGTGCTGCTCAACTACTTAGTGCTTTCTCTTCCAGGCTTTTCTGACTGCCACAAATCTCTTCTTGTATGGTAATCTGTAAAGTACTGGCTCAGTTCAGCCATGAGATTATTTTGCAGCAACATTTTGGCTTCTTGTTAAATACTGACTGCGTGTGTGGCTTGAATCTCTGCAGTGCACTGGTCTGATGGAAAATACAGAGCAGAAGCAGGCTTTGAAAGCCCCCAAATCTTCCAGGTGTTGTTCTAAAAGTAATAACTGTTAACAGTATTTCTGAATTTTCATTGTAATATACTTTAACACCTGGAAGAAAGGAAAAGTGGTGGTAAAATTAAAAATCTCTAAGTGCTTTGCAAAAATAATAGTCTTAGCAAGACGCTTAAAGCTAAGCACATATTTAACAGTTGGCTGAAGACCAAGCAGATAAACTAACGTTTGTCAGWGAGTGTTGCTTAGGCTGCATCAGTAGTAAGAGCAGTTAGTGCATAGCAAGGCTCCTGTAGGAAGGTCGCCAGAATTGTAAATGTTTCTCTGAAAGTGATCAGAAAACAGAACGGAAGGAGGGAAMGAAAGCTGCAGAGAAAGTCATTGAAATAACGAGTTGAAATTTCCATTTAAGAAGAGGTTTATTGCTGGCGTTGCACATGCTAGACAAGAGGTGGGGATTTAATCACCCCATGCCCCAGCAAAATCTCCTCCTTCCCTGAGCTCCAGGGCAAGGACCGGGCAAGAGCGACCTGGCAAAGAGCCTGTGAGGGAACAGCTCATTGCTCTTCCCAGCTGGACTTGTGGTGTCGGAATATTGCAACAGACAAACCAGGAACTAAGCTCCGTAACAGCGTCTGTGAGCCGTGCACGCAGCCTGCGTACCCTTTCCCCTGCAACACTGCACATAGTGCAGCAGCACTACCCTAAGCATTAGCTTTCTCTAACTATAAACATTGCTTTCTAGGTTTCTTTCCACTGAGGATGATTTCCTGCAGTATTTTGATTAAACTAGATTTGTTGAAGCAGGAGATATTTGGATACTCCCTGCTTACTCAGATAGCAGAGAAGGGGAGACGAGCCAGCTTTGGCTGCACTGCAGAGCCCAGCCTCATCTTTGCATCAAGGATCCTGCCTAAAGATATCCAAGGCACTTCTTCTGGCCTSTCTCATATGTACATTTTTATTTTATTTTATGCTTTGAGCTTAGACTGTACGAATTTTAAGATCTTTCCTTTTTAAAACATCTGTGGAGGAATGGAGACTTTATGAATGGCTCTGTTATGAGCAGTAGAGGAAAATTAAGGCTTTTTCAGACCTTAATTTGGTCCTGACATAGAAGGGAGTTCATCTGGTGCCTTAATCCACTAAAYAGAGGAGTTGGTTCAGATTTTCGGAAGTTGTCTGTGGGACTGGGAAGCTATAAACCTCTGCATGCAGCCCAGCTTTACATGCTTAAATTCAAAATATCTGATTTCGGCTTCAAAATCAGCAGATACTACTAAATACCTCCTGGCACTTCGTCCCCAGAAGGACACCCTGATTGATCCGGGGTTTTAGTGGGTAATGGAGAGAGGTGCCAGTTAGAGAGGGGCTGGCAGCTGCAGAGAGGTCCTGCGTTAGCCCTTCCCAAAGGAGCCTCACGCGTCCCCGGCAGACCGGCCTCTCCAGGCTCTTCTGCAGCGGCTGGCCCCGCTCAGCTCTGTCGAGGGGGATAAATATGGTTAAAGGCTGGGTTTGCCCTCAGTATTCATGACAAAATACTTTAATGTTGCGTTCTCCGCAGCAAAGCCTGGAGCGCCTCGAGGAAGTTATAATATCTTAAACGTTTACGCAGTGCCTGCGGGTAATAACTTTACTGTAATTTTCTGAAGATTCATTATCCCAACTCTTTATTCATTATAATAGCCTTTATGAAATATATAGAAATCAACATTTTCTTGTGTTTTCTTATTTGCACAGTGTGAGAGATTCATTGCTCTGTTTTAATTTGTTTCATGGGGTGCGTTTGAGTGCATTCCATACAGTGCCGTTATTGAATTTCTGTGACTGTCATTATATAGCCATACAACCTTTAGGAACTCATATTCTGAGCTTCCCAGTTCTGTAATCTGCTTCACATTTAAGAATTGACATAATTAGCTGCTTCACAGTTACAAAGATAGTACCAGAAAAAGAAAACTGAAAGAGCAGAGTAAAGTTAAATGYGTCTAGGGCCAAAGAGCAAAGAAAGTCAAGGAAATAAAGTTTTAAGGTGATTATTGTGTTATTTCTCCGTTTCCTTTAAACCGTTTTTACATATGAGTGATTTGCTTCATAAAATGTTGCTTGCACGGTTTTATTTTTATTTCKGCATTGCAGCAGGTAGTCGGCCAGTTGAGCACTGTGTGATTTGAATGCCTGATAAATCTGCCCCATCGTAGGCGATGCCCGGGCAGCTGAGCGCGTGARCCTGCCGCCTTCCTCAAATGCTGTGAATCTGTCCATGTAGCTTTGATGGTGCAAACAGGGGGCAAAACATATTCCTTTTCCTCTSTTGCCTTCATGCTTGATTTAATATCTTTGCAATAGTTATTTTTACTATTTCRGGTGCTTTGCTGGTCTCTTCTTTCCCTTCGCTACCATGACGGCTGCTGTCCCCCTTGAATATTGCACTATGGCTTGCTTAAAGACTGAAATAACAGGATTAGAGCTGGTTTTAAGTACCTCGAGTGTGTATTTGGAGTACTGAAGATGATCTAGTATTGCTGCCTAGTTTTACAACTGCCACAGATTGTCACTGTCATTGCTAACAGATCCCGGAACAAGCTGGTGACGATGGTGATGTCGTATTTTAGTGATATGAAGCCACCGTTTTATGGTGATGTCACACGGCAACCGGGTGGTGCTCCGGGTTGATGCAGGGCTTGTATTGGAAGCTGTAAATCCTCCTGGGGTCGGGTTTTGGGAGTAATTGTGTAAAGGTTTTGCAGAAGTCTTAATCGGCTTGTTTCCCACTGCAAGTTAATTATTCTCCCCYTCACTGCAAGCGGTGCCGGTGGTGGCCACGAGGAGGAGGGAAGGGCT
Source organism: Eudromia elegans (assembly GCA_003342815.1). Classification (NCBI taxonomy): domain Eukaryota; kingdom Metazoa; phylum Chordata; class Aves; order Tinamiformes; family Tinamidae; genus Eudromia; species Eudromia elegans. The sequence continues at coordinate 1,460,930 of PTEX01000102.1, forward strand.
GGCCCAGCAGCCCCGCGTGGCACCCATAGGCTCCTGCCCCCCAGCTCCTGCACCAGCGCCCAGGAAGGGAACCCAGCTCTGGATGAAATCACTTCCCCAGGCCCCTCCACAGCCTTTCATAATAACCCCTTTCAATATTTCTCTGCACCTTTCGAGCRCATTTGCTTTTGTTGAAGTGGTTTTCATTATTATACATCCAAAATGCCTTATCATTAATTTTTTATAGTGCTTAAAAGTCTRAGGGCTTTTCTTTGCTCTGGTGGGAAGTGAGAGGCGGTTGTTCTTCTCTTTTATATACCCTGTGCTTTGGTTTTCAGAATGATTTTGAAGATGATGTTTACAGTATCGYGTTTATTCTTGCTCTTGCTGTCCTGCTCTTCCTGCTCTTGCTTTGCTTTACAAAGTGGGCAGCAGTTTTTAATACAGGCACTGGATTCATGCTGACTTAAAATGACCCTGTCACATGCGAGAACAAATCAGATTGTTGCTGTTAATGAGCTTTTCAATTTACTATTCAGTGGATCAGATAAGTGGATTTAAGAGGTAATGATCCTGCTTAGCACTCAAGCGGGGCTGTCAGATCCTGGTAGTTGTGGGAAATCCCCAGGGACAAAAGCGTTGACACAGTTCTTGATGGGATAATGGCAATCAAAGCTAATGGATGATAAAAGGAGGAGTAAGAGTTACAAGGATAATTGTGGATTAAAGCACTGCTCTTTGTCAACACTGGCTGCTGTTTTAGCGTTTTATTCGTTAAACTCTGATGTGGCGAGAGCCRCGTTTGACAACAGAGCCTGCCTGGTGCTACACAACATTCGCCCCCTTCCTCCCCCTCGTTGGCTGTTGCAGAGAGGAAATATCTGAAAGTCAACCTGAATTTTTATGAACCTCACTACGTCTTTTCAAATACGGAGATTACAAATTTGCTGAATTTTCAGATGGTACAGCATTTCTGCAGTGCTCTACTTAGAAGTAAAATAGCAGATGTTTTTAGTAATTTAATGTTATTGTAAGTATACGTAATTGTTATAAAAGGTTAACATCACATTTACAGTATGAATATAATATTTTGCAAAGTTTGGATGATTGTACTATATAGTACAAAAAATCATATTTTGGTTATGCATTGCTAGGAATTTTATCATGATACATTACATTCACATAAGCACAAAAAGGGATATTTTAGCTTAAATGTAAAGTAAGGTATCCTTGATTGTGATACAAATATAGGATTTATTTTCTAATGTGTTTATTAAACTCTGATTTAAAACTAGAGTCTTTCAGGTATTAAAAAACATTTTTATTGGCTTTGCCACAGATGGGTAGAGTACTGCTGGTTTGGTGTGTAAGCAAAACCATGGGATTGCCTCACCAGACAAAAGGAAGTTGGTAGAGGCAAGGTTAGATACGACTGGATAGCACTGAGTTATGTGACATTCATGGAAATTAGTGTGGAATATGTAATGTTTGTGAGCCAAATTGACAGCTAGATGGCACCAGGCTTTCACCACTGGGCATCCTTGGTTACGTGTGCTCTGATTTGTCAGACCTTCATGTTACTGCTGGGATCACATAATATGAAAGAATTATATKTAATCCCTAATATTTGCCTTGGCGTCACTGAAGGTTGAAGTGCCTGCAATGAAAAGTACTGGCTGGTGGATCTGTGTTGAGCCCTGTCTGAAGCAAACTAGCAGCGTTACTAAAGATCGGGATAAAATGCGTTGAGAGACCATTGCAAAGAAATTTTGCTTAACATCTCCTTAGTTCCTGCAACAAGTTGATTTTATCCAACTACATGTGTCTATGCAAACTAAAAATTTGTCTACTAAGCCAAAGCTATCCAAAAAATTATGAAGACTGAATAGTAAGTTTTAGTTAAACTTGGTGTGTCTTGGTTATTTGTCACTGCATTGTAAGAGCATTTTAACCTGATAGGTAGGATACGGAGAATACTTGGCTAGTCAGATAGGCTTTCAACCTGAAATAAAGCAAGCAAATTGTAACAGCAAATTCCTCCCCTGCCAAAGGGAGGTGAAACAGAAAGCTGAAAGCCTGAAGAGTACCTAGTCTGCCAGATCTTAGGATTGGCAGTGCAGCAACCAGCAGCAGTGTGGAAACACATTCCACTGAGGATGGAGAGCAAAAGGGTTTTTTATCCTTTGCAACTTTTTATTRTTATTATTATTTTTTAATGGAGACTCTTTTGCTCTCTGAACCACAGAGTGAGCTTAATATGGACTAGTTACTGCTTTGTTATGGGAAGAAATATATGCAAGGCTGAGTAAAAAAATCTGTCAGCCTCAAATGCACCAAGCACTGTCTTGGATGGTGGAAGTCATCTCTCTRAAAGGCCTTAGCTGTGCTGGATAGRCAAGCATTCATGTCTTTAGTCTTCTGCAGCAGAAGAATAGGGAAGGTTTTAAAATAAGTGAAAATGTTGGTGTTTGTAAATGTCTGTAATATATTACTGTTAAAATGTTTATTTCCAGGTGTATGCCCGAATGTCAGAAGTCTTAGGAATAACAGATGACAACCATGTTCTAGAAACATTTATGACAAAAATGTGAGTTTGTGCTTGGGTTCTCTTCCGTATGTATTTCGTTTTATCTTTAATGTTTACACAAAATCCAAGTTTTACGTTATGTCATTAAGTTTGTTCTTAGCTAGAAAAAAGAWATGTTTTCTATAAATTTCAGATATTTAAAGTTAGGGATAACCATTTCCCTATCTTATTTTGAGAACTCCCTGCAGGCTCCTGCACGGAAGCCACGGTTCCTGGCTCTCTCTGGGAACGGCTTGTGCAGGAGCAGGGCTGGATTTCACAGGCTGCTTCCAGTGGCACTGCTGGCAAAAGCTGTTCCCACCCTTCCCCAACTTCTTATTCCTGTTCCTTCAGATGCTGATGGAATTGGCAGTGAAACTCCCTGGTAGCTCATGATGGAGAGCTGAGCCAAGATGAACTAACTTTCCTTGGCTTTAAAGGGGTTTGTTTGTTTGTTTGTTTGTTTGCTTGGGGATCTTATGAGAGGGTTAATTTTACCTCTGATCCACTCTCCTCTCTGATTCACAACGTGTTTCCTTCAAACGTATCCTAATACAAGCATAAGGGTAGCAGAAGTATGAAAACGAATAAGCTGAGGTCAATGGGAACTGTATAAGCCAACTAGGCTGCCAAGRGAAATGTCCTTGGAGCTACAAGTTGAATCACACAGAGCAGGACTGAAGAGTACTTCATGTCTTTGTGTCTTAGGCTGCTAGACCATATGGCTTTCTCCYCTATTTGTACACAAAAAAGAAAATCAGGGAAAATAGCAATCCAAACTACCATAACCTGTCTGCTCCTTGATAATAGCTCTTTCCCATTATGTCTGCCCAAAYGCATGTCAAAGCAGGACAGTGGCAAAGAGCCTTTTTGTTGTGAGCCTTTAATTTTCTAAGAACTCTGGCAGAATTTGCCTTCACAGAAGTACAGATTCACAAAGAGGAGTTAGAAAATAAATAAGATGCACTTGCAGATCTACCAGCTGTGAGATTTGATAGAGTTCCTACTGAGTAGAAAAGATTTCCCCTGAATGAGTTTTACTTCAGAAGCAGGACAGGATGGTGCTTCTAAAACATTACAAATATCCGCTGAAAAATCCTGAATCTTCAGGAGACCTTTGGTCCTGCAYGTACCTGGAGAAAGAGAAGCCCAGGCAGGGCCATTGTTTCTTTATTCTGCATCCTGGCATTAACCTCACTTCCTCTACATCTGCCTTACAAGACCTTGCAATACCTTCAGTAGAGTTTGTCCTACCAGGGAAACATCTCTGCTGGTATTGCCAGGTTAACCGTGACCTGTTCGCACAATATTAAACATAACTTGTCTTGTGCTACCATGACTACCAACCTTGAGAAGGCAGAACAAACAAGACAAGGTCGTTCTCTAATATGACTTAACTTTTCTGGAGAAAACAAGGCATAAATGCTTTGCTTCCTCCCAACCAGAAGCTTAGTGTTATATCTTGCCCTAGGAAAAACAATCATACCCATCAGACCATGATATTTATTTGGAGCGTGCTCCGTAGGCAGGTAAATAGAGGGAGATGAATGGGAAAATATTGATGGATACTTGCTGTGCAGTTACTGTCAGCCGTTTGTGTCCTGGAGTTAGACAGCGAGGCKTCGTTTCACCAAGGAATGGTGAAACCTAAAGAAGCGAGTTAAAAAAGAGGGAAAGAAGGCTGTTACACAGAGATCAGATGCATCAATTTGTTTCCTTTTTGTTCTACCTGTTGCTGCCATTGAGAGGAAATTCCTGTGCCTTTGCTGACTGAGGAAATAGCAGTGTATCATGTAACAAGCTGCATGATAGCTACTGCGTGTGGTTAGTTTAGCGAGGGGCTGTGTTTGCACAACTGCTGTAACTKAAGATCAAAACCTTCTGCAGTTAGCATTTTAACGTTACATGGAAGATGTTTAAAGAAAGATGATAAAGCCGAAAAGATCTCTGCTGGTTTTTAGATTACAGATGCCATTTTCTCTTTCCCTGTGGTTTAATATATTTTTCTAAAAACATGCAGCATCTTTGCTTATGAATTGCTCATTGATTAGATGGAAGATAATGTTTGTTACTGAATGTTGCAGCTTGAAATTGGCAGGCAATATCTTTGAGAGTTGGCAGCAAAACTGTTGTCTAAACACTCATATTTGTCTCAATTTAGAAAAATAAATAAATAAATAGCTTCTCACCGGTAATGATAACGTGCCAGTTGGAAAGTCTGGGTGTGAAGCCATAACATACGGATAGGTGATCAAAAATAGGATCTGATGGGTCAGTTCAGTCTGGAAGCATTCTGGTTGCTTTACAACTGAGGCTGTCGTAGCACAGTCACGGGGAGAGAGATAACGGGCAGAATAAATGTCTGCTGTGAGACCAAGTCACCTTTTCCTTCTGTGAATACAGTTGGTATTTTTAACCACACTGTTATTTTAGGAACTCACTTGTCTGCTGTTTTGGCTTGCCCTTCAGCTCCATTTTTTTCTCTCTCTGTCTAAGTAATCAAAGTTAGTTGTATGTTACCATTTAACATTAAGCTGAAAAGAAACACTAGAGAATTTTCAGTGTGAACACGCTTGCTGAAACAGTGGAAATTTCATCTAGCTATGGCACAAAAATATTTGAGATACCGTAGTTTCTGTCCTAAAATACTTTTGAAATTACCTGGCTAAAGGCAACTAGTCTTTCACAGCAAAAAGTGCTGGCAAAGGTACTTTTACTGTGATCTAGTGTTGAATGGTCAAAACATAATACYGAGTAATAATTTCCTTTTATTTTGCTGTTAACAAAAAGTAGAGATGTTTGAAGAAAACACTTCATACTTGGCTAGTGAAGTAAATGCACCAATTGAGTTTGCAGTGGTCAGACAAGTTGCAGGACGTATCGGTAAGCTTTCTGTTGCACGGTTAGGGAGCTTACCCTTTTTTTCTCTGATCCCTTCCTGGCTGACACATGAAGTTTCCAATTTCCTGAAGTCTGATGTGAGCTCAGTAGTGTTTAGACAGGTGAATGACATCTTGTCTTAGATTCTGAACACATTGATTGAACACGCTGGTAAGCTATCTTTCCCCAGATCTGTGTTGTCAGGAGCTCATTTGTATGTGTCTTTAATCTGTTCTTTTGATTTCATTAGYAGCAGCTTTGCATTGGTCATTAGTATTAGTGGGATTTTTCAATAATAGAGAATAATTTGAAATAATTATGTCTGCTATTAGCTGCAGTAGCCACTGATCAGCTTATGGATTGAAGGTTGTGTTAAATAGATATTCTTCAATGTACAGAATTAGTCTGCTGAGAATTGCTAGCATAATAGGTGTCCTTTAGACCTTCTGACTACAGTTCAATTAGTACTGTCACATCAGATCGTAAAGCTGCTGTCATCTTTCCATTGGAAGTTAATGAAATGTACCCTTTGCTGAACTCCTGCTAAACCATGGAGTTCGGTGCAGTAAAACTATACATTACTGGCTGTATTTCAGAATAGCCTTACCAGTGATTTTATAGACCATCTCTTGTAGTCTGCACCATCTTCACTTGCTTTGACCACCCGTTGAAAGGCAAATGTGTTGACTGAAAGGAAACCATCTGGTGTCTCAGTGTTAGGAGACACAGAACATGTCAAGTCTTCTTGTCTGTGTTCAGCAAAACACAGAGTTGGAGCAACAGCAGAGTGGGTTCAAGAAGGGAGAAACTCAGAGTTGTTGCGTAATGGTGAAGCTAGGCAAGCGTGAGCAATGGGATTTTGAAAGAGCTGTGAGAGGTACAGATGGATGATGGGATCCTGGAGAAGGACTGGGATTTAGGATGTCCCCCTGTCTCCTTAAACATTCTCCTCATTAGTCTGTTGCACTGGGATACTGGTTTTCTTCTGTCTGTACAGAATTCTCTATCCTTGTTACCCCTGCTTTATTTACACAAAATAAAAGAAACATAGGTGAATGATGGATAAGTACTTTTTTTCTTTTTTTAAATACAATAATTGTTTCTCTCTAGTAGATGCATACAAGCATACTTTCATAGAGATATATTTCATGTCATTGATTAAATTCTAGATATGTATGAAAAGTCTGGATCTGTGAATGKTTTTTTTTCTCTCAACACTCACACCAATATGACTCCATGAATCAGAGCAAGCTAAAACTTGGCACTTTTATTCATGAAGGTGTGTGCATTTTTTAACTATTCACCTTTGTCCTGCTGTAATGAAAAGTATATATCCAATCACTGTCATTGAGCCACGGAGAGCTTTCATTTTAAGTGATGATAATCTACAAGAAATAATTAAAACAAGACTGTACAGAGCCCTCTTGCCAACAAATTGCTATCTTTGTTATTACTGGAGCATAAGTACCACATAAGAGATTTTCAAAGTCTTTTTAAGGGATTTAGCTGCCCGTTTCTCTTGCATTTTAATGGGAATTGGGTAACAGATACCTGAGGCAACTTTGAAAGTTCAGTTTAAAATGTATGATTTTTATCTTTTTTTTTTTTTACTGCAACCATGTTGTAATATCCTTAAGCTGAGATCAAGACTATTCCTAAAATTACATGGTTCAGGCTTTTCAGTTTTAGATTTAATTCATGTCATCTGATTCCCAACAGATTCCCAAATAAGTGCGTATTCATCTGTCATGTTTTCTCGTGACAGAACACGTCTTGCATGGAAAAAAAAGTATATATATATATAAAAATATATATATAGAAACTTGCAAGTCATGCAATTTTGTAAAGGTTCTCACTGTCCTCTATTGAATTATTTAACATAAAACTGCCCAAACTTGCTGTTGCACAGAAATGCCATGTCAGCTTTTCTGTCTGGGTAGAGCAGTATATTTTGCAGCATGTTCCTTCTCTTACCAAACCTATGGTGCATGAGAGGCATGATAGCCAACATGTGTGCAGTGGCTGAGGGATCCCTCAGGCTTGTTGGCACAGCCTACCATGGTTATTTGGAAACAGGATTCAAGGCCTGCTAGAAAGAGAATGGAGGATTTTGGGGGGCATTTATCGGTGAATGGCAATGCGTGAACACTTTAGTATACGATGGTAAGTGAAGAAGACGCCCACCATTAACGTGACCAAATGGGCTTCCTCACTCCCTACTGTATTCCAGACCCAGAAATCTTCTGCCATTTTCATTTCCACTTTTCTTATACTTCTAAAATGTGCTCACTGCTCGTATATGTGTTTGTGAATTTAGCAGTGCCATGGCTTTCAATGCCGTGCTTATTTTCTGTGAGCCATTTGAAACTTTATGATTAGGTGCTTTGACTCTGGTTCRTTTGGCTCGTATTTTTTAAATCAATAAACTACTGGTTAGAAGGACACTTGGATGACGTGCTGTCTTGCACTTGCAGGGGGCTGTCAGTTTTTCTCTCACTCCTTGGCTTCTCTTTCTCGCATAGTCAAAAATTGCTTTCTGTATCYTTAGTTTCCTGTCTTGTTCTTTACRTATTTTCTTAGAYGCTTACATATTTTGTACGTTGGGGCTTAAAATATTCCATGTTATAATCTCTCTTGCATACTGCATGATACTAATAAGTCAAAAACAAAAATGAGAATTGCTAAGATTCCAAYTGAAATTGTTTTGGCCTCTCTTTACTCTTGAGTAATTCTTAGCCTTTTATATTATTACTGCATCTTTCACCATCTAAATACATCTGWAACTGAAAGAAAAGAGATATTAAGAAAATACTGTGAAATGTTGAGGACATTTTGTTGTCCAGATTGTTTTTGCTATTTCATGCTCTCTGTGGCTTCTTGTTTCTCTTTAAGTGTCTAATATTTAGCTGCTGAAAAACAAGGATTTTGCTCTTTTGCAAAATAGCCTTTTTATGATTTTGATATTGATGTCAAATCTAGATAGTCCAAATTCATTTTTATTGCTTTGTATGGTATATACTTGTTAAGGATTTAGTGCAACTATAAACATCTTCAGAACTCCCCGTAGTAGGGATAAAGTGTGAATTATGGACTTGCTAGAATGGGCTATTTCTTTAAGGCAATCTGAACCTTTGTGGCGCTTCATAGAGATTTCATAAAGTAAATCAATGTTTGTTTGGAGATCTAAATTGAGGAATACTGCTTTGGTAATTGCATTGTTATTTGCCTTTTCCTGTGCAAATAATACTAAGCATTTAGATGCAATAAACTACATTCTTGAGCTTATAACTTCCTAAAAAAGGGATTTACTTTATCTGGCATAGTGCATTCCTTAGCCTATGAATATGTAAAAGCTAGCAATAATCAGCACTGCTTTTAAGGCATTTAATATTCTCAGTTCTTTATTCCTAAAATCGAAACTCTACTTGCCTGGTGCTATAAATAGTTGGTGCTCATTATATGTCTTATGTTCTGGCCTTTCATTACCAGCCATGGCARTGTAAAGTCTGTGTCACTGTGCATAGCCTATAGACGAGGAGACTGAGGCATACAAATGTTGATGATGCTTTTTCATCACCCAGCAGCTTGAGATGCCCCCTAGCAGTTTGTTGCGGGGTTGGGGTTTTGGGTTTGGTTTTTTTTTTGTATTTATTTATTTATGTTATTTTTGGAAAGACGCATGCTACAGAAGGCTGTGCCGGCCTGCCTTTGCTCCTCCAAATACCAGCAGTACCAGSAGATATGCTGAGAAGCTCTTTCACACACCATCATCTCCCAGTCTGGAGCAAGAGGGACTTGAACATCCCTTTGCCCAATYTAGAAGAGCATTCAAGGAATCAGGTTTGGTTGGAGCAGGCCCCGACATTGTGCGGCTGYCAGCTGGAGCAGGGGACCCGCCTGCAATGGATGAGTGTGTAGGGACGTAGCCCTGTCGTGTAGGGACAGGTTTAGAAAGGCTCAGGTGTAAAGGAAATTGCAACTARGATACGGCTTTGGAGAGAGTTTTGTTAACATTTGAAGAAGCCCAAGGAAGAATACAAGCTTATTTAACAAGAGTTAAAAAAAAATGAGAAGGCTGATGTGTTTAATGCTTTCTTTGCTTCCTTCTTCACTAAAGGAAAAAGACTGACTTTGGCCTGATACCCTAACTAAGCTAGTGTAAGCTATGAAATAAGAGCAAAGATAGAGAAATATAAATCAGATGTGTTGCGAGGCCTAATGAAATTCATCCTTAAATACCAAAGGAACTAGTGAAAGTGTTTTTTGAATCATTTGTAATTATTTTTGAGCACTTACAGGTGATGGTGGATGTCCCAGAAGAGTAGGGCAAACATAGCAACTTGCTYTCCAAAAAGGGAAATAGGAGAAGGGAAAGTTGTTACAGGCCAATCAGCCCATCTTGGATTCTCAAAGGAATACTGGAAAAAAATYGCTGGTAGTCAGCTTTACAGGAACTGAGCATGTAATTAAGTGTTAAATGCATTTGGGCTGCTTCTGGGCTTTGGTTTCYTCTTTGGACTCTCTGCCTGGAGTTTAAAGGAAGCAGCGAATATCAGACCTTTGGACTTCCCTAAGACTGTTGACACAGACCTGCAGGACATTCCTGTAGGAAAATGAGGATATGACAGRCTGCACAAATGGTGGCTCTTAACTTATCATTGTAACCACCACGTGAGACAGCTGAATGATTAAACTTCAATTAATTTATTTTATGGGATATAGTGAAAGAATATTGATAGGAGGTTTTTTTTTTAATTGTTATATTTGCGATAGGATTATAAAATGTTTGAATTCCTTGTTGAGGGTCAGATTATCTGCAATATTTTTAGAGTCATTAAAGAAAATTCCCTAAGATGCGTCACAGATATATAATGTAATGCTTTACTACCGGGAAAAAAAAAAAAAGGTGTTAAAAAATCTTTTTTTTTTGCTTTTTATTCTAGTGTTACAAACCTCAAATACCGGGGAAGATGTGAGCCTGTGATTTCAAGAACTCTTCAGTTTCTGAATGATCTTTCTGTTGGATATCCTTTTGATTGTGTACGACATATCATACTTGAAAACAATAGGGTGAAAATTAATATGCACTATTTATCTTCATTGTTTCAATAGCTACGCTCTGAAAMCACTGAGGATGTTGGTATCTATACACTTTATCTTTTTCTGTGCGTAGTTGCTGGGGTTTTTGAAAGCTTATTTCCACCTACTTCTTATCTGCAAGAGAAATCACATAACTAGTGGCTTGCAGTCATATATCCCATTCATAATGCTCTCAGCGTCTGCAGCATTGGTGAGTCCAACAGCATTAAGAAGAGGACTGATTTTATAAACACTTGCAAACAGAATTGGTTCCGCTTTGAAGACGAGGTCAACTAAGGTAGGAGGCATGGGCTCCARTATGCTTTATCTTTGCCCAAGTGTAAGGTCCTTGGTGATGAAACAGACACAGTCTTACATTCAGATTTTTGCTTGGGTTCGAGGGTTTTGGTGATTTTTTTTTTTTTTATCATTATTTCTTAGCTTACTATCTGTTGCAAACTTGTTGGGTCTTACTCTAATGTTATGTAACCTAAGTTGGAGTAGAATGGTGGCTCTTTGACTTTTCCATGAATTGGACAAGGACATGATTTTGGTAATTGTTTTTATTGTGACAGAATATTTAGTGATATAMTATAGAAAATAAAACATTGATATATAAATTAGGAAAATCTTCTATATTKAAATCCTTCACTGTTTTAAAATAAGGACAGCTCTCTAGTCATTTTCTGGAAGACATGAATTGTTAGACAAGTAGAGGGGAAAGCAGTTTGAATAGGACAATTGATATCATTGTAYTCCTCCAAAGAACTCTGATTATATAATTTCAATGTATTTCCATGTGCTGAATGATGATCGTGGATGTCCACATTCCATAAGTGAATTTAATTTGAAAATCAYGTGATAGGCACTTGTATGTGTTTGTTTGAAATACCATTAAACAACTACCTGGAGATATTTTAAATATGCATATCTTTGTATCAGCATCTCAGCAGAGGTATAAGACATACATGAAAGCCAAACGTTGCTGAAGGATTTGGCAGAAAGAGAAAGGGAGACATATTTCATTAATATTAATACATTAATAAGATATAAAAGGGACTAGTGAGATCTCTCCTCTTTTACAAGATATACTTATTATTTTAGTAGGGTTCAAGATACAAAAATACCCAAGAAATTGAACATTATGCCCCCTAACTTTGTGTTTAATTTTTCACGTATGGATGTAAGTGGTGGAGTTGTCAGCCTCATGTTCCTACTAAAGCCAGTGAGCGTCTAGCATTGTGTTGCAGTGGCCTTCAAAGCCTCCTGCTCACAGGAAAGGGGGTCAGCATAAACTACTGCTGCTGCTAATACTTTGCCAGTGCTGTAATATCTTGATAATTTTAGTTTTCAAATTGCTCGAATTATWTTTGCAGCAAATGAATTTCTGCTCATGCAATAAAAATAATATTGGGACATAGAAAAAAAGTGAAAAAAGGAGATGTTTAATAACCCAAGATGTCCCAAAGAATGGAGTTGTTATAAAAATAGGGGCCTTTGCTTTGTAGAAACTTGCTAACKGTTGCAAGAGCAGCGTTTCAGGCCTGTATGCATAGTAAGCATGTATAAGCAGCAGTGCCTTCATAAATATACATCTGAACCCCCCRTGTGACATGTTTAAAGACAAGCAAAAAGAGATTAACTAAAAACATAAATGCCCAAACTGTATTCAATTACTTTTCAATGGAAATACTTCAAACAAAAATTGCGAGGACGGTAGCTTTGCTGCTCAGTTGGGTGGGGTTGTACGAAGAGAGTGTTAATGCTGGTTCGCTTCACCRTGATGTTGTATTAGTTAAGTTCAGAATTGTGTTCCCTGGCAAACCATAAAAGATTTCAAAAGTATTAGACACCCACTTTTGTGCTGGAATTTAATATGCAACTTTTTATTGGAAAATAATCGTCCTTGTCTGGCAAAATCCACCATGCAATATTTCTGTTAGTAGGCATAATGCAATAAAGACAGGGAGGGCTATTTATCACTACAAATTTTGAGGATTTCAGGATTCTTTTTATTATTTTAATATATTTCTTTGGTATTAAATCAGAAAAATGATAAATTACACCTGTCGAGGCTGTTTTTCCTTTTTTCCAGAAAATGATGTACAACCCAATTTCACTGGTCATTTTGGCTTTTAAAGATATGTATTTTTTTCCCTATAAAAAAACTCTGCCAATAGTTTTTTTTTTTCTTTTTTTAATAATAATACTGAAGTACTTTTTATTTCAAACATATGAAGTAGTTTATAACTACTTCCTGGCATTGCAAACTTTGGCCTTTTCACATTATATTAGCTTTTTTTAGAAAGGCATTAAGTATACATTGCTTTGAAAGAAGCAGTGTATTTTTAAGACAGTGGATCCAACAGATCAATTTTCAGTATTTCATATAGATGAAACTGGGGCAAGCTTGAAAGGTTAAAATAATMATTTACTAATTTCTCTGTTGGTCCTTTATGTAAGTCCAGACCTCTCTCCAAACAGTCTTAGAAATTGTCATTTTTGGATTTTATATGTATTAAAATCTTTCTTTCTACTCTAAATGATCATCTAGAATTAAAACCGTAATTCCAGCAACTAATCTGTATARGAGGGAATTTWAAAAAAAGAAGAAAAAGAGAAAATACAATATTATTAACAACAAAGGCAACAAATGATTGGAGCTGATGTTGTGGTTTGCATTACTTTCACAATTATTCCAGGTTTGCATATTTCGAAATATATTAGCCCAATTTGATTTCTAAGCTCAGTTATTTGAATTATAAATCATTATGTCCCTCCTAGCTGATCAGTCGTGAAAGATCTTTGAATTCATTTACATAATGGAATATGTTAGTCGTTCCTTTATGTCTTTGAAGCCATAGTGCTCCYTCACGCATGTTTAGTTCTTTCTAATAATTAACTTTTCCACTGTATATTTTTGTAGCACAATAACAACCGTTTCATTGTTATTTTGTACAGTARCTGGGTGTAAAATACTTTCAAATTTTGCATCCATCTGCTTATTAYTCTTATAATGTTATAAAAGACTGTCTCTTATAACAGGAACGAACTGTGTAGCTTTGCAATATAAAAAATAGTAATGAAATGTCAAATGCTATAGACTGACAAAGGAACATCGTCTTAAAAACAGATTAGCAGACTTTCCAGCAGCAACTCTAAAACCTATTCATGTTCTTTTAAATGCTTAAAAAGACTTTAATCCACTTAAAATGAAAAGGGAAATTGTTTGCACGTGTGAGAGTAATCCAGCCCTTCAGTCACTTACGTGTAAGGTGTCGGAGTGAAACACTCGRGCTGAAACAAAACAGTGTTTTGGAGGTAAAGTCTTTTTCTCTGTTTTTGAGCATGAGTGAATCGCTGCTGTGCATCCCRGTGCACTGCTGGCTTCTCCYGAAGAACCTGCCCYGGTGCCAAGGATCGGGTGGTCAGTGCACAAGGCAAACGGGTCCTGTKCTTGCTACTGCTCATGGAGTGACCAAGCCCACGGCCTGCTTCTTCACTTGATGCCTTCGGTGATGCTCTCTGCCTTCTCATTTTTTGCCAAGGCATTCCTCAAAAGTGAATGAGCATGCTTGGATATCCCAAATATCCAAACCATCAATAACTCCGGTTTACAGATGCGCAACTGAGTCGGAGAGGAATTTAATTGACTTATTGAAAGTCTTGGAACAAATTTATGTCAAGTAAAGGAGAAAGAGTAGTCAGCAAATCCAAGCATTGCTTCAATCACTCTTCCTTTCAGTGGTAACAGTTGAAAATTCCCTACTGTACCCCCCAGTTACATTCTGTGCTGTGGTTCTGAGACTTTGTATGTTCTCAAGAGATTTCTCTGKTTTTTTTGGTTTTGTTTTCGGTTTTTAACACCATTACATAGAATGTTTTAGCATTTAACAGAGTTTAGTGTATGTGTGTAATATATGGTGCATTCTCAATCTGCTGCAATTTGAACAAATGGCCAGTGATTTCATTATGCCTCTAAGAGCTGAGCAGCTCAATGATTTTGAGGCTGTCACTTCAGTGCTGCTTAGGGCTGCTGCCAATCCCTTTGCAAGTGACAAGGTGTTTTGGTTTTTTGTTGGTTTTTGTTTATTTGTTTTTCCTACCATGCTGGTGACATGAATCTTATAGTATCAAAAACTCTGTCATAATTATAAAAGCCATTTAGTTCATTTGTGACTAGAATATATGCCATGAAAAGTAATTACTTGGTTTAGTAATAGATTATCATCTTTAATGGTCTAAAGGATATCTCCATGATACTTACTTCTAGGTGAAATTCCTTTAACGTACATTTGTTGTTTTTCCTAGTAAGGAATTCTCTCCCACTACAAAGTTCTGGAAGTTTTTACAACATGATAATGTAATCATGCCATTGCAAGGCTGGTATTTCCTTAACACCTTCCACCTATATTCTCCTAAAAAAACTGGTGAAAATAGAAGCTGTGAAGTTCATGCTTCAGAATCACACAGTAAGTTTCCTTACTGTATTAAAAAGAGGTTAATGTTAGCRTTTGATAGAGTCATTAATGTTCACATGTTTATGTTTCAACAGAGCAAGCACTTCCCCTTTCTGGGCATCACTGATAACTACAGCTTGAGTGACCTTCGGTGCCGAACAACATTCTACACTGCTCTCACCCGGCTCCTCATGGTAGAACTAGGTAAGGCCTCCAGAGATGTCCCTGAGATGTGTGGAATCGGCAACATGAGTGCCGAAGAACCTTGAATTTCTGGGTCGTGTTACTGATATTGCCAGCCTTCCAGTTTCTAGGAGAAAACTGCTTTTACTTCATGCAAGTTCCTGATACACAAGAAAGGCCCAGAGTTTTAGCAAGAACATGGATTGGGGTTGTGCAGTGCTACCAGCAATCCCAAATAGGCACTCGGGGGGTTGCCTTTTGGCTTGTCCTTTTGAAATCACAGAGATCACACGCATATATAAGGCTAAGTGCCTGTTTTAATAGCTAAATATCTTACATGTGGAAATGAGCATTTTTAGACCAGAGTGTTGTACCAATTGTCTTCTCCATTCTTTTTAATTAAATGAAGAAAATCTTATATGAGATCATAGGATGTTGGAATCATATACCTGAATAATTTACATGGAAATAAAATTAGGATGAATTTTGTTGGTAATCTGAGAGGGAATCTTTAAAGAAGTTGATATAGGAAAAAAAAGGAGAACAGCTGAATATAATAAATTCAGTAAGCTTGCATTTAAGCCTTATGCTTTGGAGTATCTGGCAAAGTCAAACCATTGTAGGAAAATCAGCAGTATATTAGTTGATAATGATATTTCCTTCAAAATGCACTTTAGTCTCTGTTTAATAATTTTAAGGTTGTTTGAATAAAGTTAAGCTTTGCATTATTTTTATGCCTTAAGTTGCATTTTTATTAAAAATGCACTTTTTCTGGCATTTATAATTGCACCATTTTGACCACCTGGTTCATAGCCCAAGCATGCTAAAATAAACTAAATATTCATTTGTAAAAATTGTGTAGAAACCAGAACTAATACAAGAGTGACAAGAAATGTTTCCCTTAGAGAAAAGCTGTTATAGGGTTTACTGAATTTTAATATTTTTTTCTTTCCTGCGTTCCCTGGAGCAGGAGATCCGGGCAGGAGCAGTTCCTGCAGCCAATGCCATCGGTGCCCTCTGTGTGCAGGTGTTTGCAGCCCTCCTGGGTGCCAGCCCTGCCCAAGCAAAGCAGCTTCTAAACATTTCTGCTCTGAGCCACACACAGATCCCCCATACTGTACAAGCAAAGCTTCTCCTTTCCTTCAGAAATCATAGAGAGGAGATGTACATATAGTTCAAGCTGCAGCAAATGTAAAATTTACCGTGGTATGTTTGTTGAGGGTGGTTCCTTCCTTTTCTCTTTATCCATTTCTGTGACGTGATTGCATGTACCCTGACGTATGTATTGCTTTTAAAAACTGTTTTGCTTGACGAGTAGTGCAGTTCCATGTGGGGACATAACTGTCTGTCTGTCCTCGTTATCAACGCTGAATTTTAAAAAGAAAACTGAGAAATAAAAAGGATATCTTCCCAACCCTATTTACACAACTAGCTGGTTTACCCACGAGGTGGGTATTGTTTTTAATACCAGCTTTAYGTTTCTCCTGAGTTCTGTATGAATACACTTGATCTTGTGCAGGGCAGTATCCAGGTGACTTCTAGCACACAGTCCCAGCATGGCATGAGACCACCATGGGGCCCTATCTAAATGATTAGTGCTTTTTGGTTTTGTTTTCCCCAGGGAAAATCTGAAAGCCATTAAGAAAAGCAAAGCATCTGGATGAGCAATATAGAGAGGAAAGAAATAGTAAATGTCATAAACAGTAATTGTTTAATTCCTAGGTGGGTAAGAGGAAGCTGTTGCTGCTTGGGCAATAGCTTTGAATTTTCACATGAAGYGTCTTGTTCTGCACATAGGCAGTGACGACTGCAGATATTGTCAGTTACTTTTCTAATTTAAGATTGCGATTTGAAGGCTCTGATATTCTGGTTGACTGGTGTAGTAGCAGTAATTTAGGGAAAATGTTTTGTTTGCTTTTAAACTAAATCTAGAAAATTAGGTGCAAAAGGCCCATAATATAGGAAACAATTAAGATACAAAGCCAAGTATTCAGAATTCTGGAAATACTGTAATTGGGATTGTCTGTGCAGTTTTAATGAGCTCTCCATTGTAAATATTTACGTTGTAATGAGGCAGTCTTTAATTACAGSATCACAATAGTTTCTTTCAGAGGATCTTTGCCTCTTGTGCTGCAGAGGATGTGTCACCCCAACACAAGGAGTAGCTCCCAAGTATTTTATTTCCACCCTCTCTTGTCATTTGGATTAGTATGTTAGTCCCAACTTAGTTTTYTGTTACRAAGGCAGATWTTTTTCTTCTTTTTTCTCTTACTCKTATTGTACTGCAGTGACTCAAAAATATATTTGTTTCTTGCTGTATCCCTATGAGATAAGAGCTTGGAATTATTCCCATTTTACAGGTGGCCATGTGAGGTGTAGAAACTGAATTGTGAAGTAATTCTGTATGCCTAGCCAGAACATACCGGACCTRTTACCCAGGGAATAACCATCCAGAACTAAGGGAATCTGGGAATCAGAGCGTGGGAGTGGCCCCACTGTGTTGGATCCAAAGCTAGTCCAGTGCTGTTTCTTTTGCTGCAGCAGTTATTGGTGCTCAGGAAAGAGAGTGCAGCACGATTTCTTTGGTGTGCTTTTCCAGACTGCACTTGCCAGTGAAGGGAGAAGGGAGAGAAGCCCTATAACAAAGAGCTCTTTAAAGAACATAAATTAAGTTTGGGCTCTGAATTATCCTCTAGAGGAATCTGCATGAGAGAGGCTTGCTACCCTGGCTGAGGGCCTAAGGATAAGTAGTAGCTATCCCCATGTAATTGCCATTTGGAAAAAGTTTGCGCTTTTTTGTGTGTATAGTTACTTGTTCAGCATCACGTCAGGGCAAAAAAAACAAGCCAGTATTCCAGGTTATCTTTCAGCTCCTTTGGAATTCTTTTTTTTCCCTTGTGTACAATATCTTGCTTCATTTACTCTAAATTCACAACTCTGAAACCAGTGAAACAATGATATTACACAAATAACACTTACATGCTCCTGACTTATCTCCAGAGTGGCTTCATCCTACATACTAAATATATAGGAGATAGAAAAAAATAGCACATAATAATGAAAGATTATTGTCTATCTGAAATGCTGTGTAGCAAAGCATAGACCTAGAAGGGTTTCATTTATTGTTGCAGTTTTAATTCTGGTATTTTGCAACCGTTGAGTCTTGATTTCTAAGGTGAATATTCTTCTAGGGTATTGAGCAAATGCTCAATTTAGCAGAGATTAACAGAGAAAACAGAAATATATAAAGGAGAAACATGTGAAATGCAGAGACCTCCTGGTCTCAGACACAAGTTGTTT
>PTEX01000102.1:1479403-1528130 GCA_003342815.1 Eudromia elegans
TTTTTTTTTTTTTAATAGCATAGTAAAAATATTTCCAACCTCAGGTTTTTTCTTCCTCTAAGTTTTAGTGAAAGTTCGCCTGATATCAGAGAGATGCAAAGCTCAGAACCTGGCCGTATGAGCAATGGTGTGAATGTGATGCGATGCTTTTGCGAGGTCGTTCTGGTTTTGTTTTCCTGTAGGTGAAGACGAGGACGAGTTTGAGAATTTCATGCTCCCCCTCACGGTGTCATTTGAAAGCGTGACTCAGATATTCAACAGTAGTTTTGAACAAGAAGAAGCAAAGGTAAGTTTATTTCAATTATAGGGATATATCTTGTTTTACTGATGGGAAATACTAATAGTGGGGCAGGCATTTAGTAGCAGACTGGCATTTCTATTCTGACTGTCTCTCTTGGCACGTATTTATATGTATTTATAACTTGTATATCCATATATGTGCATATATGTGTAAAATTAGGACTGTATGTAGAAGAGTTACAAAGGCTATGACTGACTGTTGCAAAATAAACCTTGTGCAATTAACTGATAAAGAGCTTGAGAATTTTCAGTGCTTTGCAGGTCAGGTGAGCTCATTTGAGCCCCCTTTATAATCAAAAGGGCATTTTTTTTTCTTGGATGATATTAGATCTGCTTGCTATATAATATTCCTCTTTTCCGTGCAAGTGTCCTGTTTATATACMTTCACATATTGGGGGGTATAAGGAGACATGTTATGTAACACTTTGTCACTTGATAAAACACTGCTGCTTTAAAGTATTTTTTCAAACAAGAATTTATTATATAAATCAAGACTTTATTAAATGGCTGGGCATATATGTATAAATAGGAACTGGTCTTGAAGTATTGCATCCTTAAACTGAACAAAGTGATTAGGATAACTGATAGCTAAATAAGGTTTTTATGTGCCTGTGGGAGCCATATTAGGATTGATTTGACAAGTCAGTTCAGCTGTGGCAACAGTCATAATATCTAACACAACATTATGTTTTATTAGTAAAATCCTTAAGTGTAGCAAGCTGTTTGTGTCAAAACAACAGTATATTTTAGGGCAGAAAAAGACTTGCTAGATAGAAGCCTCATCATCAGGAATGATAATACATTAGAGCAGCTTTGCATTAAAGAGATCCCCTTCTCATGTTACTGAATAGGCAGTTAACAGCGCACACTGGAGCACTCGCTGCAGCAATGCAAGGTAATTTGGAAGAAGCCCTAACAGTGATTTTTAATTTGCTGTTTTGAAATACGATGGAAGCTTAAATACTGCATCATCATTTTTTTTTTAAATCCATTCCCCTTCCTAAGAAAAAAAGCAAATACCCTAGAAATATTTAATAAATAATTTAGCTGCAGTACGTCTCTGACATTACCAGAAGATGCATAGTTCACAATAATCACTTGAATTAAGTTAATATTTGAAAAAAAAAAAATAGTACATAGGCTTATTTCAACAATTGCTTACTCAAGTTTCTACATTTGTTATGGCTTTGTGTATTTAATTTTTAATCTACTTTTCACTTACTAGATAGATATTGTTCATCAGTGTAAGGCTCATCTTTAGCATCTGTTGAGGTATAAATTCTGGAAATCAGACCAAAAAGGTCATTTGATAGAATTATCCTTTCGATAGGACATTATATTTATCTCACGCGAGAGATGAGTTCTGCTAGAATTATTTTGCTGTTGTCCTGTTTGCTTTGCTGGAAACCGTCATAGAGAAATTTGAATGGAGTGCCAGTGATATATTCCTAAACTAGCAAGTTCTTAACGACCCTGGAAAGTGACTGCTTGATTACACTTTAACGGTATTTGCAAATAAAATCACAAGTAATTAAGGGGAAATCTCCAGGCTTTTGAGCAAGTTTGATGCATGATAACTGCCTGATTCAGCTTCATCTAGAGTAATGCTGTGTAGACAAGAGCTACTGAGATCAATAGCAACATAATGATAGTGGCAGAATTAAGTGAGTAACCTGAGAACTGTGTCTTCAAAATGCATGCAGCTGCCACAAGCCAGGGCCACACAGTGCACTCCGTGCTTCCGTCCTAAATGTTCATCAAAAGACGCCCTGCAGGAAAATGGAGTTAGATGCTCTTTATTGCTGATCGTGTCTCTTGCCACATTTATCAGGGAAATTGGATTAGCAGTTGGCAGCTGCAGGTAGACAAGGTTCTGCAGTGATTAAATATGCAGCTTGGCTGCATTTGTTGTGACAGACCTTTAGTAAATTCTACTGTAAGCACCATCTGTCTAATTTGTATAAGGCAAACTTGGTGCTTTAAGCTACCGCTAAAGAACTAARTCTGTTGCTTTGTCATAAACCAAACTTTTGCTCTGAATTCTCTTAAATGTAATTTATTAGGTTAAAGCCATTTCTTTTCTATCATGATGAATAAATAATATGTGCAAAAGTGCTTTCAGGTACTTCATTTTGCAAGTGTTGAAAACAAAAACAGTTTCATTCTTCAATAAAATGTTTAGTATTCCTATCCACAGGGAGATGACACTGCTAAAATATCACTAGGAAAATGGTCCAGGACTGCCAAATTCATTTAATTTTGTGGTTTTTACTAGCACTTTCTAACTGGCTAGTTTAGGGAGGTGTTTTTTTTTTCTTTTTAATATTTCTGAAATAAACCGTTGGAAAAGAGTCACGACAAGGGAGCTCTCTCTTTTAAAACACATTTGTAAGCGTCAAATCYGCATGCAAAACATGTTTGGGTGTCTTTTCCAGGGAGATCAAATATAACCGACGATGGCTTACGTAATTATTACGTGCTTTGAGGTTTTCAATACTTCATTCCTCCATTTCTCGCTGCTTCCTTTTTATTATTATTAATAGGAAGAAAGTCTAATATTAAGGAAAAAAAAAAAAAAAAAGAAAAAAGGTAGTTGAATTTTCTCCTTGGGATTTCTGCATTTGTCCTGGCAATCCAGTTAAGTGCTGTATGGCCCGTCTGGCTGGCAGCTTAGGAGTGCTTTGGTTTATAGTTTTGACATCATCCGGCTTGATAAAATAAATAAATAAATAAAACGCACGGAAAGAAGCATCTGAGGAGAAAGCAGTTAAATAGCAACATGCTATCTTTAGCCGGTTTGGAGAAACTCCGTGCTGTTAAATTATTTAAAATCCTTGATTTTTCAGCTTGCACACATTAAAAGTTTTCACACTAAGTGCCAAATGTTGCAAACAGCACTTTAACAGAATGATTTTGCTTTGATCCCTGTAGCAGTTCCTGAATAATTTATCACAGGTTATTGCCTTAATTCTGGAGAGGGATAGAGCAATAAAGGCAGATGAAAACACTCCAGTTGAAACACCTTGGGGCCTGCTCATTCCTCTGACACGGCTCTTTTGTTGGAACTATTTAGAGGTTATTAAGACGTGTCTCCAGAATTAAGAGTATGCTGTAAGGATGAAGACAGCCATCTTAATTCTAAAGACAAAGCGCAATGACCCCTCACCTTTTTTTTCCTTTGCTGTTATTATATCGCAGAATTATGAGGGTAATATTACGGCCGCCCCCAGTAGCGCGGCGGTGGCTGCGGCTCTGTCGGGCTGCGCGCGGGGAGGCTCGTCTGGTGGAGGCCGTGCCTGGCCCGCTCCGGCCGTGCTGTGGTTCTTTTCCCTTCCCTGTGAACGTTCACACGTATGGCTCCTTGGGTCGAAGAAAATCCTCTGAAATGCTCGCCGGGGTGGGGAGCGTTACACCTAAAGAGGCAAATTTTTCACACATAAGGAGGCCTGTCATGCTGATGGGGAGGAGGAGCATCGTGACGCTCAACGGAACCGCTTCGTTTGGATGAAAATGCCCGCCCGAAGGCCCCCGAGAAGCTCCCTCGCTGCTTTGCCCGGGCTCCCCGTCCTCCCTGGGTCACCTATGTCACGGGAGCAGCAGCCACGTTGCATGGGGTGCACCTTGCTCTGCATTTACAAGCTCTGTGAACCCCGCGGCACAGCATATACACGTACAGTGCTGTTCACCCTTAACGGTTTTATGCGTGTAGGTGGCTGGCACCCAAACCACCGAGCAGGCTGGCATTTTACGGGACAAGGACATGTGGTGCTTTGTGGAGCAAGGTCTTTTCCCATTAATAGTATGGGAGTTATAGAGACAATGCCAGAACGTAAAGAATGCAAGTTGAGAGATGTAGTTGATGTGGTGGTAGTTCTTTCTCTAGGCTTTATGCTCAAACAGTGTCCAAAATTGCCTGGTGTTTGTGATGATTCTGGTAACATATGGGACCATGCCTTAAAGGAAGTGGCACATACACATTTATTACACAGCTTTTAGAGTCTTGTAGCAGAACCGTTCACTACATACATTTGCAAAGAGCATTTTCTTATTGCTGGTTGTTTCTCTGAAGAAAAGGAACAATTTGTGTGTTAGGGGTTCATACGTTTTGTTGCTTAGTTGTCCTAGGGGCCACAGTTAGATAGTGGTGGCTCCTCCCTGAGGACACCCTGGCCGAAGGCAGTTGGTACCTGCACAGAAGCTCCAGCCTTGTCTCTGCAGTCCTGCTCGTGTCCCCCACTGTGTCTGCAATGGCCCACAACCATGAGCAGCCTATATATAATACATGCACACATGTATATATACACACACATAGTGTGGGAGCTCAGCATCCCTTCCCAAGAGGATGCCTTTGCTTAGCTCTTATTTTTTTTCCACTTTTGACCACCGTGTCTGCTAAATGGTCATTTTCTTTGTGGACAAAATAGATGAAGTATGGAAGTATAAACGCATCTAAAGTTCCAGCTGTATATGCCATCTCTATATTGAACACTTCCTCTCCGGTGATTTCCAAGTCCCATTAAAGTTAATGAGAGTTGAGACCTCTGAGCATCTTGCAAGTTCAGGCCATTTCACTGCACGGCAGAAAGGAAATGCAAATATTAAAATACTCCTAGCAACCACGCCGGGGTTTGATAGCGAGTCTGATTTATTCTCGGATAAAACTAGGTGCATTTAAGTCTGTTGGACTCATTTGACTGCGTGGGAAAAATGGAAAGGACTTAAGTTTGTTGTAAGGGTGCCCTTAGCATTTATCAAGGAATCGACTGTAATTTCTGTGACTAATTTGATGTTAATATATGAATCTTTCCTTGTATATTCCTCAGCTTAAAAATAGTGCCTTATTGCCAAATGCTATACAACAAAATGAAAGTTTTCTGTATATACGTTGTTTTCTGTGCTTCTATTTTTTTTTAAACCTGGCTCTGCAGTACTGTGGTAAATCTTAAGGCAAAAGGGACAAACTCCAGCTGTACCACATGGATAAAATATAGTTAGAAGTAATATTATGTTTTTTACAACTAATTAATATAAATACAACTATATTGGAAAGTTTAAAAAAATACATATTTTAAATGTTTTTCCTTCACTAGTTCATTTAATTGCTGATTTCTATTAATTTTCCTGAAAACAGCACTTAAGTAATGGCTAATTATGTGCGTGAAAAGCATTGCTGCTTTAGAGTTTGACGGATTCTGAACCCATTTTTCAATTGTTTTAAGAAAAAAAGAAATTATTTCACCCAGAGTTAATACAGATAAAGAGATTTGCATGGTCTTGTGCTAAAAAAAAGTTACATTTTGAAGAAGCTACCCTGGAAAATGACTAAAAAAATATATAAAAAAGTATATGAAAATAATGGTACAATAGTGATCTCAGTGTAACCTTAATTGTAACTTCTGTTATGAGTATCAGTTAGCCTTCCACCTCATTTAAAATATTACAAACTAAAATTAACATTTTATTGTTATGGTTACTTTTGATATATTAATCCAGGAAGCATTTTTAAACTTTAATATGCCAAATTCATATATTACGTTTTAATTTGCATTATTCATTAGTAGAGCGTATTGAATAATCAAAAGCCTTTCGAAGTGTTTTGCTGGTGTTATCGCTGCAAAAACCGTGCAAAATCCGGGTCGTTAAAAGAATCTTTGTGCCCTCTGTGGAAGAGGGCTTGAGCGAGACATTTAAACTAATGAATCAAAATCAGATATGTGGTCATTATTGGCTGATTATTACTCCATCTGCTCTGCGCTAACGTGAAAATCAATTACTGTGTCTCTTTCCCACTGACAGCGTATGTTGATCGGGCTGGCAAGAGACCTTCGAGGGATTGCCTTTGCGCTCAACACAAAGACCAGCTACACCATGCTGTTCGACTGGATGTATCCTTATTACGCGGCGACAATACCAGCTCTGTGCACAGAGGGACACCAGGCCCCTCGCATTAGTTTAATAGTACGGCACAGTGGGGAAGAGGAAACAAAGCTAAATGAACTAATGTGTAATCAGCTAAAATTACAGCACAATGGCAACCGTGCAGTTAACTGGGAAAGACCACGGAGAGGTCACTTTGTTGTTGTGTCACACTGGTAATCTAGAAAACATACCCCAATGGTTTCCCCCGCAGCCACAAGTCCAGCGTGTTTTGATTTAAAAAAAAATAAATAAAGGAAAGGAGGAAAAAAAAAGAAAAAAAAAAATGGTCTTATCTCAAAGCACAATGTACCTACATTTGGTTTAACATCAAAAGTGCTTTAAAAAACCAAAAGTGCTATCTGGGGAGTTTTGTCTCGCTGGTATGAATCATGTCTTTAATTTAGTCAGTTACTTTCTATTTATGTCAACTTTATTAATACCGCAACACCTGCAGTCTTCTTGATCAGCAGAAAATGGGCAGCTCTGAAAACAAAATCCCGATCTTTAGGTTGTAGTTTTCCTCAATAASTAATGATAATGAAACTGAGCTTCCTTGCCAATATTGTGTGCGTTTTTCCTGTTATGCCAACRAATGCAGTAATACTCATGAGTATTTTCTTGATACCGTAGAGAAATGTTTTATGTTTTTCTAAGCACAGTAGCTGTCATTCTCCCTTTTCAGTACAAAATTACGTTAGTAACAACCTAGTGGAACATTTAATGACTGACATATGAAAATAGCATTTTTTAAATTTCATTTTCCCAAAGCTGTCAGKTACATATTTATTTGTTTTATAGGCAGAAAAGATGATATACAAGTACATTTACATGCTTCATTAGAAATCAGCCCTTTAAAAACATTCTTATTTTAAGTCCATAGTGAAATTCATCTGTGCACTAGTAATGTCCCCAGAGCAGCAGCAGGAGGAGGAGAAACCCACCCTGTGAGGAGCGAGGGCTCTGCAGCAAACACTGTCTGGAGCCAAGAGAGGCCTGGGTCTGGTGGCACCTTCCAGCCAAGCRGTTCTGCACGAGCACAGGCTCCATTTGATAATGCAGCTTAGAGAAGTTCAAAACAGAAAGCTTATATAGGCCTATTTTCCCATAGAATTACTGAGAAGTATCACTTGATTTTGGTTTTAGAGGACTGGAGAAAAGACATACTGAAATCACGCTGTGAGTTAGGATCTCTTTTGCTAGTAGGCACCACTGGGGTACGTTTAACTTCATTAGCGTACTATCTGTGCTTGTGTTTCTATAAAAATTAATAATAAGACCTGGAAGACGTGTGAAACTTACTTTATTTGGCCTAGGTAGTGGAAATAGATTGGTATTGCTTACATTTCAAATTCATTTTACTTTGTTTTTCCTACTAAGATGGGAGTATCATGCCTCYTCTTTTGTGCAGAACTGCAAATCTCAGTTACTGGAGGAGGAACAGGAGCCTGACCTCCTCCACATTGGAAAGAAATGGATTCATCCGTGGAGGGCTTTTTAGGCACAGATCCAGAATAAATACTCCTTAGGACTCTTTTCTGGGTTTTTTATTATTATTATTATTATTATTATTATTATTATTATTATTATTATTATTATTATTATTATTATTATTATTATTATTTATGACTTCCATCTCACTTGTTAATTTAATTTTCTTTTAAATTTAACCAGCCTCTAACTTTTGCATTTCACTATTCTATGTTAAGAATAAAAATAGATGAAAATGTATTTTTGTTCAGAATGAATTCACCCAAAGATCAGGTTTTCTCAGTTTCTTTTCCCTTGCACAGGCTCAAAATTTCTTTCCTTATCACCTTTGGCTATAAAGAGTRAGTGCAAGCTTCTGCTCAGTTGATTTCACCTCATTTGGCTGAGTCCAACTTCATCCAGGTATTGATCCAAAGCATTATAGTAGAATAAGCTGCTATTATCCCAACTCGTATTTACTATATATGGAGACAGAAAGATATATGGGAAGGGAAGGAGTAGAAAAGAGGGTCAAATACAGCTTTATGGTGTTGTTTAAATGTCCTTGATTAAAATATTTCTTTTTGTACCTCCAAGTAGGTCATCTGAAATGTAAAAAAAAATGACTTATACCATAGAAAAGCTGTTTTTAAAAATATTTTTCCATAGTATTTGAAGCTCTGCTATTTCAATACTGAGAATTGCAAATACAGAATATTAGCCAAAGTAAATCTGATTTCCATAWCTTGCATTTGCTGAATGCACAAGCAAAGCGAAGGGGCAGGGGAAAAAAAACTGAGCTTTTAATACTGTGAAGTGGTGTTTATTCTGTAGTGAGAGTAATTGCAAGGAATAGCCCCTTGTAAATCAGTGATAGAGGAACACATTGGTAAACTGGTCAAGTGCTCTTGAAATCTCTGCCGCAACAAAACAGATTGCACTCTGTGTTCTCTCAGGTGAGAGAGATTCCTCTTTATTCCTTTACCGATGAAAATGTTTGGAATTTAAGTTCTGTCCAGCAGATGGCAAAAATGAGCAGAAATGATTTTTTAAATGCTTTTGATTTTTTTTAACCATTTTTTTTGGAACCTATTTTGCCATTATGAGGGAGATAGTGGGACCCTGGTTTAGAGGTAAATTGTCAGGTAAACTGAAGCTGCACTAGATTGCCAAATAGGGCTGTTCTGTAGCAGGCTTGCTTATACTAATTGAGTTTCTCTAGCAAATCAGGCTCCTTGGAAAAAGGCCAAAGGCTTTTCATAATTGTATTGACAAGAAAATGAATATGATAAATGGTGTTCATTCAGCTGAGACAAGATTTATAGTTTTCCTCTGGCAAGGGATGAASAGAAAATACTTACAATAATAGTAAAATTTGTTTTAAAGTTGTATTAGGTGATGTCTCAAAAACTCCATTAAAATATTTCCAAATATTTCAAGCAGTTTTACATGTTAAGYGTAGCATCTTCCCAAAGTATTGCACTAATGCAAGGTGAAAAAAAGCATGCAAACAAAACAAATCAAAAAATCTCTTGGATATGAAAGTCATTTATTCTTCCTGAAATATTGATATGTCAAGCTGTCAATGATGATTCCAGTACCATGGCTTTGGAAAGTTTATTCGCCTTTGGTATTCATAAAATGTGGTGTCTGTAATTTGTAGGTCAGTGGAGAACATGCAGGTGTGACCTCAAAAAAAAATCTGTATTCCAGTTTAAGAAGAAGCAAAATCTGTTTTTATTAACAGTCCACGTCCTCCTCATATTTCATTCTGCTGTTTGCTCCGAGACTGCTTGAGTAAAATGTTGAGCACTTAATCTGTTCTCTGCCAGGCTAATAGCAGCCTAAAGCCTAAGGTCCCTTGCAGTCAGGTACCTCCATGGAGATTCAGTTGCAAGTTGAGGGTAATAGCCCCCTTTTTGTTACTTAAATAGTAGCCCATAGGTGATGTGTCCTCTCTCCTTCCCGGTTGGCTTTTTAACACTTCTGATGTCTGTAAAAGAGAAAGGTTGCAATAAGAAAACTGGCTGCAGGAATTAAATTGCTAGGTTAAGAGTTGGGCTCAGGCACACAATGTAAGTGTGAGACCWTGGAATTGTTGAATTGTGTGCCTAGATATCAATATCTATGCGTATAGATATACTGATACAAAGTTGATAGARAAGAGATTTGTCCTTGTGTGGTCTGTCTAGTAGTCATTTATAAGTTGCCTTTAATATTGATTGTCTGAGTACATATTTCTTCACGTATTACTCCCCATAGAAAAAAGCAAAGCAGTCTGTTCAGCAAATTATCATTGTTACGTATTTATCCAAATAATATCCAAATAAATKATCATGTTTCTTCACAAAACAAAACAATGTGCAGCAATAAATTGGCCTTTTCAAAGTTATTTTCTTTTTGAAGAACTAAAATTAGTAGTTTATATGTTTAAAGTGCTCTGGATTAGGTGCAAAGCTGAAAGAACTCAGCAGGCGAGTCCAGAGATTGAAGCTGCCTAAGCTCAGGAGAAGAGGAGGGTGCATTTTCCTGGGAAAAGGCTGYCTGATTGGTAATCTGTTTGTAAGACCTGTTGTTTTCAGTTGTACAGAYGCATACCTCAGCATCAGACATTCTTCCTGGGTTTAGTTCATGCATTAGCCAGTTTTCTTGAAGGCTGTGGTTAAAATCACTTTAATACTGTGTTTTAAAAACAGTTTACTCCAATTTATTGGATTTTTACAATATAATAAATTGGCAACATGTTTCTGTTGACCTTAGCTTTCATGAAACTCTGGTTTTCTGTTCTTTGCTTGTCGATGAACGTGGACCCAATGCTTAAATTTTTGAATCAAGACAGACAACCTATTGGGTTCCTTTCTCTTCTGTCTAAAGTCAGAAAAGGCAATTGTTTCCTAGGCCATGCAATCCTAAAATAGGGCTTTGCAGTGTCCCATCATGTCCCCATTTTATTTGTTAGACTGCTAAAAAGACCCAGGAGTCTCCTGGTTGAGAGTGAGCTTGGTTGGGGGTCAGTTGCCTTTCTTCTGAAACGGACATTAGTGAGGTTATAAAGATAGAGGAGAGATGGCAGGGATCCTGTGTGACCTGGCAGGGTGTTGTAGGTAAACAGCATTTGGATTTACTCTGGTTGTCTGATTTAACATGTAAAGAAATGTGTAAGACAGTATATTTTATGTCRAAAGTGTACTTTGGCTACGTATAATTTATGCCTCCAGTGTCTCAAGCAGCTAGCAGCAAAAATGCACAAATCTTTCAATGCCTYGGACAGCAGTGACCAAAACACCTCYCATCCACGTAGCACTGTCATTCATTAGCCAGCCCGTGGCTTCAGCCTCCTCCAGAAGAGCCGTATTGAGCTGTGAGTGTGCCTGCTTGTCKCAGAAGAGGCTGCACTCCTACATGTTTCAGATTTATTTTTGAGACCCTGTGTTAAGTGCCTGGACTGTATTCCGCTCTGCAAAATCCCAGATAGTTTCCTTTATGGCCTGAATAGGCAATAGCGGTTTCCTAACAGCCACTCTTTGTAGTGAGGTTAAATAACTCAGAATTATGTGACAGCGAGCAAAGTTAAAAATGAGAAACAACTGCAATATTGACAGGGACCATTGACTCGATTAACTGGATGATATTTTAATAGCAAATGTTAAAACTTCTTGTTTCACGATGGTAGAAGCTATTGAATTCTTTACCTATAAAGCTCTGTTAACTCACTTCTTTTTCCCAGTTTTCTTTCCTATTCCACCAAACTCTTTCTTTTCAGCATATTGGGAAAATCAAAGGTTGGTTTTGTGCCAAATCAAAAATGGCATCAAATATTCCGTTGGTCGCTTTTTTTTTTTCCCCTCATGTGAGATGACAGTGAAATTAGGGCCTCAGGATTTGCTACCATGTAAGTTCTGGTTGCTTTTAAATGCCTTTTTAAATTGCCCTTTGTGACTTCTGCCTTTCATAAAAACAAGTGASTGTATTTCATATGTGTACTGGTAAGTTAGTTTGTAGGAACAAAATTAGTTCCTTTTCCTTCATTACAGATATGGTGTTTTAACCATTACTCTCCTAAGCAGCAACAGTTCCAAAGGATTTAATGTACTAGGCACGGACTTCTTAAACTGGGTGTAATTTTGTACCCATTTTAGTACCTGTCAGAGCTCACTGTCTGGCCCAGACATAGAGCAGCCTATTAGAGAATCAGGCAGAATTGTTTGGAAGACATTATTTTATCAGAATATTCTTTAACTAATTCTGTTGAAGATACCCAGCCTACCTTTCTGTTCTGCAAAGAGCTATTGAATTGTGGTATCGTGAACCTGCGTGTACAACCCCTATCTTGAAGCTGATGGCAGAATTCATGCAAAATAGGTAAGAAACCTGTGAGCAGTAGATAAACAAGGTGCACTACAGTGGTGTACATGCACTACATGCACTGCTCTATTTCCTTCTGTTGGTTGTTGTCATGCTGTCTAGCTTTGCTAACTTTAAGAGTCATATTTGCTTTTGTATTTTGGAGCAAAATTTACAACTTAGACTTACCTTTCATTGTCATTGTATTATTTTTAGCAAAAATGATAGATATGGAAAAAATCAACTGTTAAGGATTTATTRCAAGAACCCTTGAGAGTGCTCTGATTTTACAATAAAATGTGGTGGAAAAATATGCTCTAAATAGAGATGAATACTGACTTTATAATTAAATATCTGAAAATAATCTGTGTTCAAGACTTGTTGCAGATTCAAGCTTTATCTTGAGCCAGCAGCATGCACATATGCCTGTAAAGCTGCAACTCCCTTTACAGTTTTGGTTTTTTTCCTCAATTCTTCTCCTAGCCAAAATAGGAAAGGATGTTATCCAAGATAGCAGTATTTTTAATCAACTTGTAGGTAACTTCTCCCATATCTAAAATTTTCTCTGCGGGATCACTCAAGTGGCCTCAGAATGATTCTGTGAGGTGGTATCAATACTTTACATTGCAGGTGTTAGAATGAAATCTCTGTTTTACCACAAGTAAAAGAACAATTTATTTTGGGAAATTATCATTGTACTTGGAAATATTTACTGTATTGCCCAAAGGAAAAAGAGGGAATTTGAAATGAAAAATTGATAGTTAAAATGCTCTCTCTCTCTCTGCTGGATACCTTCATGACCAAAGTATTTAGGATTTTCAGCTGAGAAGCATGTTTTCATCATTTTTCATTTTACCTTGCCAATTAAACTTGAAAAAGCAAAARRGGAAAAAAAAGGTGAAATATTTGAAGCTTTTGGGGGGAAAAATGCCCAGTTGATCCTAGTAACAGCTGAATTTGTGCAATGAAGTTTAAACCTGTTTCCCGGTGAAAAACTAGCAGGTATTACATGCACTTAATCACTTAATCCCGGAATGACTACACAGACCTTCAGAGTGCCCTGTTTCTTGTTTGTGTCGACTTGTTTGCTGTGACTGCTTCTTGTGTGTATGTTAATTGTGTCTTTTGTCCCGATAGTAAGTAGAATGAAATACTGGAATAGTTCAGCCYATTTCTGTGCGTGGTGCAGCACACAAGCAGTACACATTAACAGTGCTGCAACTTCGTTAAAGGAGGAGATGCTTAAAACCTAAACACAGAGCTCTAATAGCAGTAACAAAAGCCAAGAGGATCTGCAAGAGTAAATCTGATGCAAAAGACAACTCTTCAAGCTACYTTCTATATTCATGTTATTCTTCTACCTATTGGTATTCAGAAAATCTGCTTTGTTCCCTTTAGAAAACATCATCTGGGATGACGTTTTTTCATGAGTTGTGTACTGCATTAGCTTTTACAGGTTAGAATGCATTATACAATATACTTTGACATGGTTAAAATATGTTACAGAGTATCAGATTGTGCATTGTGCCATTCTGATACTGAAAAAATGTGCTGTTTCTTGGTTTTGCTTCTGTTTTTTTGCCTCTGCCAGTCACATTAGCATTTTGTGCATATGGAATACACAAATGTTCTAATACAGGGCACATTTTGCTCGTTTATAAAGACCTGATTTACTCCAGTGTTTGCAGCAAAGGACTGTGCAAATAAGGATTCAGACAACAACACCTTGGGCTTTGCAGCAAAGAAGGGTCCCTACTGCCCTCTCTGTGCTCAGGGGTTGTGTAAGGACCCCACCTAGGATTAAAAAGTGCGTGACAAGTCAATTAAGTCAGCCAGACAATACTGTGTTTTATAACACACAGTGATGACTCCTTTGCCATTCATCCTAAGTAAAGATTAAGGGTAAGTTCTGCTGAAGTTACTTAGAAGGTTAAGATCTGTGTTTAAAATGGACTTTTAAGTGTTTAATAATTTTCACTTGGGGCTAAACAAGAAGTTAGGCTTCTTTATCTCATGGACACATGGGAAAGAGGMCACAGAGACATTGGCAAGATCTCTRTCACCACTCCGAATTGGGAATGTAATGGTTCTTACAGGCTTTGCTAACATGTATGCACCAGGTGAGAGAACATGGTACCATCTTTTTCAGATCTGGAGCTTCATAAAAAACATATGTTGCAATTTAAAATCAGAAAACTAGCTTATAATTGCCACAGATTTTACATAGTAGAATAACCAGTGGGGATTTGCTGCTTTTAAAAGCAAGACAGAAGCAAGGGTGAAAGAATAGCCTGACTGCTTGGACCATGGTGTTCCTCTGAACCAACTATTAACACGGGATGCTCACCACTCACGACACGAGGCAATGGGTGTTGTTTGAGCCACCCCTTGTGTTTAAAATTATTTTGCCTTTTGTCATATGATTGTTTTTTGGCAGTCTATTTAGATAACTGTAGTGAGCATCTAATTGGACTGAAACCTGGAGTTAGTTTGTCAAGYAGTTGTACTTTGAATTCAGCAAATACAGTTTTTGCTTGTTTGTTTTAGGAATGAATTTATTGTGAGCTTCTGCTTTGATGACCATCTGAATGTTTTTGCTGTTATTTTTTAGATCGCAGCGTTTAAATTTTGATGTATCATCTCCAAATGGAATTCTGCTCTTCAGAGAAGCTAGTAAAATGATTTGTACATATGGTAGGTATTCATTAATGTTCTCTCTGCAGTGTAATTCTTTGCCTGCCTTGTGATATAAAAATCCTGTTAGCTGTAGTTGTGAGCATTGATGGATTTGTGGACCACAGAGCAGGACTGCGATGTGCTGCAGCATCTTCCTTTACAAAGCACACAGCATTTTTGGTCCAGACCTTTGGAGCTCTGTTGCACTCACAGATCAGGTTTCCTTCATGTATCACTGTTGCTCGTATCATTTTTCTGACTTATGTGCATGTCTTCTAGCAACTGTAAATACATGTCAGCCAAGATACAGATATGCACAGGGTGCTTGATCTTAGGCTACTGATTGATAGGTGTGGGTTGACTTTATGTATTCAAATGATATTCAAGCAGTTCCAAAACATAATAGGACCATAATAGCTTTACCCTAGAGCGCTGTTTTTATTATAAGTTGCTCCATTTTACTACTCCCACTCATTCATGCAGCTGCAACAGGTCTTTGACACCAACTGTTTATATTAGACTTCAGATAATTTTGTAGTTTGTAATATGGCATTGCAAGTATTTTGAAAGGAACGTTATCAAGTTTTTGTAGAGCAACCTCATTTGTAGATGGCATAAACGGGAAGAATCATAAATCATAAATGACTCATAAGTGTTCTGTTGCTTTTGAAGAAAGAAAACTGGTGTGTCAGATTTGTTATTACTGCATTCAAGTAGCATTTGGGAGCTGGAAATTGCATATGTTACATTACTACCTGTATGAAAAGTTTTAAATATAGTTTTGAATTACATCTGTAGGGCAGGCAAATCACGTATGCAGAATACATAAAGCRTTTACTTATAGCAGAAGAAATTACAGCCAAGAAATTCTTCCTTATAAAATCATTTTTCTCTTTACTTTTCAAGTCAACCAAAGAGTATGGTGCCACGTGTTTTGATGGTGTTCTTGGGTAAATTTGTTGATTAAATAAAAATAAAAGTCAAGTTTTCCATGTAAACCATTTCAYGTGTAAGGTAAACTTTTACATTCTAGTGTTAGCTGCTGTCAGCTCTGTATTTAGTTTACACTTCATTGCTATAAGCCTTTTTTGATGATTTAAAAAAAATATATATATATATATATGTAGTTGTGTTGCTGCTTAGAGTCCTTTTGCCTTTTGGTTCCTGGTCCTGCTGCATATAAATATTCTTCTCTTTTCTTTCTATTTTATTTCAGTCAATCCTTGCCATCCTTTCTGCCCTGATAAAAAAGATGCCTTATTGCTGGTCATCCATTCATCTCAGTTATCAGCATCCAGTTTCTAAACCTTGCTGAGTCAGCCGCAATAGTTGCTTCTAGTGTATTTCATTCATAACTCATGTCTACAAAACACTTKCTTAAAGAAACCTTTTGCTCTTTAATGCAGCTTTTATGGTGTGTAAATGAGGTTCAGAAAATTGTCAACCCTCAAGTACTGGCATCTCTTGAAGGCCTGACATTTTCTGGCTCATGCTAGAATTTAATTATGCATTTTCAGGAAATCTGACAGAGCAGGGACAGTGCAGACTTAAGATTTAAAGCTAAACTAATAGAGCCATGGAGCCTTTTGGAGCCTAGATCCAAAATACCTCTTGTCCTCTTTGTTAAACGATGCTTTTCATGAAAGGCACTTCAGGATCTGAGGCCTCTATTTGAAGATGCAGTCACAGGAAAAAGTGAAAGGGCCACTAAAATGGGGAGAAAGATGAGATGGAGAAAAAGCTTCCACTTGATGTTTGTGTGTTTTCCGTTGATTCATTTTTAAGAGAATTCTTTATTTAGAATCTTGATTCCTGCTTGGGGAGGAGACTGTTGGTGTTTGTTTTTTAGCTTGCTTTTAAAATACATTCCAGCTATCATCAGTGTCTGAAAGGGCTCTAGATCACAGAAGTAGTCTTTCCACAACTTATGTGTGACATGGAAAAATTGACCRTGTTTTCTGTTCTGTGAGAAGTTTTGCTGCCCATTAAAAGTATTTTGAGGTAATTCAGTTAATCAGATGTGAGTAACTGCTATTAAAAAATGTGAGCATTTAGCATCAATTCCCACTTTGCAAGATTAATTGCTTTAGCTCTGTGTAATCTTTTGAACATACAAATGAATCTGCATTAAATTGAATACTGTTCTCAAAACCTTAACACCTAAATTGTGCTTTCAGGATGTAAGGAAAACTTTAATCCGTAGTATTCTGTGGCTCCTTTAAAGTATTTTTTTGTCTTTTAAGCATAGGTAACCATGGCAGAGGTCTGGGAAAGGTAAGCAAGTAAACCAAATTACTATCATAAAGGAACGTAAAGCTATGTTCTGAAGCAATATTTCTACCTCGCCATCTGAAAAATTGTGTGATCCAGTTAAAAGGATGAACACTTATATGCATTCCAGTCCTTGAGAGTTCACTTCGCAACTTTTGCACTGTACCATAAGAACTGGAAACTTAAATTTTTCTTTGAGTAGAACTCATGACTCATCAGTTATGGAGCAACTGGGATCTTCTTGATTTGCAAATGTATAGGTAAATAAAAATGTGATCTGTTATATAATCTCTGCCCTGTCCTCACTGACAAGAAATTAGCAAYAGAAGCAGGAGGGCATCAGATATTTTTTCTCACCAACACCAAAACACAGGTCACAAGTGATCCCGGCTGTACATTGCATTTTTCCTAAACCTGGACAACMCCGATCAAGGTGGTTTAGGGTAAARCAGACAGTCTTGTGCAAATGGGRCCATGAGTGGTCAGGGCCATACCAGCGTGTCCCAYCCTCAGGCTGCTTTATCGCTCGTGTTGGCACGGCACTGGAGGTAATTCCAACTGGGATGTCTGTGTGGATGCTGTGCGTTCCACAGCACAGGATGCAGGAAGCCCACAGCCCAGCCAAAGGTCTGAGTCTTAGCTGCTAGGGCTAGAGGAGGGTTTAAAAATAAACATCTGAGGGGATGTTGGAATAGCAGAGTCCAGCGTGCCTCATGCCCAGTATATTTCCCTTTTAATTCTGTATGGACAACTCTGCCTTGCAATGTGTCTTTGGACTCCCATTTCTATAGGAATGATGTTTCCGTGCATCTTGGGACCATCTATTTCTTGTTCTGTGTTTTCTTTACGTTTTAGTAAAGCTTTTCCCTTTCATTATAGGCGACTGACATAAAAATAATATTTTCAATATGCTGCTTTTATTTATCTACATTCTGTCATGATATACTTTGATGTAAGTTTTTAATTTTGCTTCAGCTTTCAGCTGTTGGAGCAGTTACTGCTCAGGGTCAGCTGTGAGGTTAGCCGCAGTAGCACAAAACAATTTCCTGCTCTCACAGCCCAGGTAGCATTTGGATGGGGGTTAAATTTTACCGCATTTTCCAGTRGCCAGACATAATTATTTCTAATGAGCTTTAAATGGCTTCTCAAACACGTATTTCAAAACTGAGTGTGATAATCCATTCAGTGCTCGCGACTTTGGAGGATAACAGTTCTTTTTCGGAATTTTGGTTAAAATCATTCTAGCCATATTAGAGGTGATTTTTATGAGTAGCTTAGCTTAAAAGCGGGGTGCTCACTCTGTCGGTTCCTGCTYACCTCCTCTCCTCTCTTTCTCCATACTCACTCCACAATATATTGCTCTTCGTTATGGACTCGGATCTCATAACCTGTGTTTTTGGCAAATTTATCCTGGCTCTGTGCATGCTTTTGCGTTGATCTGAGAGATTTTTGCACTTTTGTGGTGGCAGCTTTAAAAAATTAGTTGTGAAGCTAGCTCTCATCTTTGATTCATGTTTTACTTTTGTTTTGGTTTTGTATTTTATGTATGGCCACTTCCTTATTCTGCCCTAACATTTTAAATGCCTGGAAAGTGTATATTCAAAATCATCTTTATGGGGCAGCAGTGAATAATAAAAAATATGAAAAGGGAAAAAGCATCATATACATTTTTTTCTCTATAAATGCGATAAATTCTCACAACCTATGTTTAAACTCACCAAATTCCTTTTCTGACTTCCATCTGATTCACACCCATTAGTTGTGTTATTACAAATACTGCTTATTGGGCTGAGATGCAGAACAGATGCTGCTGAAACAAAACTCAGCCATAGGATAGTGATATTTGTCTGATGGCTGCTGTTGTAGAAGCCTTTGGGAAGRCAGGGAAAGGAAAGGTGCCCGTCTCGACGTACTCCTGTGTGCAGGGGGTAATATGCTCTGTAGAGAGCATTAAGAATTTGGTGTATGGTGGATTTTCATATTTTAGTTTTAATGCTCAGTAGTGACACCAAAACTTCCATGATTAGTTTCTGCAGAAATTTTATTTTGATGAGAGCTGTGAATTTGGAACATAGTTTTTAAATTCTGCAGACAAAAGGTCATTATTACACTGATTTCATTTCTTAAATTTTTTCTTTTAACAATAGAAGTGGATAAAAGCTTATTTTGGCCTCAACTACAAGTATTATAAATGTAAGCAGAACCTCCGTGGCTGAGGAGCTGTTCTTGACCTGCTTCCAAGTACCTCACTAAATTAGTTTATGTTCAGTAGTATCCGTGGTGTGTGAAAATATTCCCCTGAAGCTCCTGCTAAATGTTACAGCTAGATCATTTTTTATATGTAGTCAGGCAGAGCACTGTACTTCATTTTTTTTTCAATAACTAATGTTAAAGCTTTGGTCTTTGTTCTAGCGCTAGAGCCACTGAATCATAGGTTGATGGCTTGGGGCACTGGTAAAGGGAACCACAAGGTCTGTCACCTCTGCTGAAGATTTGAAATGAGCTCTTCCCACTCCTAGGCCCTTTTAAAATGAACTCACAAAGGCAGAAGAGTCCTCTGTGGACACTGTCCACTTGCAAGAAAGCAGCTTTTTATCTTGTCCTAATGCCATGTTCAGCTCTGGGTTTCCACTGGAAGGCCAGGCCAATCTCCTCTGCTCTACCCAGGGTGAAGCAGGGTGAGGGAGCGGGGTTTGTGCCTTCCCAAACTGAATATGCTGCRTTGAGAAATGGATTTTAGGCTTTAATTATAGAGGTTGGGGGGTTGTTTCCCCGGAATAATAAAAATGAAGGTAAGTCTGCCCTAATGTCTACCTGCTAGACCTTGTGTTCCCAGGCTAAGGTGTTCTTAGTTTCTTTCACCATTCCTCAACAATCTTTTTCTGCCTTTGGTTTCCAATTAATTCTTTATTAAGTAGCTAACTGCTGCGTAAACCACTCCTGAGCTCATTCCATCTGTCGTTGCACATTTTATGGAGCACTTCAAGGAGCTCAGACCCCCAGGTGCCACCCTGGAAGAGCTCAGCTGAGCCGTGAACCTCAAGGTGCTCCTTGCCCAGGGCCTGGGACGTTGCCTTGCCTGGTTTCCGAAGTCAGATGTGTATTTGTATTAATAGAGTAGAGCTTTTCAACTGCTGATTTATTAGTTGAGGAAACAACATAAAGTTTGTTCAGAAAGATTAAAAATTGTTATATCAAGGGGTCAGGTTTGGTGGTAAATGAGCATCTTTCCTAGCTGACCAGGAAGGTACTGAGTTGTATCTTCTGCAGGTCTAGTGAAGTGCTCTCCCCACTTTTTGCAGACCTCAGTTACTATTTCTAAGTGGTTTCCTTATTGCACTCCTGATCTGTTTATTATGCTAGTCTGTTCTTCCTTTACAGTCTGCCAGATCTGCTGTCTTGTATTAGGTAAAAATGTTGAAGAACATTCATWTTTTAAATGGTAACTATCCTTGTCTTTATATTATTACATTAAACTGTGCCAAAAGGCTAATGTTTTGATGTGTTGAATGTTTAGAAACGAGGGTATTCTATGTTGTTTTTTCAAAGTGAAAAATGTAAATTCTTCCTTATGGGTAATCAGTAACATGAAGAAAACAAAATTGAAGGTAAGGGCGATATATGATCTGCAGATTGGAATTTGTTTGGGTGGAAAGGAGAGCTGTGTGAAGATAGTTTCATACCAGACATTAGTATGTATTAAATGACATTTTGCTTTTATTAYTCCAAACATTATTTCTGAACGGATGCTAGTATGAACTGCTAAGGTCCCCACATTGCTGTTTAGTAGCTAACCATGTAAGGAAAAAAATGGGATTCCCTGTTTCGACTGTTTTACTGTGGTCTCTGGGAGGATAGGATTCAGTTCCCAAACTCACCACAGGGATTTTGAGGCTATCTCAGGCAAGATTTTAAGGGCTTATTTGAACAGCCTGTTATGGAAGAAAGATTACTCCTAACTGCCCTTCACAGCTGGCAGTGTTTGGGGTTGTAAAAGAGCAAATAGTCCCACTTGTCATAATAGTCACAACAAGTAAAATAGATACCAAAGCAGGTGAGCTGAACATGTGATCTCTGGACATGTGCTTTTATTTGTAAGAAYACTTTAAAAATCCAAGGTTATGTGCTGTTTTTGTCTAGTTAACAAGCATGAGCTACTACTGAGTCATAACAGAACGTACGAGCAGGCACTTGGCTTCAGTTGGGGTTGACCTAATGAGGCAGCCCCATGGTAGAACTCAAGTGCTTAGTCTTTGCTGTGTTCATTTCTACCATTTTAGCTCGCTTTCATTAATTGCTTCAGGTTATAAAAACATGCTTTAGTCATGAAGGCAAACTCTGGGGTGTTGTGGAGATGAGCATTAAATTATTACAAGCTGCTTAGAAAACTTGGTCATGAGGCCTTATGAATAGTTAGATTGGGGTGGAAGATTGCGAAGGGATCAATGGTGCTGCCACGCAGCGGAGCCAGAAGTCACCATTGCCTGGTATTAGCAACAGCAAACGTTTACAGGTAGCTCCATTTTTTTTCCATTATAAACATGGAGTTTAATTAAAGTTATTCCCAACTGTGGCTGGTAAAATAGAGGCTTTTGTAATGGTTGTATTTGTTTTTCGAGGGATATATTAAGTGTGTGTGTATACATAAGCAACCATCCCGAGAGACCTCCATGGTAATRGACTGAAACCAGGCCATGCTACAGCGTGCAAAACTATGTGTTGCACCTGCTCAGAATAAGAAATTTGGGATTCCATAATGAAAATTCTAGGACTTGACTTTTATTTTTGCATTCTGATTCTTTGGTTGTTTTAAAGCTCTAGTCGTGCTTATTTAACCCATCTTTTACATCAATTGCAGAAACGAATTTTTTTGCAAGTATCTATGAAAGTAAAGACAAATAGAAGATGAATATAGATAGTGCARTCAAAATCCTGTAGATTTTTTGGTGCTTATATAAGTTTCTTTTTTTCTTTTCTTTCTTTTTATGAAAACAGGTAATCAGATCCTCTCTCTTGGGACTTTGTCAAAAGATCAGGTTTATCCGTTGAAACTCAAGGGCATTTCCATCTGTTACTCTGCACTCAAATCTGCCTTATGTGGAAATTATGTCAGCTTTGGCGTCTTCAAGTTGTACGGGGACAACCACTTTGACAATGTACTTCAGGCCTTTGTCAAAATGCTGCTTTCAGTATCCCACAGTGACTTGCTAGTAAGCAATTACTCATCTTGGGAGTCTTTACTTGAAATATGAAATAACACCACAGGCTTTGTATTGTTATAATGAGACAGAGGGATCTAGAACAGCTCAAACGCAGCTTTCAGTCCAATTACTTGAATTTATTTGTATAGTGACAGCTAAAATGTAGGTATGCTAAAACTGCATCCAAGGCAAGAGTGCTTCCAGAATTTTCGGGAAGCTTGTCTTGAAAAGGAGCAAAGCCAAATTCTGTTCCTTTTTACATTTGTACGCCTATTTAAATTACCTGAGTGCACTGTAAAACAGTGCAACAGATTGAGCTGCTCTGCAATTAGCTTCAGTCTGTAAATTGTAACTGTGTGTTTTCCGCAAATTTCTAAATTTCTACAAGATTTTCTGTAGCATTAAAACACTGGTTTGCTGCCTTGACACCGTGTTTTCACTCCTCTGGGAGAAGGCAGCAAATCTTGTGTGCTATCTGCCTTAATTTGATCTGTGACGCTTGCTTGATGCTGGTTTTGTTCAGAACTGCTGTTTTCTCTCAGTAAGGGACCAGCTAGATAGTTTGATTGTTAATACGCAKATTTGGGCCTGCCACAAAAAAAAACAGTCCTTAGAACCAGAAAAGCCACTC
This sequence comes from Eudromia elegans, assembly GCA_003342815.1. Lineage (NCBI taxonomy): Eukaryota > Metazoa > Chordata > Aves > Tinamiformes > Tinamidae > Eudromia > Eudromia elegans. Next base: position 1,502,213 of record PTEX01000102.1, read on the forward strand.
TCAGACCAAATTAGTGTGTATTGGCTGTATAGTAAAATATACTTATTTGGCATTTTCCTAGCAGTCCCACAAATAAATGCCTTAAATACKGGTCGTGAAGGTGCTGGTTGTGCCACAGGGTTCAGGCAGGTGTCTTTGGCTGCCCAGAGCCTTTTGGAAGTCAGTGAGTGGAAGCCCAGCAGTGCATCCTGGAGATGTTTTAGGGAAACCTTTGCTAAAACTCCAAGGTTTCCTGCCAAGGTAGCTCCCAGCTGCTGTCCTGTCAACCTGATGCCCTGAACACAGTCATGTGCTGCTTTTGCAAGACTGAGAGCTGTGCAGCAGGTGATAACATTACTGTATTTCAAAAGCTTTGTTTTAGACTAATATTGACCTTATACTATATGGTAAATTTGAAAAATAGAAAACATTTTGTCTATAAAAAGGTCTTGATTTAATGGCTGAATTAGAACTAATCACACAGTAAAGACTATGTAAAATATTTTTTCTATCAGGTGTTACTGTTGTTAATGSCCATATTTACTTTGTTTTTCAGCAATATCGAAAACTAAGCCAGGCTTACTACCCGCTTTTGGAGTGCCTGACCCAAGATCACATGAGTTTCATTACCAGCCTAGAGCCCCATGTCCTCATCTATATCCTTACTTCAATATCTGAAGGACTAACTGCACTAGGTAAGAATTACCGAAACTCACCTAAAGAAAGAATTCAAGGAATTCAGCAAAGTTCAGACAGAAGTAAAATGTGTTAGCATGAGAACAGGAATATATGGGGTGCTGGTTTTGTTTGATTTGCTTAACTGTTTTACCAGTAGTGCTTATTTTGCACAAGTATGGTATGATTTGAGATATTTAAAGCTATCTCAGTCAAAAGAAACTTGAGTTTTTAAAATTATTTGTTACTTCCTGAATGTAATCCCACTTTCAAGTGGAATCAGTGTAAGAAAAACATACTTTGAATGATGATAAAAAGATTCCAGTCTGATTGCAGATCCTTTAATTCCTTCACACTCTTTAATGCACTCTTTTTACCAGATTGCTGTCTGAAAAATTTGTTTGGGGAGTGGGTAGTTAAAATCCATTTAGGATCTGAAGAAAGAGACAGGACATTTGGGGAAAGGAAAATAAATGAGCTACATCTTGATCACSTAAGAATATCCTGCATTTATAAATCTTTCTGTTCAGAAAGCTGCCTAAAACCTTACAGYAGTCTTCCCTGATTAGGGTGGTGTATTAAGAGAAAAATGGGAATGTCTAAGAGTTGTGGGGAGAGRTGTTTCTCAGTAATAGCTAGTGTTTCTCATTACCGCCGAGTGTCAGTCAAGCCCCAGAGGAGYGCGCGAGTGCACTGAGCCTCGCAAGGCGTTTGCCATGTTCAACAYATTCAGCAGTTTCTGCTGCAAGAGGGAAGCCGTTCCTGGAGAGAAAATGGGAAGTGAATAGCTAAGCAACAGTAGTAAAGAAGTATTCAGGTCATTTTATTATATAATGCTGAAATCCATCTTCCCCCAAATATTTTGAGTGCTTTGTCATATATAATGATGGTGCAGCAATTTCTGCTGCTAGGATGGTTCTGCTGTGAGTCTGCCTGTTTATCCTTTGCAAATGAATTTATTGCACTGAAGGATGGCTTGATTGACAGCTACAGTTTAGTAAGCTGGGTTCATCATCAGTTATTATTCCACATTACATCTCTTCCACTTGATATATTGRCTGTATTCATTTTAATAATTCACTAACATACCAACTTCAGCAATGTCTTTGAAAGCCAGTTTGGACTCATGCAAGAGAGAGAGAAGGAAATGTAGAMGCTATGTACACTTCCACGTTCAGGCTAGGTGGGTTTTTTCCCTCAAAAGGTGTGTCTCCTCTCACTCACGGAAGTGGTGGGAGTAAGTAAAGTATGTAGCTCAAATTGTAGCTTAAAACTTTTGTGGTTTAGGTGCTTGGGAGTTTCATCATGAACTGTTAATTTTTAGGAATGCAGATGTTTTCTTAAAAACTTCAGTCAGTTTGAACTCCTGGTATTCTTCAACTCCTTCAACTCACCTTAATAATCCTTACCTCACCTGAAACAAATACAAATGTTATAGGAGACTAAAACAGAGTGTTAAACATATTTTTAATCTACCTTTTTGATACATGATAGGCATGTAAGACATTATATTCATACTCTGAGTTCAAGAAGCTCTATTTGTTTAGTAAATGGTTCTCCACACTCTTAAAATGACTCATCCAGATCAATTACTTGTTGAGTTTGGAGCTCTTAATATAGATTATGTCATCGTCTTGGGAGTTAGTTACCTGTCACCACATTTTCTTAAGACTTATACTTGTAAAACTTGAATTGCTTTGAAAATCTTGGTACCTGGGGCATTTCAGACTTAGTGAAATAAAATTTTATTTCTCTTGAGTAAATTTGTCATGTATATCCCTACGCCCTTGGTAAGTAGGCAGCTGTAACCCAGCTTGGGTTTTTTTTCACTGAATTATATCAATGCCACCAAAAAAAAAAAAAGTAGGGTCCTAAAAGTAGGGTCATGGCTACAAGCCAGCTCAGGGGCGATTATGTTTTCACCTGATCAGAACATGTGGGTCTTTTTTTTTCAAAAAAAATGAGGATGAAATAGCTGGCCTTGTTTTGGAAATTAAATACCAACCAAGCCCTTCTTTTCAATGGGAAAAAAACTATTTGACTTTCCCCTTTGCCCTTTACATATGTAAAACCTTTGAGGCTCTCATTGTGATCAGCTCTAGGCGAAGCATTCCCTAGATCCTTATTTCTAAGGAATATGCATCTATTTCTCAGTAAGTATCTTGCTTGATTCCACATTTTTTAAATCCTGCAAAATAGTATGTATTCCTTAAGAGGCCCCTAGCAGTAAATCAGCTATAATGGATGTCCTCCTGTAAGGTTTTCTTGCGAGAATAAACATTGGTTCTCTTCTGAAGTGTTTACCTGGCTTTTCCACAGCTGACTCAGTGGATCAGAGCCTTTTAATGTGGTCTGCCTGGCAAGTTGTCACTAATMTCTGTGAAGCTTTTCTAATTCTCCTATGATTAATAGTATAGTGTGTTATTCATTGAGGAAAAAGTAAAACAGTTCTCTCCGTCTCACTGCCTAATTTATATGTTAAATTGCTAAATCCAWTTACTTTTCAGGTTTAGTCTCAAAGGCAAATAATACTGGTATTGAACTGTAAGAAATTGATGGACAGGGAAAATACCACTTAACTCTCCTTACCTTTATGTGAAAAAAGGCACAAAATCTTTTAATTTGCAGTGATTCAGTAATGTCACCAAACTACTCGAAACCAATTTCCCTTCAGGGTGCTGTTGTCGTATTAAKACCACAAGSTKTCCTCAAATTATTTATGTTGACTGKTTTTTTGGATAACGCAACGTTCATACTCAACATTCAGKTACTTGAGCTAAAGCTGATTGGGATTAACTGCATGAGGCAAAACTACACAGATAYAGAAAAAAAGTTGTGCAGAGCTATCTCTGCTGACACACAGGTCGCTTGTCCTGGCACCTTTGGTGACCACCGTCTGCGTGTTTAACCCCCCCCAAATTAGTTCCTAGATAATAAGATTTGACTGGAAAGGAGACACTTGCATTGATCGCATCCTTTCCTGACTAGCCAAGCTTTCATCTCTCTGTTTTTATTACTCTATCTCTATTCTGTCTTTTCCATCCATTTCTTCTCTCTCTACAGCCCTGAATGGGTAGCTCCTTGTTTCACTTGTTTATTCTATTTATTTGGTTGGCTGGCTTGTCTCATTAAGATTTAGTGAGAAGCTATTCTGCTCCACCGCAAGGTTCCACACGCCCAGAAGAGTCATTCAAGGGAGTTTGCTTGACGYTCCCTGTCTGTTATATCCTTGCAATCAAAAGGAAAAATGAGCATAGAGAAGCATATTTGATATATAGTTATGGGCAAATTTAAGTAGCTCTTAACACTCATATCAGATTCTCATGAGCAAATGATAGCATAGACCTGTCTGCTGTCCTGCTAAAATCACTTACTGTCGAATGTAAAATATCTACTTGTACAGTATCAGCATGTTTAGAACTACTGCTGTTTTGTAAACTGATGATAGTGATTTACTTTGTATTATTCAATTTAAAAAGAAATAGAGTTAAGCAGTGGTTTAGAAATACAGCAGAGCCCTCCTATGAAATATGTATTTTCAAATATCTCACTTGTTGTTATTGATGGTGATTCAATTCCGCCATGAATTGCATTTCGAGTTTATATGCAGGACTCTTAGTTGAGAGCACAATGAGCGCCGGATCCTGCCGTCTGCTCTGTCGAGAGCCGTAACTTGGAGCTSAGCCCGGCGCAGGCATCCTTTTCTAAGGTCCTGCTCTGTTGAATTCCGYTTTGGGAAGTCTTTTGGTCCAGTGGAGGCACAGTCAACACGCCCCAGCTCACTTGCGTGAGCAGTTAGATGTCTTTAGCCTCCTGCTATAAATCAGCCGGACACTCTGGAGAATCAGATCTTAGGAGTCCGTTCGTAGATGCCTTCCTTGCAAATATGTTCTCAGTATTCATTTCAAAATGCTCTTAGAAAAAAAAAAGAATAGTTGTTAGATGACAAAGAGTTAACAGTGTCAGCACAGAGCTTAAGGAGTTAAACAGACACAGATCAAAATACTTCAGTGTCTAGAGGGATGTTTTTAAATGAACACTGCAAGGTTGGCAGGCCTCCAAATTAGCATAGTTTAAAGAATTCAAGGTACATTTAATTGGATCCTTCTAATCCCTTTTCCCTCAAAATGAGCATTTTAACAGTTTAATTCCTCTTGCAACCCCCACACATCTCTTACTCCAGTGGCCCATCTAAGATAAATACTGTGAACTATAAAGGGCCTGGTGAAGTTGTAGCTGAAGTCAGTGGAAGCAGGATAGAAGCTGCTCTCGTTTGGATGTGGCATTGGCTTTCGCAGCGAAATCTCGGTCGCGGCTACCCCGTGCACCCAGCAAAGCAAAGCAGTGAACACACACACACAGAGCATCGGCTGCGGTCGGCATCAGGAGGAAGCAGCAGTTGTTGAAAAACGTGTCTCCAGCCAAAGCTGCAAGAAGTGGAGTCAAAGGAGCCCGGTTGCAAATGCTGAAGTTGCAGCCACTGTTCCCGGGTTCCAGAAATCTCTCAGGTGTCAGGCCAGAAGGAAGCAGCAGCTGGCAAGGGGGAAGGGCTGCGCTACTATTTTCAAGAGGAAGAGAAAAGGAGAGTGCTGGAGCAGCAAGGACCAAAACACTATTATCCTCATCACGCTGATGCATATAAGTGAAGAGAATCCTCTTTCACAGCAGCGGCACAGCAGGCACCACCTAGCAGCAAAATAACTTACATAAATCAGGCAGACACATTTACTCTGCAAATAGGTTTAAGCTTTTAATCTCCCTTACGTATAGAAACAGTAAGTAAAGATATGAAGTGGCTTTTGCTTCTACTTTCCAACAGTATCCTTTGCTGTCGTGAATTTCCATTTTGGGGACTTTTGTGAAATATTAGCCAGTGACCGGTATTAGGTTGCCAGCTGTACTTAATATATTTTAACCTRCTTGAGTTGTTAGTTGTTAAATAAAGCAACTATCTGTTCTGTGGTCACATTTTTCGACTTTCACAGCCTTGGTTCATCATTTACTATCAGACAGGCTGGTTGTAAGCTACATGGGGCAGGGAAGCATTATGAAATGCTACTTCATGGAAACCCTGACAGTAACTTCTGATTTAACCTTGGCACTTTGGTAGGGAATTAAAACCAGAATTTTAGTATTCAGGCATCTGGAGTCTTCTGAATGTGAAAATGTGCACCATAAAATCACACTATGCACTTCTCAGTGTGCAAAAGAGTGACTCTCCTTGCACAGATCCTGCAAAAAATGATTGGGCTTTTAGTAGGTGGAGGTACCCAGGCACTCACAAAGTGGAGGATTAACACCACTGTGTATAAAGGGAATCTTCAGAGCTGGCCACTTCCTACATCAGAAAGTCTATGTATCAGCCTGTGGTCAGAAAGATTGCTAAAGTTCATCTCTGAGTACTCCAAAATATCATTATGATTTTTTATTTTGTGGAAACAATTTCAAAACTTCCTTTTTTTTTAATGCAGATACAATTGTCTCCTCCAGCTGTTGCGCTAGTTTAGACTACATCGTTACCTACCTCTTCAAGCACATAGCTAAAGAAGGCAAGAAGACTCTGAGGTGCAGAGCGGTCTCACAGGATGGACAAAGATTACTTCACTTCATGCAACAGAACCCCGAAGTATTACAGCAGGTGAATCATTAAATTTCTGGATTTTTCTGATTTTTTCTAATAGTATTGAACACCTTGGAATTATTGGCCATTTAGTAATAGAGTTAACCTCCCTAAGCTGCTAATCAACCCTGACCAGCTTCAACTGTGTTGTCATGACAGCTAAAGATGGAGGATGTTTGCTGTCATGCTGAAAAGTTTTATGCTATACATGCCACATGTTCCTGTCTTAAAACTTATTTATTTTTCATTTTTGTTCATAAAATAAGGTATGCAAGATCGCCAATATATTTCTGTTAAAAAGAAAAGAAAAGAAAGAAAAGAAAGGAAGAAAGAGTACAGAAAAATCTCTAAAATGTTTTAGGAGGAAAAAGATGAATTTATGGCCTTGAACTGCACATTTAGCCAGTTTAATGTGTAAGTTGAATGACTGTGCGCTATTGAGTTCAAGTATGTTATTCTGCAATAGGTGACTCTCAGTTGGATTTTTCAGCTAAAGGTAGATGCATTAGAAAGTAAATTTGGTGCTTCTGAAAAGGAAGTAGTTGCTGCAGTGCGACCGGCTTCCCAGCAACTTCCTGCCTGTTGTAGCCCAAGTGCATTACGGTGAGATCAAGATGTTAACAGTGGCACATCTCCAAATTCACTTTTGCCATGTTCCGTTCCAGTTGTACTAAACTATTTAAACATGTGCATTAATCTATTAAAACATACACATATACAAGAATCCCTCTGGGTTCTTAATAACGTTCCGAACACACCATTTTACAACACATATTTCACAAGTGTGGAAGGGTTAACAAAAGCACACAGTTATCCACCATAACCATGTACATTTTGGTATCTTTTTATTTTCCTAATAGACATGCTATCGTTTGGAGAAAAAGTGACATATGTTACAGGCATCGTAGTTATTACTGTCATTTGTTTACTATTCTCATTGAAAGTAAAAAGTAACTAAGGGTGGCTAATATATTCCTACCAGTATAAGCCATACTGTGAGAATATCAATAATGTTTATTAGTGACATCATTACCAGCAAGTGAGGTAATTTCCTTGTCACCATACCCGTGTTTTACGTGTCTAATAGGAGTGTTGTGGAGACTCGCAGAGAAGTCGGCGTTTGATTGTGTGAAGTTACTCGGTATAGCAGCCCGTGTATAAGGACTTGGACATTAGGAGAGAGTAACAACCTGGCCTCTGGACTTCATTGCATTTGCAACGTCCTTAACATAATATTTTATCTGTTAATACGCAGTAATCTTTCAATTTACAGTGTATGACTAAGCGGCGATCCATCTTGATTAACTTCATACTCTGCAGCATGTATTATATTTATTTGGAATGCAGGCTCTCACATACTCTTTTAAATATTAATGGCCGGTCTGCAGCAGTCAGCAGGACTATGATTTGCATTAGCCGTGGTGGCCGCGTCCCAAGTGCTCTGATGTCACCTGCCATCATGTCGCGGGGTCGCGCGGCACTGACCCCCGCGCGCTCTCCCCATTGATTCGGGATTTTGACTCTCCCCTTTATGAGGCAGTAAAATTGATAATTATTCAGAGGGGAGCCGAGCACTGAGCGGAAAATCGATTCCGGCCGCTCTCCACCACGGCTAAGGTTACGCGCGGGGCCGGCCCGCGGGCGGCGCCGCGGGAGGAGCGCGGCGCTGCCCCGCGGTGGCGGCGCCCCCTGGCGGCCGCGGCCCCGCGCCGTGGCTCGCCCTGCACGCCCGGCTTCTCCCTGCAGCCTCTTAGCACCGTTTAGGAGCGTTATCCAACGCGATCGTAACTTTCAGTATTAATTGAAGGGGATGGAGACGCACCAGATGTAGCCCAAGCCAGCAGAGACTTGGGTGGCTAAGCAACAGAACAGGCAGCATATTGAGTGAGCCAAAATTCAGTCTCCAAGCCATTTGTTTTAACTGGTGACAATGCGTTTAGACTCTAGTGTTTCGGTATGATTGATGGTTTAATATCATATATAATTTTTTTAATGAAGGGAACCCATTAAAATACGTTAGCATTTGCACTAGTAGTCTCCCATGTACATAACTACATTTAATCATTACTCTGATTGTTTTTGTGCTTGTGTAATTTGTATCAGCAAAATAACTATGTCGAAACCATCTTATCTTAATGAAAAATACGGTTACTTTTCTTTCATGCACACTGCTGACTGCACATATAAGGGCAGCAGCAACTAAAGTCTCGAGTATGTTGCTAAACATGCAGCTCTTGCTATGTAAGTGTTGTCAATTAAGCAATCAAAATATATTAATGAGCTTACTGTCGTTTCTGATGCTGCTTTGTTTAAAACCACGTTGCGCTTCGTTGTCATGTGAATCGAGTAATTGGATTTGAAGACTTTTAGTGTTAAAATACATCATCATTAGGGATGTATGCGAAGCTTTCATGCTCTTAATAACGGCGCTAAATCAGATTGGGAACCTCCTCTTAATCATGGAAGCCGCAATAGCGTCTACGTAAACCGTCCCCGAGCTGCAGAGGGAACTTTCGTTCCGCGAAGTAACAAGTATTGTCCGCAACGGGCACCCGGAACGAAATGAGGACCCTGCAATCCGGCTCGTGGCGCGCACGGCCGCGGGTGGCAGTGTTGGATGTGCCCCCTCGGGCTAGGCAGCTGCCGCGTGTTCCCTTTTGTTTATCCATCCCTGGTTTATGTAGCCTTTAGGCCAGCGCGGGAAACAATCGCTCCTACCGGGTCAGCTGCTGGTCAGAAGCGAAGTAAGAAAAGACTCTGCGCCGAAACGCGGCGGCCGTAATTTCCGTGCAGCTGGCACCTGCTACTGGTGCGCGCCGGGAGGGTGAGAGGTCAAAGAGGCAGTTGTTCTAAACTCAGTGATGGCTTAAAGGGACTTGTAGATTAATCTGCTTTATTAACTTCTGTATATTAGATAACTATTGCCGTGAATGACAGTCCGTCTTTCTGAATAAGTCCCTTCACCTCTTTCTCTTTCAAATTGGCTTTTGAGTAATGAATATTAAATAGAATGCGTTTCAGGGTAATTAAATGAAAGCATTAAGGCGATGCCGTTTCACAATCATATCTATAAGTTTCTCGTGCATTTGGCTGGCGTTATTACTGTTTGTTGCTTTTTGCCAGCAGAACAAAAAGCATAAATGTTTCAATTAAAGGCGAAGAACTGGCCATATTTCTCAATAATCTTGCGTCTTCTACACCACGTAAATATTTTCAAAAAGCAAATAAGTTTAAGGGGAAGTATAAAAATGTTTTATTCCTTGTTTACGCGGCACAATGTAATATTTTACGTTACTTGGAAATGTTCAATTTCTGTGGTCCGTGATATATAAAATCCTAGGAGGTGCTGGTTTGGGGAAGGGCAGAAAATATTGCCATTCAGTAGAATCTAACTAGCGATATGAATAGCACCAATAATTTTGTGAAGTTCACATTATAATTCAAAATCCAGTTAGAAGTGATGCTTGCAGTCGGGAAAGAAAGCAATATCTTTACAAAATGGATAGGGAAAGGTGACAATCCATTCCAGCATCATCCACTGGCAGATTTGCTGTGTGAGTAATGAAACTTGTTCACAGTGAACAAACACCTTCCCCTTCCCACAACGGGGAAAAAAATAAATTTCTAGAATAGCAGTGACTTCCAGGAAATTAATTGCTTAATTGCTGTTGAGTATCGTGGCGATGGCCCTTCCAACCTTAGCATGGATGAGGCGATGCTGGCGTGGAGATCCAGCCCTTGAGGGGGAATCACCACAGAGGTCTGACCTGGTCAGTGCTCGCTTGAACACGGGAGATGTGCATCAGGTGCAAAAAAGAGCAGTGACCAACATACACTAAATACATTCATATACATATATATATTAATTCAACATTGATGACTTTCCAATTTCCAGAACTCTGGAGTAATACCTCAAAATCCTCATAATCCCCAGGACTTCATGGACTAGTATATTGTATTCTCTTTTTTTTTTTTTTCTTTTGTGAACCTACAACATTCATATTTGCATGAGGTATGGAAACTTAGCGGTTTTTGGTTTTGTTTTCTTGGTGGTTACTTGATTTTTTTTTCAGCAAAAAATGAAATTCTTGTGCATTTACGTGTGTCCAGGAACCCAGGAACAGTAAACATAAATAAAACCAAAAGTATTCTGAAGATTCAGAACAGACTGCTGAGACTTGGCAACCCCGTTTGTTTCAGCTTTACCCACTGCTTCCAACCCTTTCCTGGGCAAACCAGGAGCAGGGAACAGCTTAGCAATTGCACGAGCACCGCACACAAAGGACTGCAGCGCCTGACCTTTCCTTGTCGCTGTGTTCCTGAATGTGTGTTTCGTTTCCCTTTAAAAAAAAAAAAAATTAAAAATGAAGTGTGTGCAGCCACTGTTTAAAATCATTTTAGTGTGACAAGTAAAGTAATCTTCCATTGATACTTAAAAGTCCATCTGCRGAAATTCAGCGTGAATGTTGAGAGAGACGCAATATCTATTGAAATGTTGAGTGTCAAACTGCCAGGGTAATGTATTTAGTATGAAATATAATATTCAAGGCATTTTGTTTTGATGACTGCATGAAATGGCCTTGTGCTTTTATCCTTTGTTGTTGTTGTGAAAGATGATATTCGCCTAGAAGAGCTGGTGACTATCCAGGACGCAGTGGCAATATGCTTATTACCATCTTTATCATCTGTCTTTTAGGTTTATTTGCAATAGCTTCAGTTACGGTTCAGTTCGTCGCAAATGGCAAAACACTTTTAATTGTTACACAATCAGAATTAATTTATGAGCAGTTGGAGCACAGAAAGGCTTGCCGTTGTTAGGCACTACTTAATTAATACTTTGATTAGCCTTTTTCAGTTGTGAGCTCGTGCGCTGCCCTGCTGAAATGGAGCAGGTCACTGCTACGTGGAGGAGCTTTGAGGCGTGTTTTAGAGCAGAAACCCTCTCCTGGGCTCTCCCTCCGATTTCCTTCAAGGTGTGGTTTAAAAGCCCAGCTCATTATATCTGTATCCCTGTCCCTGCTCATTATATCTATATCAGCACTAAAGTGACGTTAGTACCAGCAAAATCATTACCCTGGATCTCATTTGCTCTGTGCTGCTGGTGGCTGGGGATGCCCCCGGCTCCGCTGCTGGCAGGCAGCCGCCCCTCGGATCCTGCTCTCCAGCTGCCCCRCGGCAAAGCAACATCAGGACACATGGGGACGAGGTGCCAGAGCCCTCAGAGCCGCTGCAAGGGCAGGTGGGCTACACGGCAGGCACCAGGCTGCGCTTRAGTAGCAGAGGAGGGCGAGCCCGAGCGTGAGGTTTGTCCCAAGGCCCCTTCTCAGCATGAGAGACCTCCGAGTTCCTCGGCCTGGCAGTTTACAGCTGGCTCCTCCTCTGCCTTCCCCTCGGCAGGTAGCTTTTCCCATATGCAAACCACTTCTGTAGACAAAATAGGAGATTAGTGTCCAGCTGGTTTTAGGCTAAGTGCTTCTCCCACCATGGCCAGCCTTTTGGGAGGCCTTCTTGGAATAGAGGGATCAGAAGCCTAGCAATCCCCAGGTGAAGAATGGAAGATTTAGATACAGGAGCGTTTTCATTCCTTCTAGGAACTCGGCCTACTCCTGCACCAAAACTATGCAAAAAGTCTTTGTCACAAATTGTGCCACCTGTTTAGAAGAGACTGAGTCATAAATATGTTGCTTGGGTCAGCTTAAAGTGCCATCTACAAGAGCTATAACTGAAAATCTCTGAGTGCTGCCAGCTTAAAAAAAAAAAAAAGTCAGGTTAATTTTGCAATCCTGAGGTAGAATAACTTTCTATGAGGGAGCACAGATGGGTAGGCAAGAAGAAGCTGTGCAGACAACGTGAGTTTGCAAACATCTGTCAGCTGCAGCAGCAACCCAACCCAAGCTCTAGCAGCACTGCGGCAGCGTGGCAGTACGTTGTGCTCAGCAGAGGCCTTACGGGAGCTTCAGCACAGGCAGGAGCGAGGGAGCACCCAGGAAGGCCATAACTCGTGTGTCTCCCCGCTGCCTGCAGGGAGAAGGGGTTTGGTTCATCAGGCATCTTCCCTCTTGCTGGAGGTAACTGCTCCAGGGGTTCTTGTAGCCAACCCTTACGCCAGCAAAACTGCGTGTCCCACGGGACTTGCTGCTTTATTGCAGGTGGGCTGGAGTGGCCGGGGAGCGTCTTCTGCAGCCCTGGACGCTGGCTGATGCCAGCTCACCCAGGAGCATCGTCTCCCTTGGGACAGATGGACCTGCTCTGGTGGCAGAGCTTGGGTCAAGTAACAGCCCTTCGCGTAAGCAATTCAGCAGCAAGTAGGATTTAAGAGAGACGTGTGATTTAAGAGGCACGTAGAGAAAGAGATTAAATAGGCTGTTTGAAACAGCCTAGTTTGGGGCAAGTTGTTTCCTGGTGAATAACTGCCATGTGGCACGTAACGGCTTCCCTCCTTCCAGCCCCACTGCACTCGCTTTCTGGAGTAGCACAAACATCTGCTTTACGACCTTGTCGGCCGTTGGAAAGGCAGCTCCTTACGGACACAGGGTAGGAACCTGAGTTCTGCAAAGCCCACTTTGTCCCGCTGATCTGCGTTGGGGTGCCATTAACATCTGATGGTTCGTTGACAGTTTATTTTAAGCATGGGAAAATGTAGAAAACTGTTTGCAGCAGGTCTGCCCTAGTAATTTTATTGGGCAGGTGCTTGTCGTTAGCATTAAGCTGTCCTCCAAAGTGTATCTCGTTTGTGTAAATGGTGAAATATGTGCTCATACTTCTTGCTCAGATCCTAAGCAGGATGCAAGCTCCTCACGCACCTAAGTTGACTTCATAATTTAGAGGGACAAGACTTACAAGTCTTAAATGCCTACATATTGCAAATTGCAACTAATGTGCTGTTCCTGCCAACTAAAAAGTAATTTTAGTATGGGAATAATGTGCTAGCTCCTACTTTAGGAATGGCAGACTTGAATTTACGTATTTGCTCTGGCAATTCTACCTTTGAACAGAGCCTGAAAATGGAAAATATCAATCTGAAAGTTAGGCTTTCTAGTAAAATAAATATTTTACAGCAGATGAAAATTTAAGGTACGCAATAATCTCGGAGCATTTAGGTCTTGCTAATACTGTTAGTAAATGATGAGCCATTTATTGATGTAGAAAAAAAGATGATAAAAGAACTGAGAACTCCGAAGGACATTTAAATTAGTAATCACAGGTCTAAGAGCTGACTGTCTAAAGGCAGAGCTGTGAAAACCCACCACGTTCCACATACCAAGCAAAAAAATCTGAATATTTTCCAGTTCTGAATGGAAAGAAAAGGCGTGTGCTTACCATTCAGGTGTTTGGTTAAAAGCTCTTTATGTTCTTGGGTCCCTCCCATTATTTTTAGATCCTTCCAAATCATTTGCAAAGCATTACATAATGCTCTCTCTAGCCTTACGTAATGTTTGTTCTCTGTGTTAAAAACATGATTAGTTGCTGCAGAATAAAATATTCATGCGGACATATGGAAGCGGGACATGAGTTACGGGCCCTGCTATCGTGCGAGTGCTGTGCTATTGATAACATGAAGCAGCCAAAAGGCTTTTTAATGGAAAGGCATCTACTTTACAGGCTTCCTGTAGAAAAAGTTTTCGTCATGAGTGGTGTCTTGAACAACATTTTCCTCCTCTGCCCAAGAAAGAAAGAGGGTCGGAAGGGAAAGGGGCTCTGAAGAATTTATTGGAAGAACAGTTCTTTCCCCTTACCTCTTTTGTCCGTCAGTTCTTCCCTAAAGAGCAGATGAGAAACTTTGAACAAATAAAGTGATGCCAATAGGGAGTTGAGTTTGTCAGGTCATGACTGGCTGCACTGATAACACTGAGGTATCTCTAGCACTTTTTGAAGCTAACCAACATCTGGGAAGTACTTTGCAGTTCTCTGAAGAACTGAAATAAAAACACAAATGTTGTTGCTGTTCTTCACTGCCACTGGGGTTAGCAATGGGCAGTGATGTCAGCTCATGCATTCACCTCCTCATTTCTCGATGTTAATGGGAAAGATTTCGTCGTAATAAAATCGCGGCTAACATTTTTGTGCACATTACCATCATAAACACCAGCGTGTGTAAATACGTCCTGACAAATATTATATAAAGATCTACACATTCTGCATGTAGAAGAGGAGGCCAAGTGCAGAGAGTAAAAAAAAAAACCAAAAAACAACAGCAGATTGTAATGAGGCAACTTGGAAAAAAAGAAAGGGAGTCTTAGGACTGTGATCATGGGCTTTTGAAGTCCTTAATCATGGTGGAATTCGGCTCAGTGGTGGCCAGCTGGCTTTTGTTAGAGATACAATAGAGTCTTGACTGCATCAGGTGAAGGTCTGATAGGGCAGGTGTGCCCTGATTTTACGCTTGCATTTCAGAATGCAGCATCTACCTGCTTGATTTTTCACCTTTAAAGGAAGAAGCTTCTGCAAAAACCACCTGATTATCTACCTGCAAAAGTAATGAAGTTATGTAACTCCGTGAGCAGCATTAACTGCTGTTGCAGGGAGCTCACGGGCAGGTTTTACAACCTTGCTCTTATTACTACTACGGACCCGCTAGTCCCAGCAGCTCTTGGCAGTGTTGTAACTAATGGGATTGAAGGAATAGGTTGATCTCTGCAGAGAACAGTCATGCACATGCATTAGCTTCGTTAGGTGTTTTCAAAGAGCCCTGTCTAAGTCCTGTTCCCTGCCCTGATCCCGAGTGCTGCACAGACTCCCTTTCACTAATCCTCGGAATCAGAAGTGAGGTTGAAAACGTTTGACTTTGACTTGACTGGTTTTATTTCATTATTTAAGAGATGTTTCTATCTAACCTGGAGATGAGTGAAATTACAAGGAATTCTATTTACTGCTCATGAACTGAAAGCAAATTTATATTAGGGCTTGCACAGAGTTTTGAGTTGTTTGCATAAATACCAAAGCAATGTAGAGCTGGTTCTGTCCTATGAGTAAAAGTAGCTTTCCTGGCAGGTAAACTGGGACGTGAGCAGGAAGATTGGCCTTTCCCACACCAGAGCATGTGTTCCCAACTTGCAAGCTCAAATAGGTTGTGGATATCTCTATTTTCTATGTTGCAGGTGATCTTTACTGCTAGGATTCATCTTTTTCATTTAGTGAAACATGCTGTTTGACTTGGTTCTGGTCAGTTATTACAGGCTAGTTTGCAGTGCGGCAGCTCTCTGGAGACCCTGCTCGTAGCTACTCATTGGCCTAGAAGAAAGGATTTAATGACTTTCTACTTCCTCTCTGCTTGGTTTTAAGGTGTAGATATTTCATAAACGTGAGTCAAAACTATTTGTCGGTGACATTTTACAAATTTTTACTCTGTTTAATCTCTAAGTAATGTTTTTAGGCTCGTATATGTTGTGGCCTTTGGCATTTTGGACTAACGTGTCTCGAGGATATGTCAGAGCTTTTTATCTATAAATGGCTTCTATAGTTATTTTGTTAGCTCATTATACAAAAGTGGTGCCAGTCCCTAAAATAAGCATACCCTTTCTTGCTATGTGCTGGCAGAAGTAAAGCTGCTCAGAGAGTCTGGAAAAGGCCTCAGAAGAAGAATATACTCCTTGTGGACTCTCTGAAGGCTCTGGTGACCTGCCAACCAACCCACTAGAGTAAATCCTTATCTTTTATTTGGGTGCTAATAATACTTAATTGTACGTACTGATACCTCTCAGTGGTTTCAAAAGCTGATGAAGTAGCTTTATTCCTGCCACAAAGCTCCACAGAATAAATTGCAGAAGTAAAATATTAAAGTTCACAAGGAGGATTTGTAACAGAATTGAAAATGGTGTGGGCCTTGCTGGAGTCCTTGCTGTGTGAGGATTGCCCCTATCCAAACAGGGAATGCTTCATTCAAATGCCTTGCAGTTTTGTGCAAGAAGAAAGGGGGGTTTGAGAGACCAGAATCTTGAATAGCGCCCAGAGATTAATCTGAAACTAATATAGATTACTGCTCACATATGTATTACTCTACTGGAAGCAGTGTGACAAAGGGGCAGATCCCTGGAGCGATATCAAAGTCTGTATCTTAAATGAACATTACTCTAAATCTCGCGGAATTGAATCTCAATTCATATTTGTTTCATCCTCTGTGATTGCAGCTTCTTCTTTGGAGCAGACCTTTGACATTCATTTTCTTCAGCTTTCTCCAGGTAGTAGTTCTGGTTATGGAAATATTTAGCTTGAAAGATGACTTGTGCAGTGTCACAGGCCTCTATGAGATTCCAGTGATTTCAGCATGATTTGTCAAGGCATCATTAATTTTTCCTTCTCTCCAAATCATAAAATATGAGAGCAGTATCCAAATTCATATAACCTGTCTGAATTTCCTTTCAGATGATGTCAATCCTTATGAACACCATAATTTTTGAAGACTGCAGAAATCAATGGTCTGTGTCAAGACCATTGCTAGGACTTATACTCCTCAATGAGAAAGTGAGTATTTCAGAAATTCTGCCAGATTCCCTCTTTACATGCCCAACTAGCTCAAATGCATTATTCTATATTGTACAAAATTGCACATCACTTTTTCAAATCCTCCGTCTTGTTTCTTGAGACTTTACTGCCTTATTGCCCTCCCCAGGAGCAGAGAATGATATTCAACTCATGTCCATCATGAGTGAACAGATTCATTCACAAAGGCTGAATGACTTCATTTTGATGGAAAGTCCTCTCAAACCTCTCCAAATGTTCAACCTTACACTGAAAGTATAGTTAACTTTATATAAAAAGATGTCAGAGCTTTGCTTTTCCAGAATGAAAGAGTAAATTAAATTATGCAAGCTCATGTGGCTTTTAAATAGAAATCTGAAACAAGAACACTGTGGAAATCACATCAGAAAAAAATTGCTTCCTAGAAAAATAGTTAACCTATTTATTTATTTATTTATTTATTTTTCCGGAGCATTTCACGAAAACAACTGGCTGGGGGGGATTATCTAAGCCTTTACACTTAAGCACTCTCATTGATTGCAATTTGGATTGCGTGCATCTGCGGCAGAGTCTGTAAACCAGGAAACACTCTGCAATTTGCCCTCTCAATAAAATCTGAAACTATGAATTTGGATATACCCATCATGCTTCCCTGGTGACTTAGTATCGGCAATATTGTCTCAAATGGAAAACGAGCTGAGTGAATGAAAATGAGCTGATCTAAATGTGTGCATTTTGTGTGCGGGGAGGCTCTGCTTCTGAAGACACTGACCTGTTGTATTCTCCATACTTCAGAGCTGGCTCTAACTTTATTCTGAATTGCTTTATCTCCTGGGCACTCACAAGCCTCAGTGTATTACTGCTTTGGAGAATGAATTGTCTATACAATAAGAGGGTGCTGGAAAAAAAGAAGACACTAAGATTAGCAGCAACCGCATACATTAAAATTCAAACTGAAATCCCAGCTATGGAAGGAAACTAATAGAAGAAGAAAATATATCAAGGAGAGAAGCGCTGTCTCATCATTCACCTGTGCTGAAGGATCCAATTTTAGCCATATCCAATAGCACTGCCATTCATCTTCTTGGTGTGTTATTGTGATTTAAATCCAAGCTCTATAAGAGAGAGCAGTTCTTTTAAAATGATTGAGAGGGAATAAGGGCAAATTCAGTGTTTAGGAAAACTTTATGACATCACAATATTATACTTTACAGATGGAAGCAATATTTCCTACTTTGGAAGGAAAACTAATCATTTTCTATCTGCTCTGAGTCACTGCATCATTATAAAAGTGGGAAATAAGTAGTTTTGTGCATTCCCAATCTTGTTCGAGACGACACTTTTGTTTATATAATGCTTCTGATTTATAGCATTTAAACATTAGCCTGACTATATATTAATTATGTGGTTTTGATGTTAGCTGCTTCGGTATGAGAAGAAATTAAATATTTCACTTGAAGATAAAAACGTGGAGCTGTAAATCATAAGGAATAAATTTGTGACTGGCAGAAAATTCTTTTTACTGAAATTAGACTAGTTCTAATGATTATGTGTTTTGTTTAGCAGACATGGATATGTACAAGCGCCTTTGCTCAGGAACAAGTCCTACACTTCTTGTAGAAGGGTGAAGAACAGGAAATATAATTGACAGTATTTGTGTGGCCCTCTTTTGCATCGAGCATATTCATTTCTGGTTCAGCAGGGCCCCAGAAGAAAGGAGGAGGCTGCACACTTGGCTGTCMAAGTTGTCTTTCCTTAGATCATTTCCATGCACTGCTGGTTTCATTATTGAAAATGGGCTGCTTTATTTCAGATCAGGTCTCTGTCTCCACAGTTCCTGCGAGAGCAAGCACACACCGTGGGTTGCTTTTATGGCTTGTTCTCCCCCTCCTTTGTTTTAAAGGGATCTTCTTTGCTATAGCTCATCTCGAAAGGAAGGGATTGGCTTTACTTGGGAACTCAGAAAAACTGGGATGCAAACGGCCTTGTCACCCTAGGGGAGGCTGTGCCAAAATGAGAATTGTATTCAAGTTCCGTCTGAAACGATGCTGAAGCTTTGGAGACAGTGTCAGCGTGCTGGGCGGCGGGTGGCTTGCACGTGGCTCCTGGCCTTGTCCCCRTGCCTCATTGAAGCAGCAGAAAGTTTAGTTTGAAAACTGGGGCAAGAGATTGATCTTTGGGGCAAGAGGAAAACACCTTTGAGTTCTGATCCGGTGGCKGCAATCTCCTTTTGGCTTCTCCTTCACCAAAGAGCACCACAGCTCCTAAAAAGTTTGGGGCCTGGCTGTTTGAGCAGCTGCTGCCTCTGCTTGCAAGGCTGCTCTAGCTGTGGAGAGCAAAGATGCACAATACTGCATCTGGCTCCAAAGGAAGTGGACTGAGTGCAAGGAATTTTGCAAGCAGACATTAAGGAGATATGCACTTCCTAGAACCTGTTAATTTGTCAGGATATGACTTAAGAATGACAAGATTTTACCCTAGATTCTTTTGTTAGCCCCCCTTTCTTTTTTCCTGTGTGCAGAAGAGCAGCAGTTTTGTTGGGCAACTTGGGCATTTAGTGTGAGATCTGTACTAGTTTTGCAAAAACCTGTTGAATTGCAGGCTGCTCTGCATTTTAACTGTCTGTACAGGACCATGCAACATGATGCTTTTTAAGTCAAATTAATTTGAAAAGTGTACCACATTTTGAGCACTGAAAACTGATGTTCAGCCCACAAATAACAAGTGTTCTTGTTAGGCATCTGGAATTTGAGCATGAATTTAGACTCAGCAGAGCAGTTGCAAGTGAGGTTGTTTTATCTGTGGTTATTTGTAACCATTCTTGAGCTTAAAGGTCGTGTTTTTTTTCCACGTGGCTTCTGCTTGTCTGACTCTTAGTCACCACTGATGAGTAGCAGCTCCTGGAGGTACAACCACTGTTCTTCCTGTCTCTTAAGTGCCTGGACAGGGAGAAGACACTGTAACTGGGGTGCGTAGTACCAGCAGCATTGCTGTTGTCTTGATTACAGTATCGGACTGACCAACATATTGCCAGGCACAGATTCATCAGAACGGACTGATCTGCTGCGAGTCAGTGCTGGTGCCCACCCTAGGGATGTGCCTGTGCCCCAGGACTGAGGCTGACCCGGCCAATATAATGAAGACCAGAGCGGGTTATGTAGCTACTTGGCTGTGGTAGCATGGTAGTTGGTGCTGCCACTGGAAGTCCACTCTATTTGGAGGTCCCCTCCAGTTTGGTACTTGTCCTAAGGTGGTAACAAGTGCTATTTTAACTAGTCTATAGATTGCTTTTAACTGCAGTTCCCTGAAGGGAGCCCGTGTGCTTTCCCAGCCTAGCACCTCGTCTTTTTGAGAGCAGAATTTGAATTTAAAGAATGAGAATTTAAGAAAGGGCCCCTCCAAGGTGCAGCAGTGCCTGGCTGTGCTAGGACAAGCGGTGCCATCCATATCTCAGAGAACAGCAGTTAAGCGCTTGTGCAGGAGTGCTCCAGGCATAGGTGAGTGCCTCTGTTTTTACATTTCCAGCCTTAATTTATAGATGTTCCCTACTTTTCTTTCACAGTACTTCAGTGAGCTGAGGGCCACCTTGATAACCAGCCAGCCCGACAACAAGCGCGAGGTCCTCGACCAGTGTTTTAGGAACCTTATGGAAGGAGTGGAGCAAAACCTGTTGGTAAAGAACAGAGACAGGTAAGTTCCTGACACAAAAGTGAGCTGCAAGAATGAGAGACAACCAGAACCTTCAATTGGAAAAAAGTATATATAACATAGAGAGTAATTTGCGTGGCCTTACGCTGAAGCTCCTTTTGCCTTCCCTTTTAAAGATAGTAGTCTGTCAAGTAATTCATCCTTAGATTGAGCAGTTAGAGCCTGAACATTTAATAAATTGCTTAGTCTGAAATGCATTTCCTAGCTTCATCACAAAGTCTGGTTTTCCCTTTTGGGAAAAACTGCATCACTGCAACAGGTGAGTCCAGCAGCTCCCATTTTTCAACCTTAAATCTCGCTGACAAGGCACTTCCTTCAGCATCCAGCGGTGCTGCTCTTCTCACAGAGTCTGTTCTTGCTGCTGTTTGGCTTAGGCGAGTGCTTGTGAGATGACAGCATGGGAAAGGTTCCAGTAGAGCTGATTACGTATCGAAGATTAACGTGGTACGAGGTTTTCTTGACATGAATCATAAATTCACCTGATCTTGTCCTCATTAGAAAAGCAGAACAGAAGTCACCACAAACGAAATGGAGAGTCTGGGTGCAATTAAAAGACACGCTAGCTTTCTGTTATTACCTAGATACTCTTTTTATTCTGCATGTGTTATACATCCAAAACAAAATCTTGACAGTACAGAGGCAAAATCTCAGGTCAGATTGTAGAACTCCCCAACTTGTTTGAAACAAACTGGAAAAGGTCGTGGAGCGAAACAACGGCCAGAACCATTTGGGGATTTCATTTCTCTGCCTTTTTGGGAGAAATTACAGCTTGTCAAAATCCTAAAAATCAGAAATCTCAGATGGGTCATAATCCTTTGTTGCTGTGAAAATTATTATAACTTTGCTTAAATATTTTTTGCATTTATTATCGTCTTCGGAGTTTTGTTTCATTTTCCTACAAAATCCCAGGGTTAAAAGTATAAATTCCCTATGATCTCAGCGTGGGCAATAGCCAGAGAAAGAAGGGAGGGGATTTGGAAACCAACSTAAAGAGTACTGAGTTCACATCCATGACCCTAGGCTGCCTTTGTGTGACTTCCTTTGTGGACACATGTGGGGAAAAGGCTCTGCCTGTCAAGCCAAGGAAAATCAAGCTGCCAGCAGCAGGCTGCAGGCCGCAGCCTGTCCTTACAGGCGTCAATCCCAAGGGGATCCATCTCCCTGAGCCGTCCTTTAGGATGGAGAGAAAAAGAACAAATGAAGACCTGAGTGAAACCTTTAGCCAGGCGGGTTCTCAGGGCTGTCTGTGTTAGCTGAAGGGAAGGGATCCTCGAGCCAGCGTTCATCTCTGAGGGAAGCGGGCTCGGATGGGCTGCCTCATCCTGGATCTAGAGGTGCTGCGGCCGCATCCCTCCACGGTCTAGCCTAAGGTCAGGGAAGGTGAACGGACAAGAGGCTGACGGGGCAGAGCCGTYATGGGCAGCTCGGACACTGAGTCCTCGCTGCCCTCACGCACACCCAGCTGCAAGGTGCATTCACACCCAGGTCCAGGGGGGTTTCTGCAATGGGCAGTGGGGATGAAGCTGGGTGTGCAGGGGGGCGTGCACGGTTCAGCAGCGGGAGCAGCATCCGGCTGCCCGCCGTGGGAAGCSGCTCCGGCCACCCCTTCCCAGCGCGGCACGGCTGCCGACAGAGGCCTTCGCTTTGCAGCTCTTCATTTGCAGTCGCGCTCAGATTTATTCTGGGGAGCAGGAGGCTTCTTTTAACTGCGTTTGTTTAAATTTGAGCAGAAATCAATTTCCATTAGTAAGGAAATACACGCAAAAATGGAAAATTATGAATAGAATAAGGAATGAGCTTGTAATTGCATCCTGTATTTCCACGCGCAAGCCCCGGTTCACCGCGCTGCTGCCACACGCAGCCATTGGCTTTCTCTCAGTTTAATCTACCTTTAAGTTACTCCTTTCTTTTTTCTTCTTTTTACCAATTATTAAAGTAAATATATCCAGGAACAGGCAATGTTTAAGCAAACGCTCGGGGGGGTCTCTCTTCCCGCAGGTTCACGCAGAACATGTCGGTCTTCCGGAGGGACGTGGCCGAAGCTCTGCGCAGCGAAGGGGCCTCGGAGCTCTCCGGCTTGGACATGATGAGTTGACAGCAACGCGGGGCGACGGCGGCACGACCTTGGTTGGGGACCCCACGCTACCGTTACACAGATTCACCCTCGTGAAAGCTATTTTTTTTAAGATAACTTCTGCCTTTTTATATCTCTGGCCTAAACGTAAGGATTTATAATAGTGAGAACGATGTAAAATCAGCCTTAGCTTGAGGAACATTTTCAGCCTTTCTTATCAAAATTTATTATCTCGTTCTTTTATCTTTAAGAGACGATGTAGAAACAGTACTTAACCAAAGAACAAAATAAATATGCATTGCTTCTGACTTTGTATTAGTTAATGATTCTCAGTTCGATACGTGTTGGTAAGTGATATTTCTGATCACTAAGAATTTCACGCTCACTTTCGCTGCGCTCGTATTTGTTTGGAAATGAGATGAAAAAGAGTACGAATTTTATATGACATCTTTTTGAACAAATAAAATGATTATTTTTCTACAAAATGTTACCCATTTCTTTTCAGCACCGGAGGATGGTGCCAAGACGTGGCCCACAAAGTAGATGTGAAATAAACATTGACCTGTTGGAAAGGTGCGTAGCCCCAGGAGGGCGAACGCTGCCCCTGGAGCAGAGGCTTGAGCGGATTCCTGCGGGAATGGCAGGGACTTGGGCGCGTTCCCGCCTCGCCGGGCGCTTCCTTCCCCCGGCCGTGGGTGCGAGTCAGCGCGGGGGCCGCGGGCGCACGAGTGGATCCAAGGGAGACCTAATGAAACCCGGAGCTGTTCCAGCAATAAGCCGAGTAGCTGGAAACGTCCCAGAGCTGTTACGGGCAGTCAGAAATGGCTGCGAGTGCTTTGGGTTGCAGCATGTTTTTCCCTAAAAAAATCTAAATCTACTTGAAGCGTTTTTCCTGCTGTTCTTATATTTGCATATCAGTAATATTTCAGCACTCATTAGATTAAAAAAAATGAGCTTTGCATTGTGGCCAGCAGGGAGCAAAAGCTCACATCAATATTTCTCTTTTTTTCCCCACGTCTTTTTCAACTCGAGCACCTAAATCTGAAAGGATGCTGTTTTGTTAAGTAATAATTCTGGGTTTGTGTAAGCTCTTCTGAAGAAATTAACCCAGCTCTAGCGAAAGGGTCTGATTTCCAAGCAGGCCGAGTAGCCGTGGAGAGGGGCCAGCTGGGGTGACTGGGGCTTGGGTGTTCCTAAGTATGGATTGGGAGCCTGGCGCTGGGTGTCGAGGTTGGATAACGTTATGGCAAGTGAGGCCCTGGTATATCTACATCAGCAACCTAAGGAGGAGTCGAGTCATGAACTTCCCGCTTCGCTCTTTGAGGAAATGCATCTGAGCTGGAACGTGGGCCAGGCTTCCCCATGCCGGGTTCAAAGCACCTTGGGGGCGGTTTTGCTGTTTGTGTTGGTTACGCAGACAAACGGGGACTCTGAAATCCATCAGCTTTGTTCCCCAAAACACCATGTGCAGAGTCACGGTGAAGAGAGACAGCGGCGAGGTGCCTGTGGGAAGGAAGCCCCAGTTCCCGCTCCCTTTGCCTGCATCGGGAGGCGACGGAGAAACGTGGCCTCTAAAATAAGTCCTGAGCCTCGATACCGCRTTCCCGGAGTTCACAATGAACCTCCGGGGCTCCCTAGGAGAAGGTGCCTCCTTGCTCTRTTAAACAGTAATGATGGGGTGGCTTTCGGGCACCCGCTGCTCCGCGCGCTGCTCGGCCCGGCTGCTTCCTGAGGTCTGCAGAAAGCGSAATAAAACATGGAAGTTACGTTTCTGCGAGCAAAAGCCCGAGCATGAGTTATTTATAAGGGCGAGATCCAYCCGGTATCACGATAAATAAACCTTAATGGAGACCTGCGGCCTGCCTCCTAATGCAGCGTGCCCGGCRGGAGCGGGTTTGGTTGAGAGCCCTGGCAGGAGCGAGGGGCAGCGCGGAGAGGAAGGGACGGGACCGCCTGGAAGCTGCGGGACGGTCRGGGCGTGGGGCAGGCTCAGCCGGGGTGGCACCGGCCCTTGTCCCCCTGCACGGCTCCCCTTGGCCTCGCAGGGTCCCGGTCCCTGCGCGGGGAGGGTCCCGCTCCGAGCTCTGGCTCCTGCCCCGCTCCGGGGGCTCCGGGCCCGTTTCCTGCGGGGTTTTACCCCCTTCCCCGCCGCTCGTTGCCGGCGCCGCGGCGGGGAGGGCGCAGGACGCGGCTCCCGCTCCGGGCAGCGCCGGGCGGAGGAGGCCGGGCCAGGGCGGAGAGGGACCGGCCCGAGTCACCCCGTGCAGGTACCGGAGGAGACCGGGCCAGGGCGGAGCGGGGCCGGCCCGAGTCACCCCGTGCAGGTACCGGAGGAGGCCGGGGCCGGGGCTGGGAGCGCCCGCTTGCGGGGCCCCTTCCACCCATCCCGGCCCACGGACGGGGCTGCCCCGGCGCCGCCTCCCGCCCATGGGACGGGACGGGATGGGACGGGACGGGACAGGCGGCCCCCGCCCCGCTCAGGGCTCCGCGCCGCAGCTCCGGTCCTGATCCCGATCCCGGTCCCAATCCCGATCCCGGCCCCGGTCCCGCCGCTCCGCGGGGATGCGCGGGGGAGGYGGCAGCGGCCGCGGAGGGAGAGATGGAGCGGGGCGACCGCGGGAGAGCGGCAGTTAAGGATGCCATACGTCCCGGGTTATTAATTATAAAACGTAATTAAAGTAAAACTGCAGAACGTCAACATATTAAATTTAAAAGCTAATATTAAAATAGAGTTAATATTTAATAAGGTAGCCGAGCATTACAAAACTGTACGCTGATACGCTATATTTAACTGTGTAAAACCGGGAGAGTTTTCCCAAAGAAAAATGTATTGTTTAGCTGATTATCAAAGACTCTGTGATATATTATCCATTTCACAAAAATAATATAGATATCTTTTTAAATATAGTAATAAAAACATACTAGCGCCTTTTAAATATACTATTACTTACCACCCCTTTTCATATTGTACTATCACAGACACTTTGGAATTGGTTTAAAAGCACATCATTCATTATTCAAAGCTCATCTTTGCATATTATTCCAGCTCAAGTCTGCCAGGCTCCCTGTGAAATCGTTCACAAAATTGATAACAGCAGACACACATGCAATAAAAAGATAGCCTTGGGCAGCCAGAGTTCCCATTATGCAGATCAAGCCGCAATTTTCTCTAACAAAGCCTGCCCTGATTCAGGACCGGGTGCCACTTTATTTATTTATTTATTTATCTATTTATTTATTTATTTATTTAGCCTCTTTTTTGTTGCTGTTCCCCTCCGTTTTTGAGTTTTTGGTCGTTTCTCTCTGTTTCCCGCTCGTTCGCGCCGTGTCCCCCGCGCAGCTCGAGCCGCGGCCCGGGTCGCTGCGCGGGCCCCGACGGCGCCGCCGCAGCCCGAGCCGCGCAC
>PTEX01000102.1:1529925-1577871 GCA_003342815.1 Eudromia elegans
TCCTTCTCGCGGGTGCAGATCTGCGAGCTGGAGAAGCGCTTCCACCGCCAGAAGTACCTGGCGTCGGCCGAGCGCGCCGCCCTCGCCAAGTCGCTCAAGATGACGGATGCGCAGGTGAAGACGTGGTTCCAGAACCGGCGCACCAAGTGGCGGTGAGTGCGCGGCCCTCCTGCGCGCGGGGCGCTGCGCTGCGCGGGGCGCTGCGCGGGGCGCTGAGCGGCGCGGCTGTCCCGTGCGCAGGCGGCAGACGGCGGAGGAGCGCGAGGCCGAGCGGCAGCAGGCGAGCCGGCTGATGCTGCAGCTGCAGCACGACGCCTTCCAGAAGTCGCTCAACGAGTCCATGCAGCCCGACCCGCTGTGCCTGCACAACTCCTCGCTCTTCGCGCTCCAGAACCTGCAGCCCTGGGAGGAGGAGAGCGCCAAGATGCCCCCCGTCACCTCGCTCGTCTAGGCCCGCGGAGGGAGGGAGCGGGCGGCCGGAGCCGCCGCGCTGCCCGGCGCCCCCCCCGGCCGCCCCCTTTGTATATTCGTGTCGATGTTCCGCTAGGAAGGGGGGAAATGTCACTTTTTTTTGTAAGAAGTGTTAATAATTTAATTTATTTATGCATCGAGATTTTGGGCACTATTACTATGGAACTATATAAAACCTCGATTATTTATATCGAAATCCCAACGTAGGTATTTTGTGTTGGCTTTGGAACAAAAGGCTATTTCGCCCCCTCTCTCCCTCCCCCGTTCCGAGGACAGTCGAAAGGAGAAACAACCTCCCGAGCGCTTAGCGGAGGGCGCTAAGTGGAGCCGCCGACTYATTAGCTTAGGAAACCCTATTAAGCCGAAAAGCAGAAGCTTCCATCTGTCCCAGGTGAAGTTAATGTCAGCCGTAATTTATTCACCGTAGTAATAAGGGCTCCTTTCAGGCAACACCCCCTTTTCTGCCGCCCTCACCTTCCCAGCCGATGCGCTTAGCAGCCGGAGAACAGCACCTACGCCGTCGCCTCGAGAGAAAGCGCCTTATGTTTCATAATAAAGAGGACTTGGGGCTGACACCGACCGTGTATAATACTTTGTACCTGCCGAGACGTGTAAATAAACGTTTTCTTTAAAAACGCCTCTGCGCTTCCGTGCGCGGCCGGAGCCGGGAGCGGCGCACGAGGCGGCCGGGACGCGGCCGGCGCAGGTGAGGAGCGGAGCGGGGCCGGGCGCGGAGCGGGGCCGGGCGCGGAGCGGGGCCGCGGAGGAGCCGCCCGGTCCGCGGGGGGCTCCGCGGAGCCCGAGCCGCCGTCGCGCGCGTTTTCCCTGCGCGTTTCCCTGCGCCGCGCCGTTCGGGTGCGTTTCGGTGCGTTCGGGTGCGTTTCGGTGTTTAAGTGCGTGTGCGGGGCTCGGTGTCAGCCCGGACCGCGGGGAGCCGCGGAAATTGGTCACTGGGATCGAGAAAATGGGGATTTCTCGAAAGTATTGAGAAAATATTACCGAAACTAATCCTATTTCTTTTCTTGGTTTTTTCCCTCTTTTTTTTCTCTTTTTCTCTTTTTCTTTTTTTCTAAGAGGTGGCGGGGCGCCGGTTCGGTTCGCAGCAAAGACGCTGGGGCGGGGGGGTACGTAAGGGGTTGTTGTGATGGCCCAAAGGCAGGGCCGAATCCTGCCCTCCGCCGCCGCGGGCGCGGGGACCGTTCAGCCCCTGCCCGCCGTTCTCCAACCTGGGATGCGCTGCCGGCACCAACGAATCCTCCCGCCGCGGAGACGCCTGGAGGAAGAGCGAGCGCCGGCGAGGAGCTCTGCACCCGGCCGAGGACCTGGGGTAACCGTTGCTTGTCCTGCCCTCCCGCCGCGCGCGGCCCCGTTGCTGTCGCCGCGGTCGGGTTTGCTCTTGGAGCGTCGTTTAAAGCCGGCGCTCGCCCCGCGGAGCTTCCCGCAGTGSCGCGAGCGGCGGCTCCGGGGCAGGAACCACCCCGGCTCCGTCCCCCGCTGCAGGCCGGGGGCAGCCGGGGGGCCGGCCCGAGGCGGCCGGGCCCGATTCGTGACCTGCCCGTAGCGGTACCGAGACCCAGATGCAACAGCCGGGGCTGCAAACGCTGACGGCGCAAGCGGTGTGCATACGGCACATAGGAGAGCTCCAAACGCGCATGAAAATACGGACGAGGCAAACGGTGAATAACACTTCGGAATAAACGGGTCTGCACACTCACGTTTTGTGTATTTGATTGTTATGTTTTATCTGCCCGACTCACTTCTCATTTTTTTTTTTTTTTCCCCATCCGTGTCGCTTTTAAGACAGCTCCTTCCTGAACGGTCCTGGCGTCCCACGGCCACGGTCCGCCCGTCCCGGCGGTCCCGGTTCCGCCGCGGCCCTCGCGGAGCTGCCGCAGCGGGAGCCGCGCGCTGCGGGGGCGGCTCGGCCGGGGCTCCGCGCACCCGCTCCCATCCCGGGGATCCGGAGCCCCCCCAGCGGCCCGCGCCATCCGGCCGCCTCCAGGAGACCCACGGGCAGCCGCGGAGCCGCCGTCCCGGCCCCGAACCGCTGCTCTGGCTGCGCCGGAGCTGCGGAGGAGCCGCGGCGCCCGCAAGCCAGCGCTCCGGCGCGGCGTGGCTTTCCTCGGGATGCTTCGKCCCTGGAGGAGCCGGCCGCTCGATCCTGGGACTGTTTTTTTAATGTTTATTTATTCTTTTGGAATGCGAGAGMGAGAGGGGAGCTTTGAAGAGACCGGCTGGGCTGGAGGCTCTCGCAAAGACCGACATCTGCAGCCCTGGTACCCGGGCTCGCTCGCCGCTCCTCGCGATTCCACCCGCCGCCTCCTGACGCAACCCCCGCGTRCAGCGGGTGCCCGGGGCCGTCCCCACGCCAGGCTCGGCTTGTCCCGCGGCCCCGGCTCGCGTGGGGCTCCCGCGGGGCTCCGCGAGCGCGACGGCAGCCGCGGCTCCGGCTCCCGCTCCGCAGGGATGCGACGTTCCCGTGCGTGTGCGCTCCTGTTTGGAAATGCCATTCCCAGGCAAGCTCGTGTTTAAGCACGTTGCTGAAGGGGGATAGAAAAAGGCAATGTGTTAAATATTACTCGGTTATCAGTGGGGCTTACCCTTGGGCGGATCACTTTCTTGCATCTGCTTAATCATGTGCAAAAGCTRCCCTGTGTGTAGGGCCCAACAGCTGAGTGCACGAAGGCAGGTACAGAGCTGGGGATGATGAGAGAGAGCCCTGTGCAATGGTCACCGTCTCCTCCGAGACCCTCCCRAGGCTGCTTTATCCAAAAGCAAACCAGGCCCTGTACCACGCTCACCAYGCGCAGGCACAACCCCGCTCCGTATAAAAATGGCTGCGGAATTTGCACCGCTTGGCATTATTCCGTGCCCAGGGTATTGGATGTTGTGAAGTAATGCATGGTGATCAGATCTCTATGGGCAATCATTTTCCTAAATGGGCCTTAAAATCGATGGGTTATTAGCTCTYCTCCTCCTCCCTGTGATGAAAACCAAGTCCTGTTAAGCATGCAAACTGCACAATATTCAGAATACTCTTACAGAAGCGTTTTGCTCAGCTAGACGGTAACTTAATTTGTTTAGAGCTAACATAAATAATGTGGAGATTTACACCTCTCTTATGTGTGTGATTTCCATTGAAATGTGTTTCCTCGCTGCCCCCGAGGTGTTATTGTAGGGCYGGGCCTCACCTGGCTGCTGCTTGCCCATCTAGTAGGTCCTGCTGAGCTGCTAAAACACATCCCAAGGCCGTGCCTGACGGATGGACCAGACGTGGACYGGACGGATGGAGATGCTTGTCCTGGATGCAGGTAGGATTTTGGAGGGTGGGAATATTAAGCACATCGCTTGCGTTAGGCAGTTCTTGATGCTGTGTTGACCTTTCTCACGCTCGAGGCTTTTAAGCTCCTCTTTCTGGTGCCTCACAGCAGTGCTAAGCACCYGGCAATGGAATAAACAGTTCTGTTGGGTGTCTACGTGTTTCTGAGGATCTGAGTTCACCTCCTGCAGCGGGCACCCGAATCACCGTGYGCTTGGGCCACTCTTGTGGGAACTRTCTTCAKTTCTTGGCTCTTAAAYGTCCATCTTAAGGCCATAACTGCAGTKGTATTTAGGTATTTTACTCTCTCCAGGTCCCCAGTGCAAAGTAGGATCTGTGCATWTATAGGCACAGCTGTGAATTCAGGAATGCACTGGGGAGTGGGAAGCAGAGACACTCGAGACGGCTCCTGCTCGTGTTAGGTGGCACCAATGGATGTTTTGGTACCTATTGAGCTAAAATGTGATATATTTTCTGGATTCTGCACCTTCACAAGGCTGGACCTTTGCTCTCAGGCTATTCAAAAGACTTTTAAAAGAAGTGAAATTTGCCTCAGTCTTCCAGTAATCTCTAAGAGGAGCTGTAAAGAGACCAAGTGTTGACTTTGATCCTAGGCGAACCTGCAGAACTAAGCCTGCAGGGCAAGGCAGGGAATTGCATTGGGAATCCAACTGCACACTGCTTCACATAGAAGAGTTTGGGAGYGTAGGACCTCCGTTGCTATCAACTTGTGCTGCTTGTTCTGATGTTCATCATTAGGCTCTGTGCAGTGGCAGGATTACTGCRGGTTAGACCCAGATGTTGTCCTTAGTGGGCCAGCTAGGTCTGCAAAGCTATCCCTGTGTCACCTGGAAAGCCAGCAGCTGGGATGTGCCTGTGGAATTGTGCTGATGCYAGAAGCACCCATGGAGCTTCCTGCTCCCTTGGGTGGTTTTGTGGGACTTTGGGAGTTGTGTGTTCACATAGACAGAGTGAGGGTTGGACACGTGGCTGGAAAGTGTCCTGTCTCTAGCGCTGATGCTCACCTGGGTTGCTTGGCTAGAGCTCTCTCCACCTCTCTAGGTGATTCTGCCTGCTCTAGGTCAGGAGTGAGATGTGCTTTCCTCTGTGTTGTGGCCATGTGCAGATTTTGGGTTCTAATCCGTGAGGGAAGTGGACACCGTTGAAGAACGTTGTGAGCCTCCATGGGGCAGTTCAGATCTCTAAGCTTAGCAAGAATGGCAATGTGTGTGGGTAGGGTTGAAGATATCTGCTCCGTCATTTCTGGGCCTGAATCTCCGTGCCTCTCCTTTATTTCATTTGCCTTAGGAGAGAGACCAGTCAGCTGTCTTGGTTTTCTCTTCCCTTGACTTGGTACTAAACAGCAGCTAGATTGAGAGACAACGTTCATGTTTGTATTTTGCCTATAATATTACTGGTCTTCTGCAGCCTTTGGAAAATGGAAGGTCATCAACCTTTGCCAGGCTCCTTAGGTGACTTAAGCTCGAGGCCTCAAATGCTCCAGAATGCCCAAATGATCCCATTAATTTGGCATCCAGTACGTGCTGCATTATAYATACTGACTTCCATTGGCACATGCCACATCCAATCCATTAGTTGTGCGCAAATGCACTTGAGTTTTTTTATTGCTCTTAGTTTTGTGTCATCAGCAAAGAAAGGTAAAGTTGATCTTCATCTAAATCACTGCCATGGATTATTGCAATTGATTACAAAAAAGAGGGAGAGCTCTTCATGTTCCAAAGTTATGTTGTCTTTTTATTTCCCCAAGTAGTAATCTGTACTGTTTAAGTTATTGCACAAGAGCTGTATCTGGAAGAGCTGTCCATATTACATTCCTTGTTCAGAACATTTGTGTTAGGAGGCTGCTGTGATTTCTTTTCTTTTTATTTTTTTCTCTCTCTTTCCTCAGTTCTGCCACTTTTATTCCTCATTCTGGTAGAAATACCCTAACCAGTCTTTATTTAGTGCAGCTGCAGAAGGGAAAGGACCCTTCAGTTGGCCTGCTGAAGTCAGCATATACCATCTCAGGAAGCTGTGTTTCACTGTGAGAGCAAGTTATTTACCTTTGGATAAACAATATTGTGATGTAGTCCATCACAAYAATGTAATCCATCACAAGCTTAGCTTCTTTTGGCATGTTTAAGACACCTGAGACTCATCCAGCAGCACCCAAGGAGGATGTGGCCCTTTGGCACCGTGCTGGTTTTCTACCAGTGACCAGTTACATAARAGCAGGGGTTAARACAGGGSAACMTTTTGTAYGGCCGTYRYGATTGCCCTGCTYGRTCTATGGCAAATTGTGTGATTGCTYGGTCRTGTTTTCAGGTAGTAGTTGATAAAGGAACCCATCCCTTGGTGTTCAAACCTTCTCCTGYTGCYGCTTGCACATTTTTTGCAGTGTGATAGTGTAGGGAAAATCCAGGAGAYGCCTGYAATRCRGTTKRRATTTATCAGTTGKGAGTTGGCAAGAGAAATGTCTGCCCCAAAATCACCAGCACTGAGATGCTCCGGGCCCCATTAGCACCACCGTGAGGTGGGGGCTACTGCATATCCAAAATGACCCTCCACGTCTGTCTATATCTTCAGGGCTTTAGTAGCTTGAGGTTTGGTGTCCTCTGCCTTGTTCCCACCACTGACCATGTTAAGGCTTTTCAYARTTCAGAGAATCACAGAATTCCTCATRTAAYGTGGKGGYGGCAGCTCTCAAAACACAACTGTGGGAGCAGATGCAAACCTTGACTTGAAATATGACTTATTAGTTAATAAAGCTTGTGGTTTACGGACTGGAGGGATAGAAAAGCCTGGCTAGAATACGGRGCTGTTAAACACGAAGACTGTTGGAACAGTTTAGATGTTTTAATACAAGCAAGAGAGGGCCGGATCTTCCTTTGGTGTAAATCAGCAGAGTTCCATTAACTCCAGTGGATCCCATCTACTTTACATCAGCTGAGGACATGACCCTGAGTACTTAATTGTGCTATAATCTAAAGACATTAGGCTCTTTTCTCTCTTTCATCTGCACATGTCATTTCCATTAATGGTAATGGGAGCAGCCTGCAAGGGAATACGCCGTTGGGAAGCGGCTACGGTTGGTGCCTTTCTCATGGCCATCGGGACCGGCTCTCRAGTAGAGCTTCCCTCCTGCTTCTGAAGAGCCGGGGCCCTAAAGTGGAAGGGAAAGCGAAGGGGACGCTTAATAATTAAAGAAGCCTTCAAATCTTTCCCTCGGTCGGAGAAGGAAGCCTATGAAAGGCTGCCCGTGTGGAGCCCGATGTGGGCGGCAGATGGGGTTGGCCTTGCTGATTGCCCCTTGGCCGTGGGAGGGACCACGGCAAGTCCTCTGCTGTTATTGTGATCAGGAGCATCTCCACACCCTCACCCCCAGGAATGGCGACTGGATCCAAGGTGTGGAGCTCTTGTTTTCCTTAAGACCTGAAAAATGTTGAATTTCACCACAACAACACATGCTCCTCAGTCCATAAGGACTCTTCACATGCTCTTGGGACCGGCAGCAACAACTTCTGAAGAGCTCTGCCTGCAGCCCAYGAGACAAGTGTGCAGGTAGTGCTGTTTGCACATACAGGTTCTTCAGTGGCCCCTTCCAGACGTGAACCTCGGGCACCAGTCTSATGACCTGAGTGCTGGGAGCAGCAACAGCAACGTGAAGCAGGGGGGACAGGGACACTTCAGAAGGCAGCAGGGYTCCTTTAAGCCTTTTTCTTTGCTTATGCCCTGTGCCCTTAAGGTTTACACCAGGCAAGAGTGTGGGGTGCACCTGGCTGAAGATACCTACAATGTGGATGTGCCTGAGTCAGGTTCCTTTGGAGGTTGCAGAGACCTGCAGGTTCCTTCATCTAGGTTTGAGTCTGACCTSTAAGAACAGTTTGGGAACTTGCATTCCTGCAGCCTCGCTCATAGATTCTGCTAAATCCATTCTCCTCAACAGAACTTTAAGGAAATTCTTGCTCGCTTTTCTGCTGTAATTTCTTGAAATAGCTCTTGCTTCTCTCCCTTATGGCATCCGTGTCTTCTGAAGCCTTCCTGCCTGCASGTTGCCCCTCCGCTCCTGCCTGCAGCAAGCGCCGTCCTTGCTCTCAGGTTACAGCCCGTGTGTCCGCCGTCCTGCAGTTACTCAGCATTATAATACCCTGTGTCTTGGCGCTGAGGACGCTGCTACCAGCGTTTCCGTCGACACGAGCCCAGGTGTCTTCTCGCCGTGTCCGAGCGCGCCTGTCCCTTGGCTTGTCCGTGACGACACGGCACGCTGGGTCGCCGCGCTCGCTTCTTGTGGGGCTGTAGCCTGGCGCGGGCAGTCGTGCCTTGCACAGGGGAGGCCGAGAGGTGCCCTCGATTCCGAAGGCCGTTCGCGCCTTCGGGGCCTCCGCGGCGGAGCTTCGTGGGGCTCCGGCCCAGCAGCTGTTGCGATTTCAGCCTGTCTTGTCATGAGCGCTGGTGGTCCGCGCGTCCCCGCACTGTTCATCTGGAGCGCGGTGAACTTGGCTTTGACCTCTGCATTCAGCGAGAGACCCCCGGGGAGCGCGGGGGTGGCGAGGCACGGGGCTGCTCGGTGCCAAATCCAGCACGTCAAGGTGACCGGGTTTGAAAGACCGTATCGGAGCCGTCAAGCCCAGCGGTGCACGCTCCTCGTGTGCTAAATCCACCCCCCCCGCCTGGAGGAGGGAGTCCTTCCGAGGGTGTTTCCCACCCCTCTCAGGCTGCTGCCTTTTGGGGTGCTTGGAATAAGTGAGGAATTCAGGGAAAATATTAAAAAAGCAAAAGTATGGGCAGGGCCTGTCTGGAGATGTCCCCTTGATGAGCACCGTGGTTGTGTCACAGAAATTGCAGTCTTAACTTACATCCCTGTCTCACCATTTATTGTTTTTCCTGTGCTTATTTTTACGTATTGCTTTTATTCATTTATCTTTGCCGTGTGTTTAGAAGCGATGGGGTACGGTATTGCCATATGGGGGTGCAGGGGGCCGTTTCCATAYAAAATCTGTGCTTTTATTGCTCTCATCTTCTCTAGATACCGAGTAAAGCAGCACAAGGAAAGCAGCCTGGCTCTCCTCTGCATGTCTGGACTCGTTCTGCTTTGACCATCCCTGCCAGATGAGGTCAAAAMCCCTCCTAGATGGAGCATCCAGACTTCCCCCTGAGGCTGATCCTTAAACTGATGAAGTTTAAGGGTGTGGGGATGAAGCTGGGCCTGGGTGTAGAGYGTAAATCCTTCCCCACCACTGGAGATGAATCCCATGTGGATGCTGGAAGTGTCCAAGGTGTCCTCAGCAGTGAGGAAGAGGRGAGGTGACTTGGTCCAGCTCGCTGAGGAGGAAGCAGGTTTAACGTGGCCAAGGGGGGCTGTCTTCAAAAGCACCGGCCAAAGGAGGGGACGTGTCCAGGTAGGAGATGGACACCCCCCTTCGAGGGTGGGACAGGGAGACAAGGGAAGCAGCGAGGTGGGTGCTCCGCACGYGCACTGAATTGGGGCAGAATTAGGGAAATGTAGGCGCGCTGAGAGGGACCACGAGCAGATGGAGCGAGAGGAGTAAACTGCAGATGAGGAAGAGGATGGTTTTCTCCTGGGTAAAGCACATGGAGGCCTGGGCAGTAGGGAAGGMGCTCAGGAATGGGATGAAGCACAAGGCTGGAGGTGGAACACCGCGAGAGGAAGCGACATTGTGGGCAGCTGGGCGGTGGTGCTGGCCTTTTGGGTGGAAAACGAGTCTTTTTGGGCTCACTGTGTAGCGGCACTGCAGCAGAGCAATACCGATGCATTGCCGTGGAAACCGGAGCACTTTGGTGCAAGCACCGCAGCGGGGCGGGAGGAGGGAGTTTCCCTGCCTAGTTTTGGGGTCCCGTTTGGCACAACAAGAACCCCAAACCGCTGCTTCGCCGCTGCAGCCACGAGCCAGAAACTCCCCCGAGCAGCGAAGGYGGTGAAAGCCCCCAAGGCCTCGCGGAGGAGCGGGCGGGCGGGCGGCCGCAGGGCCCGGGCCGCCATCTGCGCTCGCTGGCAGCCGCGCGGCCTGACAAGGCCTTTGTGCGCGCGGCAGCCGGCGGCGGGGGCAGCGCGGGGGCCACCTGCTCGGCGCCTCCCCCGGGGCCGCGCCAGCCGCGGGCCGCGCTCCCCGCCCGCCTCCCCAGGTAGCCGCGGGCCCCGCGGCACCTACAGCGCTGCCCTTGCCSCCTTGCCCTTCTGTTAAAGAGCAGCGTATATACATGAAAAATCATATATATCTGTGTGTTTTTTGGCATTGTAAAGAATACGGATGTGCGTGAAGAGGATATTGGAGCAGCGCTGGCGGGCGTCGCGGCGCCGCTGCACGGATCGCTCCGGCGCCCACGAAGCGAGGGCTTGCGGYGCCGGAGGGCGGAGCGGAGCCAAGCGGCACACCTGTAGCGGCAGCGGGCGGGCGGGCGAGCGCGGGGCGCCTGCCTCGGCGGGGCCGCGTGCCACGGCGCGGCCGCGGCCTTGACGCGAGCTGGCACGGCGAGGCGCGCGCAGCTGCGGGCGCAGCGGTGCCGGGGCCGGCGGGAAGAGCCGCGGTCGGCGCCGGCAGCTCGCCTGGGGAAATATCCCTCCTCTCCACCTGTAAGTGCCCGTAGCAGCACGGGAGGGCTCCGTCTGGGGTGGTCGCCGCCTTGCTGCGTTTTGGTGCTGGTGACACCCGTCTTGCTGCAGCCTGTTGCTATTGCTGCTCTCTGGCACGATGCGCTCGCAGAGCCGGTYCGGACCACTGGGAATGCGATTCGGGAGCCGTGCTCAGTGCCAAGCGCTGTGGCCTGTGCTTCTGGTCTGCGCTTTAGCTTTTCCGTGCCGCGTTGATCCGCTCSCGTGTCCGGGTGCGCGTGCCCAGCCTGGCGGACCCTGCTTGGAGGCGAAGGCCGGAGCRCTCGTCTCGTCTCCCTGCGGGAGCTCCAGCCTGCGTGGGTCCCTCCGGCCTCCGCCGGCCCCACAAGCAAGCGCAGGACCAAGCGCCGAGGTACGTGAACCGTGGCTGCGTGAGCACCGGGTGCTCGCTCGTGCTGCGCTCGTCCAAAGTGCTTGTTAACACGGGAGGAACCCCATAACTGAAGATGTTTCTGTTTTAATGCAAAAGGAAAGAAGATGAAGTCGTCCAAACCTGAGCTGCCCTTCGCTCACTTGGGCTCGGGGGTTTATGGCAGAGCTCCTCTTGGTGGACGTGGCCCGCAGATCCTGGTCTGGGGCATCTGTCCTCTCCGGCTGGAGATGTACGGCTGGGTTTCATGGGACCTGTGGATGCTGAAGGTTTTTGGTGCCCATCCCTGGTGCCTTGGGATGTCCTCTTAACGTGGCTGTGCTGTGAAACGAACGTTCAAAATTACCCATCTGAGGGGTATAGAGATCCGCTTTTCGATAGGAAGAGTAAACAAAAACAAAGCTGTTCCTTGAAAAATTCATCTCAATTCTATGCTTAGTAAGGAGCCTTACGTTTCTGCAGAGAAATGCCTGTCAGAGCTGACACGTCCTTTCAGAAGTGGTCCATTCTTGACGGAAACACTCCTAACGTCTCTTCTAAATGTAACGTCTCTTCTAAATGTAACCAGAGTCGCAGTAAAAAGAGGTATCTTTATTTATTTATTGCCTGAATTTGCCTATTTTTGGGCCCTCTCCCCTGCGAGGGGGCTGCTGCGGGCTCCGACCCGAGTTCCCTGGAGAGGGACACCCTGAAGGACACGCGGGTGTCGGAGGAGCTGCCGCTGGGGAGGCCCCGGCATGGCAGGCGCTACCCGGGAAAAGCCCTTCCCTCCGGCACGGATTTACGGCTGCTCCCCTCCGGCTGGGAAGCGCTGCGACATTCCCAGGGAGCAGCAGCGTGCGAAGGGTTTGCTCCTCCTCGGCTCCGCCGGCCGCTTCTCCCCCCCGTATTTAAACTCCGAGGACGCTTGATATTTCCTAAATGATCATTCAATTGTCTCCAGCCTGTATCTTTGGGTAAATTTATTGCCTATTGGCTATTTTAAAAACGAAGATGCGTTTGGCATATTAACACGTAACTCTTGTTCCTGTCGGCTCAGTTTGGCAATGGTTGGATTGCTTTTATAAAGAAAAAAATGGCTAATAAAATTGGCCTCAGCACCGTTGCTTTGCAATTCTTATGAACAGTAAAGTGCTACTTACAGTCATTGATGTTAAAAGCTATTTCTAAATTATGGTGCCATTTATTATCTCTAGTGTCCAAAGTAAGTTTAAATGATGCTTATAATTCATGTTTTACCAAATTTCCTTTTCCCCCTGAGGATACCTCTGATTAACTTATGCACATTTAAGCGCTTTTTAAATTTTTCTTTTATTGCCATTATGCTCTGAAAATCTCAGCGATTCTCAAAAATGGGTAATAAACTTGAGATAAAATGCTGCAGTTTTAGATCAATGCTGACATATCGCTGTGGTGATTTCTTCAGAGCTAAAGTGATAATGCTTCATATTTACAGAATATATACTAGGTTATTACTACAGTATTACCATTTTGTTCTAAGATGAAATGAGTAATTTACCAATTTATTAAACTGTTACATTTAAGTATTGCTTAGGACATTACCACACCAATCTGTTTACTTAGCTTGAAGAGTTACCATTAAGAAACCCTGTTTATTTAGGTAAAATTTGTAATGATTGTGCCCTCCATTAAGAAACTTATTTTTCTGCAAGCCTAATTGCCTGGAAATGAGTTTCTCCTTATTTACTATGGTGTGTTCTGCTAAGCCAGCTAAAAACGTCACCCTCGCAAGAAGTGCTGGAGAAATTAATAATACATATATGGAACAGTTTTAATTAGTACAGTACCAAATGTTAATAAAAGATTTATGATAGGGCTAAAAGTTCCAATGATCGCTACAGGGAAAGGGCTGCAGTGCAGCAGGAGCGAGCAGTTAAAAATAAGCAAATGCTCCCAAGGTGTCAAAATCCAGGGGCGAAGAAAGGCTTGCTGAGCTTGTCCTCGCACGAGGACGAGTGAGGAGTAAATCCAGGAGGGCCGGAGCTCTTCCTGGGCTCAGCATTAGGATTATTAGCATGGAGAGGTGACCGAATCTGCTGCCTTTGGAAGGCSCGGCAGAAACGGGGTTGCTTCCACGGGTGCTGGTGACTTCAGGCTGGGAACCAGCTCGGTGATTTTTTGGGATGTCGTTTGGGCTCCTCCTGCCCCAGCGYGCGTCGCGGGTGCGAGAGCCAGAGCACAGGGTCTTCTCCCACAGCCTCGTGGTGCTCCACACGTTCTGCACGTGCCTCCCGGGGCCGGGAGGTGCCCGTGAGGAGCAGGGGGCCCGTGGGGAGGTGCGTGGTGAGCAGGAACCTGCCTGCACCGTCCCGGCAAGTGCTCCAGCTTCACGAGCAGACCYGAGGATTTCCCCATGGGGTGGTCCTGCAGTGCCAGCCTGCACTGGGCTTCTTTGCAAAGGACTTAATTTCCAGCCGTGGATGGGCTTGGAAATATTAAACTGGGAATGCTTTTTTTTCCCCCCCTCCCTTTTGGCAGGTCCTTAGGTTCTTCAGGGRTGCTCAGGGTGCTAAGCCCTTTAGCCTGAGGCTCCAGCTGCCAAAATGAATGCTCTGTTCTGGGGCCTGGTTTTATTATTGCATTAATTCCATTATTATTCATCGTATTAATTTTATTCCTCTTGGAGAGACTTATTTGAAAAATTGGAGCCCTGGTCCTAAGTTCAMTATATCGGTGCTGCCCAGCGTCCTGCCCAAGGAGTTATTTTGCTAGACTCTGGAGAACAAATGAATGTCAGAGAATTACTGAATCGTTTGGGAAATGCGGTGACTTTATTCATTACAAAAATTCATAATGTGACTTTCCTTATTTGCTTCTTCCAGGGCCAGAAAAGGAAACACTGTATTTATTCTTGCTAATGTAGCAGTATCGATTAAGTCATAAAGCGCATATAAATACATATTGACTCATATTACATTAAAGTATCTATCATTTATTTCTTATTCCTCAATAACACTACAGTTATGTTTAAAAAGTGCATTAAAATTGGCACTGCCTCAAGGAAAGTAGGAGCTGTCGTCATGGTTAATATGGCTTTTTTTGGGCAGATCAGGACTTTAGAAACGGTGCAAGTGTTAAAGGGGAGGCCCCCCCGTGCTGATCTCGGGCAGCCAGAGGCACCTTGGGCTGCTCGGCTGACCCCGTGGAGCACGTGGCTGTGTCCCACCACGGTGACGGTGACGGTTGTTGGGGGCCCCGTCCGGGTCTGCAGGCCCCACACTGAGCTCGGAGCCCCCTTCCTCGCAAGCTGCCCCCGCTCTGGGTCGCTGCTGAAATGCAGAGGGGGTTTTGYTTTGTTTTGATTTTGATTTTTTCCCCCAGAATATAATTTTAGGGTAAAATGCAAAGCGTCRGGACAGCCTCAAATTAGACTTCATGAACCTGCCCCAAATCCCAAAGCAGAGTTCTGCAACACTTAAATTTCCCTCTTGCAGAGCATCAGTCTAATGTAAGGAATATGTGTGCATTTTTTTCCAGCTGCAAAGGGGGAAAAAAAAGGACTATCCAGCCAAATCCCATGCGCGTGGCTGTGTTGTGCTTCTGCTTGTCCTTCCTTGGCGCTGCAGTTAGCCTGATGTGACTCGTGCTCCCTGCTCTTCCTAGAGCTGGTGTGATAGCCGAGCAGCACSGGCCCTGCCAGCTCTTACATGAGCTAATCACTGCTTAATGACTGCACGAGGCCTCTTTATTTAACTGCATAAAGAGATTTCACTTTTCCTGTYAAGATACGACCGCTGGCTTGTGTTTTGGTCACACTGGTCAACATTTAGCAAAGATCCAGGTGATGCGTCTGTGTCAGAGCGGGCTCCTGTCTGCAGGAAAGCCACGAAGGAGGCCGTTAATTAATCTATTAATCTATGAATCAGGGCTTATTGAAAAGGACTGCTGTGAGGCTGGCTGGTTGCTGCTGCTGCAGAGCCCCCTGCACAGCCAGAGTGGCTCCATCAGGACCTTGCCTGAGCTCCGGGAGCTCTTCCGATCCTGGTGGGAACAACACCCGGAAGCAGAGGGAGATGGAGATGTTCCTCGCTGCAAATTGGGCCCGTCTATTGAAGTCTGACCAACYCTAATGGCAATCGGCAACGACGCCGTTAGGTGCCCTCGGTGCCGGCCCCGGCTCCCATGAGGGTCCTTGCAGCGTGGCCTGGAGCGCTCTGACAGCAGCGGCCGCAGCAGGAACGCGGGCGCTTGGCTCCTGCATGGTGGGATCGCTGCCCCCACGGCCACCAGCCTCGCACCAAGAGGTTCTGCTGCCTGGAGGCCACSGGTTGCATCGCACCAGCCCTGAAAGAGGAGCAGAGAAGAGCATGTGCCCAGGTGGGGCTCTGGGACCCGCTGGGGATGCCGCCAAGGAGGTGCTGCTGTCCCCAGGGGTGGTGTGACCTGCTGGTCCCACCACTCATGGAGATGCTGCTGTCCATGAGTGCAGCGTGACCTGCTGGTTCCATCACTCATGGAGGTGCTGCTGTCCCCAGGAGCAGTGTGACCTGCTGGTCCCACCACTCATGGAGGTGCTGCTGTCCCCAGGGGTGGTGTGACCTGCTGGTCCCATCACTCATGGAGGTGCTGCTGTCCCCAGGAGCAGTGTGACCTGCTGGTCCCATCACTCATGGAGGTGCTGCTGTCCCCAGGGGTGGTGTGACCTGCTGGTTCCATCACTCATGGAGGTGCTGCTGTCCCCAGGGGTGGTGTGACCTGCTGGTCCCACCACCCAGGAGTCGCAGCTCCAGGTGCTGCTGCTCCCAGAGGCAGCTGTGGGTGACGGCAGCACCCCAGGGACTGCCGAAACCCCACGTGGTTGCAGAGGGACAGGCCATGCTGGGCTGGAGGTGCCTCCTTGCCGGGCTCAGCCCTGCAGGGAGCGGTTCTCCCTCTCCTCACCTGCTCCACTCTCCCGAGCCGGAGCGACTAAAACTAACTAACTAACTTTGAAACGATGGCCCGGGGTCTGGGGAAGCCGTAAAGGCTCCCAGCTGCTCCGCGCTCCCTTCTGGGGAGCAAACACACTCCTACAAGGAGATGAAATGCAGCTCAGAGCTCCAGCCTCTCCTCGGTTCCTCCAGCTCCCCAAGAAAGAAAGACGAGGAGGAAAAAAAAAAAATGAAAGGGATGGTTAATGTAATATTACATCAGATTGTACTCGGAGGAGCCGAAAGCCAATTTTGGGAGAATGTGAGCCAACATACATTTAACTGGAATGCTAATATTTACTGTTGTGGAGATGCGGGCCTGCAGAATGGGTGAAGTCACCGGCTGGGGAGTACAAGTCCAATTAGGTAGCGCTAATAGAGGAGGCGGCGATGTTTCATTGAGAGAAATTACTAAAATTGTACTTTTAGGACAGTCAATTAGCTGTGTTTTGACAAAGCAACAAAAAGATGAAACTGAAGCTCTTGGAAAAAAAAAAAGAATGAGAGAATTCGGCAGGAACATGTCTGTTTGGGGAATCCTAATACTTTTCGCTGAAATCATTAAGTGAAATTAAATACTATTTTAAACCAAAGGGATGGAATATCTAATTAAGATAGAAAAAAAAGCTTTGGGAAAGGGTATTGTTGAGGGGATTAGAGAAATAGTTTACAATTCCTGTTGACTGAGGTGGGGCCCCCAGAATATATTAGGTATATTAGTAATGGGGATGGGAAAAGTCTCCCGACAAGCTGATCGAAAGTTTGGGCAGGATTTACCTGGGGTGACGGCAAGGCCACTGGATTTCAGCGTGAAGTTTGGGATGGGAGCTGGGGAATTGCGGAGGCAGCGGCCGCGTGGGGCTGTCCACACAGGGAGCGGGTCCCCGGGTCCGCATGGGAGCTTTTCCACGTGGAAAACCAGGCCATGGTGCTTGCTGGCAGCGATGGTGCTGGATGAGCTGTGCAACCCCAAAAGGCAGGGATGCCCATGGAGAAGTTGGGTTGGGGCATCTTCTCGGTGTTGCTTTGGTTGTGTTTCTCCTAACGTGAGATCTAAGCATCCKCTTTACCATTAAGCCCTGAGACGGGCTGAGGTCCCTCCTGGCTCTTTCCTGTGAGTATTTGCCATGACCAGTCCCTTCAGCAAGGCACTGGCACAGGGGAACCGGTGTGTGGGGATGGGAGGCGGCACATCCAGCAATTCCTGCTCTTAACAACCCGCTCCAGTAAAACTCTTCTTGCTCCCAAGTCTTTCCTAAAAGAACGTGCTAAGTTTTTGACCTATATCACCATATTGTTTAGTTTGTTTGATATACTGAGACAGTTAGTGAAATATTGCATACCATATTACATTAAAGAGAAATGTAACCTTCAATTGGTATCAGATGTGCACTTTGCAATAACTGCTACTACTTGTCTATAAAACTCCTAGACATCATTTGATTTTTATTGCCATTAGATTATTTTACTTGGGGACGTATAGGAGGGGAGGTGATTGCAGGTCTTCGAGTGCTTACTGGGAAATATTTAACACAGAATGTTTTATTTATTAGCATAAAGAGACACAATGGATTGTTGGTGATTAAAGTGATGATACTGCTGCCATACTTGTCAAAAATATAGACCTAATTCAATAGAAAGGCGACAGTCAGTCTCCATGTTGATCTATGCTGAAGCAAACTGCCTCTGAAAGCAGTACAAAGCCTGAATTGGCCTCTTAATTTTATGCTCTAGGGCATAGTATAAAAAAGGGAATTCTTTCTAAGTGCTTGTAATTGCATGTTACCAGAACCTAAAATATAAGCCAAATTTTTGAAATTATAAGTGTTAAGCTTTCCATTTCAATTCCYGCCCCTCCTCCAAAAAATCATCAAAACAAAAGAGAGCTTTAAAATGCCTCGCCAGCCCACATCATTAATAAAATATACAGCATACTTAGCCTTTAATTGCAAATGTACGTTTTGAAAGAAAATACTTTTTTTWAAAAAAAATGAACGGAGTCTTTCTCGCACTGCTGRCCAGCGCAGGGTCCAGGGCCTTGCTCACCCTTTCTGTGTGTTGCTGCTCCCTGATTTGGAGCAAAGAACAYGTTCCAAAATGTTCCAAATGTTCCAAAGAACATTTCCCGTGAGTTTTAAATCCCCTTGTGTAGGATGAGATGCTGTTTGCCTCGCTTAGGGTTAGCTCAGGCTTTGCTCGGGTGAGCAGAGCGAGCTGGACGGGCCGCTGGGCTTTGGTCAACGGGCTGGACCGACCCCTGCCTCCCTGCTGGGCTCCATGGCGGGAGGGAAAAGCCTGGACGAGGAGCTGGGTTGGTCTCCCCGGGCACGCGTGGCCTCGGACCAAGGCCACGTTTTAAGCTAAGMTGTTGGTGATGCTGATGCCCGTGTGAAAACCCAGCGAGCTCCTTGAGTCTGCACCGGCACGGTGTCATCCAGGCYGAAACACTGAGGCTGAGCATCCCCTCCACGGCACGGGGCTCTGCTAGGTCAAAAGGGGGTTAGCTTGGCACAAACGGGCTGCAGCAGCTGCCTTGGCAAGAGGCAGGCGCGTCCCCCCTCCACGCTCSCGTGGATCAGTGTTTACAACTTTGCACCTCTCGGAGGACTGCAGGAAAAAAATATAAGATTAACCATTTTGTACACTCGATGGCTTCATTGGACAGGTAATAAATCAATACAATTGAATTGGAGCAGATAGTGTTCAAATGCTRTTATCCGTGTCTCCGTTATTGAGCTGGGATCCTTGGACTGACTTAAAGAGGTCCTTGCACCTCCAGGATGCGCGTGCGTGCTTAGGTCTGGTCCCGGGCTCCCTCTGCTGAACCCACCGCTCGGGCTCACACCTTCTTTGAGATTTCCCTCTTTTGGGGRTTGCTTTCCCTGTTCATCATTCC
Source organism: Eudromia elegans (assembly GCA_003342815.1). NCBI lineage: Eukaryota > Metazoa > Chordata > Aves > Tinamiformes > Tinamidae > Eudromia > Eudromia elegans. The sequence continues at coordinate 1,548,544 of PTEX01000102.1, forward strand.
CTCTCCGTGGGGTTGCCTGGTTATCTTAGCAGAGCGTGAGCAGATTGTCTCAAGCACTAGCGCTGGTGAAAGACTTGGAAGGAGATGGGAGAGATYCGCCTGGAGAGGCGGGAGCGGCGACGCAGGTGAGCGCCGGCGGCTCTCCGAGGGCTGGAAGCTCTGGATTGAGAGCAGAGCCCGCTTCTTGTGCGTTTGCCTTTGCTTCCTGGCAGCACAGCCACCAGCAAAGGGTTGCTTGGGGCATCTGCTGCAATCGGGGACGTTTGTTCATTGGGGGCTGCTTGGAGACCTTCACCCAAAGGAATTTCCCAGCGTTTCCTGCCCGATGCAGGGGACTATTCCCTGTCTGTCCAGGGATGCCGACAGCTCTGTGAAGTCCTGTTGCTGCAGGAAGAGTCCGCAGCAGTTCAAGAAATGCAGAAGACCAGATTTAGTGTTGATTAAATGGGGTCTGATGTCAGCCCAGCTGCTGTAAAGCTGCACCTTCCTAAGTGAGCATGAGATCAAGGCAAAGAGTTACACTCTGCAAAGACTGACGCTGATTTTGAGGCTTTGAAAAAAGGGTTTTCCTAAGAAAATATTCAGTTTTTCACTACAATCTCTTATTTACAGGTCTTAATATTTTAGTGTCACCTTTATATTGTAGCATTAAGGTTAAAATTATTTTCTGTGGGTTTAAATCCCCAGGTGCTCCTGGTATCTAGTTCTTCTTTTCCTGGCCGGGATAATTTAATAAATTTCCACTTTGACATATGTAATTTCACAGTGCCCCCTGGTGTACACGTTTCTCTAAAGCATCAGGGTTGCTCGTGAGCTCTCAGCTCTGACAAATACMCCTGGCTTTAACAGCTTACAGTTATTTGTCCCTGTGGCTTGCCGGTTTTGATGATGTTTTTGGTTTTCACATTGAAATTCAAGACTGATCTTGGAAACCTGCTGCCATGAACTCACCTCAAGCACTGCRAGAGCTTCAAGATGCTACATTAGTTAGCAATTAGTTAACAATTCTGCACGTTTTGGGCAAAATGTGAGCCCCAAACTGTCACTAATGTAGTTTTGTGTTGTCAGCAACTAAAGGAGTGTGTGTTGGGGTTTATGACCGTCCTGGTGCCGGAGGGCAGCTGAGCAGCGCTGCTCCCCTCCGCGTCACGCTGCTGAAGCCACCAAGTCCCAGCGCGGGAACGGGGCTGCAAAACGCCAACCTGTCTCCCCAGTGCGCCAACAAGAAGCCACTAAATGAATCCCTGATGTATCGCCAGCRAGCTCAGTGGAGGCCTTGTACCTGGAGGATGAGATCCTCTCCGCTGCTGACCAGTGCCATCTGTGTCATCGGAGAACCTGCTCTCCCGTTTCAGTATGTGAAATAACTTTCKTCTTTTTGTTTTTCTCTACAAAAAATGCATCGGTTGTGGAAACTCTGGCCTACAGATATGACTCTCTACCTCATAAATCAAGCTCCTGGGTCATACAGTGGAGCCGCTGTCAGCCCCAAGCCACGCAGCCCCATGACTAAGGGGAGAAGCATTTGGCATCAGGGACCAGCAGAACTACAGCAGCTCCGTGGAGGCTTCTGGTGCCTCACCAAGGATGGCACCAACGTGCGCCAAGTCTGGTGAGCGGGTGTCTGCCCAGGTGTCCCAGCTCTCCCTGTGGACTGGGGGTACATCATGGCTTTGCTGTGGAGTGCTGAGGCTTCCTTTGACACGGGGCTGGTGCAACCTGCTGCTGGGTGCTTTCGTCATGGAGGGACATCCTGATGGGCCTCACGGGCACCTTCTTGATGGGGAACTCCTGCCTGTGTCCTGCAGAGTCACAGCACAGCAGGGAGCCTGTGCCCAGGCACAGGGCGGATGGCCCCGTCGCTTTGCTAGACAGGGAGTGACAAGCTGTCCTCCAAGGGAGCGCGGTGCAGTGAGAGCGCGCAGACRGTGACCGCGTTACGAGTGCCAAGGGCTAATTGAGCTGTCAACAGCTTGCTATTAACGCCGGTCCTAGGACAGACCTTTCCACCTCGCAGCCCTGCTGGCCAAGAGCCTGGCGGCGCTGGCGGCTCTCGCTGAGGTGACAGAACTGCAGACTGGCAGGTAAGCGGCTGAAGAGAGTCGCTTTTTAATTAAATGTTAAAACCCACAGGTTTCCAGATTGTGGAAGAAATGAAAGAAGTATCGAAAAATCATCTCTGGAAAGCCTATTTATTGTGAAGGAAGTTCTAAGCTCTTTAGAGAACTAGCAACCGACACGGCCCCAACCACTGGCAAACCTGTCACCTGCATTCGAAAGGTTGCACTGCATGAGAGCGGCTACTACTGCTGAGCAGTTTCCATTGGGTGTGGGGAATATCGGGARCCACACAGGAGGGCCACATGTTTTTCCTTCCTCATCTAGGAGTCACAGGCCTTGAGTCCACTGTACGTAATGGCGCTGAGGATTCATCTTCTGCACCATAAGCTGGAGCCGTAAGATAAGGTTGGGATGCTTGTATGAATATTTTGTCATCTTTCCATTTTGATCTACTATTGGCTTCAAATTACTTCTAGCAGTAAAACCTAGAGACTTCCTCTAAAGTAGGTTTCCCATTTAAGAGATTGTACCAGCACGTAGGATAAAACAAAACAAACAACAACAACAAACTGAATGGTCTTCCATATGTGGCAGTGTTGGAGAAGGTTGGRCTGCCTGGAATATCCTATACTTTTCTTGCCAGACCTGAAACCACGCTGAAAGACTTCAGGATCTCATCACCCTTGAGACTGACCCTGATTCTGGACCCAGTTTTTGTAAACAGTACTGAACACTAGGCTGGTGGACAACCTGGATTTAAGGGCTGCWGAGGTCCAGGTTTCCTTGGAATAACTGCAACTCCAAGCTGGAGAGTACCTTGCCTTATTTCCTCAGTTCAAGGACTTCCTGAGATAGATAATGGTATGTTTGGTTTACCATTCCTTGACTGAATATTCTCTTCCTATGTTTGTGTCCAAGGTGTGTAAAATTCTGGGGTTTATTTGCAGCTCTGACAGGGTTGGAGATTTTTTGTGGAGTCATCTAAGCTGAGAGACTAGCAGATGATGTTGACCATGGTTGAAACACTCTCTTAACCTCTGTGTCATCAGCTACACATGCCAAYGGAAATTTGGGGACAAAAATGGCTGGTGTCTTGTTTCACGTGGCTTCAACAACGCGTAAGCAAGGTGAGACACAGGAGGGAGGCCAGGGAGAGGGAGGATTTTCTCACTCTAAACAGATCTTCAGAACACAGAAGCTGTGATATGTGCTCAGTCAGACTGGAAAGACTCACTCATTGAGCCCAGAAGGGTCTGGCACACAGCTCAGGGATGTTTCTTGGCCTGAAAGTTCATTTTGATCATCCCAATCATCCCATCCAGACAGTTCAGAGGTCTGGAGTTGGACCTGATTGCCCTCAACCTCCACCACTGAAAAATTACTGGTTAGTGCMCTCTAGCAGGAAAGTGTAGTTAGGAACAGATTTGCAAACCTGATTTGGAAAAGCTGGAAGACGGTGTGAAGCAAGGCGGAGAGGTCTTTAGGAMGCTGATTTGTGGGTCACTAGATGGTGCTGTTGATCTTGAAATGAGAATGGAGAGCTTTGCAAGCAGGAAACCTGTTCAGAATTTGCACCCAGAACATCAGTCCAAAGTCGTGCCTGATGGACACTGTTTCACATGCTTCCAAAACATCATAGGAACCTAAACRTCATGCTCTGCTATTCATGCTTTGYCATGCTCAAACTACAGCAAACAGCAGAAAACTAGGAATTTGGTGAGTGTGTCTTGTGTGGCCTTACTGCATGGCCTTAGCTCTGCCCTTCCCAGAGCCAAAGCGCAGGGAGGAGGAACACCCCCCTTAAAACTCAAGCTACTAAAGAACTAGACMAGCTGCCATCAGAACAGGCTAGTTTGTGGTGTGACACAGCACCATTTCTAACCAAGTTAAGGAGTTTAACAAGCAGAGGAACTCAGGGAGCTGCTGCATTTTAAGGGCAGGTTGATATAACACGTTTTGGACAGACMAGGACATTTTTTTCCAGATGAAAATATTAAGAAAACAGTGCTGGCAGCGAGAACAACCAGTGCAGCATTCTCTGGATTCAGGGTTCCTGCAGAGGAAATGGTGCCTGGGAGTGCTAAAAAGGTGCTCGATCTGAAACTTTGCTGCMAATGGCATGAATGTGCGCATACCAGAGACTGCTAAAAATCAGGATATCTCCCAATTATATCCAGCTTAAGCAGCGGAGATCCTCATTTGGTAAGGTCTGACCTCAATACTAGAAAGATCTGGTGAAAATGTTAAAGATGGTATGTATGTTTGTGTGAGCCCTGTTGATGTGCTCCAAGCCAGCACAAAACCCCAGCTTTGACTGGTTATTATTGCAGACAACTGGCTGCAGTCTYGGGCAGCATCCATCTGGGTACGAGCAGGGCCATATCTGAACCTCAGCTATGTCCAGGAAAAAAATGTTGTACCATTACTATTGCAATGCTAACACCYGGTGTAAATTACATGCATAATTTTGTTTCCCATCACTATGCAATCCTGAGTCCTTCTTTTTGAGTAACCTGGGTTGTGTATAACTCCTCTCTTTTAGGGATGAAACTCTGAAACAGAGCCTTAACAGGAGGAGGCTTCCTTAAAAACTATGTACATGATCATGGAAGAGAGGGAGCAGTACCAGTATGCACTATCATTGGCATATGGACCTAGGCTTTGGCCTCTCTTGGCTTTCTTCCCAATAAACAACTTTCCTCCATGCTGATGGATCTTCTGGCACAGGCCACCACCCAGCTCTGCCTATCTGTTGTGTTACAGGAAAGGTAGGAGATGGAGCAGTAGAGTAACCAGGCACTATATGAGCCATGTACTGAAGAACAGACAGTAAAGGAGGATGAAGAGAACTTGCAGAGGGCAAGAACTTGCAAGATGGCCCTTCTGCCAGGTGCTGCGTTTCCTTCCATAGGGTACAGGGTAAAGTGAGTGGCTCCATAAGGGACAAGCATTTTATGCAGAGAACCTGCTTCTGCTCATTTGCTGTCATCCAAAGAAGCCTGCTGAACTACTCATGAGAGAGAAAGGATATTGRTTGGTAAATGGATTTACTTGTTACTGAATCTAAAAAGATTTTTAAAAATAAAGCAATTACTCCATTTTACCCTTTTGTAAACCTAACTGTTATACCAGCCTTAATTTTTAGCTTGCTTTTACAGAACCTATATTATGCAAAATTTAAGTTTTAATATTCTTTCAAGCAAGTTGCAGAGTGTCTACAAAAGAACTCGCAGTGCTCCAAAAGTAACTGAAGAGGATGCTGAGGTGCTGGCAGTAGTTCAAGCAAATGAAAAATAATGTTCTACTAACGATGACAAGTTTAGGCTCGGCTTGTGCAACCCCTTATTGTAACTAAGCACTAGTTGCTTTAGACTAAGCTGAAAGATTTGGATTTTCAGGTTTCAAAGTATGTTTGGTGTTTTGTTGCAAGGAAGGATAAGTGCTTTAATGCCTTTTAGAAATTTGGCCTSTGGTTCTCCGGGGGCAAGAAATTATTGACTGGTGAAAGAAGGAGGCATCCCGGGCGGGGATTATGTRGCAGCCATGTGGCAATTTAGCTGAAGGTTGTATCATGATATCAATTAAGGCTGCACAAGAAACCCTAATTCTTCCTGTAACCCCTGACAACTCGATTGTGCAACTGTCCTGTGGCTTTAGCACTGATTAAAATGCCATTTCCTAGACTTCGTAAAAGGCTACTAAAAAGAGAATTTTATTAAGGGAAACTGTGTTGACTCCGATTTCTGCCTTGGCCCTCCCTGCACKGCTATTTCTAAATGACTGTTCAGCTATGCTGAGTATTACGCAGAGTAGACTCRAGCAGGGTAAAATGATCGATATTGTAATGGACTTCTCATCGCAGCAYATGACAGAAATAATAAATGTCATGATATATGGCAGTCTTCCTAAAGCCCTAYGGAGCCAAAGGGGAGGCACAAAGCATCTATCTTCTACTTCCTACCCTTGTTTTGCCTCCCCGCGCTTGTCCTTTGTTTCCTCCCGCATTTATTTCCTTGGTAAGGGAGAGGTGCAATTGAATTAAAAGCGACTCCGAACGCACGGGAGCGGCCGTGGCCGAGCCGTTCGCCCTGGACAGGAGCGGGTGGGTGTCTGGGAGTGTGGCCTGTCCAGCTGCTTTGCACAAGCGTTTGTGCCCCGACGCTGGCCTTGCACCCGCCGCCTGCACGTGCAAGCGCCCGCAGCGCCTTTGCYGCGGCTGCGCCGCATTCACCCGTCTGCTCCGCTCCGTTTGGAGGTTGTGCCAAAGCTGCACTTAAAATGTTGATCCCGGCTATGATTTTCAAGCCAAATCAAACAATCCTATCTGTGTTGGTACAGCTCGGCTTGGCCGAAACGTCTGCTCAAATACCGATGCCCGTGTTCTGCCAGTGACACCAGCTGCCGCCCGCAATGAGTTTTTCCTCTCCTGCTGCTTCACAGATCCCCGCGTCTTCCCTATCCCAGACTGCCAAAGTGCCACTCTTCCTGCATTAAGGGCCCCTCTTGGAATTGYTTCTGAAGATAATAAGGAATGAACCAATCTAAAGGTTTGGAAAAAAAAAAAAAAAAAAGAAATAAACACTGTTCCTTCTCCGGTTTCCTGAGAAGATTCTAAGCAGAGTTAAATTGGAAAGATTCTTYGTGATGCTTTTATGATCGCTTTGTTCTTATCCTGAAAATTGACTCTGGGGAGTTGTTTTGGCCACATTCAGCCAAATGCCAGAGGTCTCAGATTTCTGCAAGCTCCACACAAATGGCTGGCTGAGCACAGGCAAGGGAAATGGCCTCTTCTTTCTTTTCCCTTCCCTTCTTAACTTGCACGGGAGGCAAAAAAAAGGGGGGAATTTACCTCTAGACACTAGAGAAAGCAGTAGTGAGTGATTTTAAGCACCTTAATCAGGAAGTTTCAGGGGGATGCATGCATGAACAAGGAATTCTTAGCTAACCCAAACTGCAAAACAAAGCACAGAGAAGGTGGAAGCAGGGTCAGGCCACCTGGTAGCAATGTATGAACGTCATCACAGGGATGTGACTAGGAAAGCCAAGAGCCATCTGAAGTTTAATCTGGCAAAGGATGTCAGGGACAGCAAGCTTTAACTCTAGCAGTAACTACAGTGGCTTCTTTAACTAGAGTAGTGACAAAAGGAAGGCTAGGCAGAATGTGGGACCACTACCGAATGGGACAGTGGGGCTGGTGACAGATGATAAGGACAAGGCACAGACATTGAATGTGCCTTTGCTTCCGTCTTTGCTGATACGACCAGCCCTCAGGAATCCCAGACCCTGGAGTCCACAGAGAGAATCTGGAGCAAGGAAGGTTGGGGAGGTGGCTGACTTCAGGAAACCTTTTCACACCATCTCCCATGACGTCYTCGGAGGCAGGCGTAGGAAGTGGGAGGTAGATAGGGGCACAGCGAGGTGGACTGAGAAGTGGCCAAATGGCAGAGCTCAGAGAGTTGTGATCAGTGGCACAAAGTCTCATCAGAGGCCCGGAGCTAGTGGTGTCCCCCAGGAATCARTGCTGGGTCTATTTCTCAGTGAGTGTTCCTCAGCAACCTGGATGAAGGGACAGGGTGCACCCGCAGTGAGTTTGCTCATGATACAACGCAGGGATGAATGGCTGATATACCAGAGGGCTGTGCCGTTCTGAGGGGCTTGGACAGGCTGGAGAGATGAGTGGAGAGGAACCTTGTGAAGTCCAGCAAAGGTAAGTGCACCATTCTGCACATAACCCTGGGCACCGGTATGGGTTGGGGGCTGACCTGCTGGAGAGCAGCTCTATGAAGGACCTGGCGGTCCTGCTGCACTAGAAGTTGAATATAAGCCACCAATGTGTCCTGGTAGTCAAGAAAGCCAAAGCTATCATGGGCTGCATCAAAAAAAGCATGGCGAGAAGGTGGAGGGAGGTGAGCCCTTTGCTCAGCCTTAGGTAGGTCTGTTCAGCCTGGAGCAGACTGAGGGAGGATCTTATCAATGTAAGTATCTGAAGGCAGAGCGCATAGAGGATGAGGCCAGATTCTTCTCAGGACAATGTGCACAGACTGAAAGACATGAGGAAAAAAACTTCTTTACTGTGTGACTGAGAACCAGATTAGTGCCCAGAGAGGTTGTGGAGTCTCCTTCCTTGAGAGATTCAAAACCCACCTGGACACAACCCTAGGCAATAAGCTCTAGGCAGCTCTGCTTTTGCAGGGGGGTTGGATTAGATGATCTCCAGAGGTCTCTTGCAGCCTTAATCATTCAGTGATCCTTGTAGCTGCCACGTTGTCAGACACCAGCTATGAAACACAAGATGCAAGAAAACAACCTACATCACCTCTCTTGTTTCTCTTTCAATACTTAGGTCTTTTTGAAGATTAATGTTTTTCTGCACCATCATGAGGACGATCTCTGTTTTAAGTTTACCTCCTGGCTTTAATCTCAGGGTGCTGATAATGAGAGATTTCCTCTCCAAATTATTACTCAGAGTGAAACTTCAAGAGCAAAAACCATGAAGAAGGCTAATACAAAGGTAGGAACTTAGAAATGACAGGGTAGAAATGGTATTGTCCTTGAAATTGTTCTCCATTTCCCTGATGATTTCTGCTCCTTCAACACTTTTTCTTTGGTTATGTTACCAGATTAAAGAAAGCGTGCATTCATCTTCATGGGGGACTTCCCATGTTTGCATTCGCAGTCCATCTCCTAATGAATGCTTGAAGAAAATTGTAAGATTAGACACAAGTATGGAGTCTTCAAGTCTTTGCCCTGAAGCAGCTATTTCTTGCTGACACGAACTGAGTCTCCAGAGAGATGCTTCTGGTCCCATATCCATGATATCCACAGACATTCTACTGCACCCAACTGTTGGATGCAGTCTCCAATGTCTCTACTGTCAGATGCAAAGGGGGAAAAAAGGCAACTAAAAATGACTGCTAGATTTCTTTGGTTTTGTTTAATACTCTTAATTGTCACATGTTACAGTTATGCCTTGAAGAAGGGAAGGAGCTGGTAGGAAAATGAAAATAGGAAACAAATGCAATTTTTGCTTGCACCAGCGTTTCCCCATCAGCCGTGGGTGGGAGGCGGCGGACCTTGGTGGAGCGAACCCTGGTGACCTCATTGACTGGTTGTGCTGAGGTGGCCCTGGGGCCCCCTCCAAGCTGGACCGCCCGGACTGGGACGAGGGCTCACGGCAGCACCCAAGGGCTCAGCCCTCCCCTCCGCAGCCCCCACGGCAGCAGCACGGTYATTTATTGCCATATTTTTGCTTCCACACACAAGTTAGCTTGATTATAACTGTATTTTGGCAATCCCAGGGCATCCCCTTGACATACGCTCTGCTCGGGCAAGCAGTTTTAGCACTAGTGCAATGGCCAGAGCCTGCATCCCGCGGACCTTGTGCTTACATAATCTTGTATATTTTCCCCTATGCAAATCTTATGTACCACATAATTTATACATAGCCTCGTGTACTGGAGAACAAACTCTTCACTAAGACTATGCCTGAGYAATACAAGTGGGATGCACACACCCTGTGGAGCCATCACTCAGCTTCCCCAAGCAAGGGCGGCAGCTCTYAGCAGAGGAAGGCGAACGCGGCGCTTTATAACGTTAAAAACCCGCATTTTCCCYCATGGCGCCGCACGTGCCCTCACCACCATTTTGTGACCCCGTCGCCACCGCGCACGCGCGCGCTCCCGAGCCCCCACGCGGCGCGGCGGGAGCGCGCGCGGAGGCGGCGACTGCGCCTGCGCGGCGCGGGGGATGGCGCTCGCGGCTCTCGCGAGAGCACGCGGGCTATATCTGGGAGGGGGCGGGCACGCGCCTTCCTTTAGTGCGCGTCCGCCCGCCGCGCCGCAGTCTCCCGGTCGCTCCGCCCGTCCCGCCGCAGGCCGCGAACATGGAGGACAGCGCCATGGACATGGAGAGCATGGGCCCGCTGCGCCCGCAGACCTTCCTCTTCGGTAACGCGGCCGCCGCCCTGCTCACCKCGAGCGGGCGGTGGCTCCTCGCGCAGGGAGGGGGGCGTTGGCGCCCGTTAACGGCCGCACGCGGGCGCCCGTTATCGGCTGCGCCGCCCCACGTGGCGGGCGGCGCGCACATGGCGGCCGCTTTTGTTCTCTCTGGCCTGGCCTTAAGCGCCCGATCCGAAGGGCGCAGCGCGGCCCGCGCACGTGGCCGCTCCCCGGAGGCGGCGGCGCGCGGGGCCCTGCAGGCCGCTCCCGGGTGGGTGGGCCCGCATGGGCCGTAATGGCCGCCGCGTGCGGAGGCACCGCGTGGCGGGCACCGGCCTGGGGTTTCCCCCGCCACGCGGCTCCCTGAGMACCATGTGCACGTAGAGGCCGCCGCTCTTCCACGCGGGGCGCGTTTAGCCGCCTAGGAACGAGTAGCTGGCAAGTGCTTGTACCTTAACCCAGGGCCTCGCTTACAGCTTAATGGTCTCTTCACAGGCTGCGAGCTTAAAGCAGACAAGGAGTATCAGTTCAAGGTAGATGATGAAGAAAATGAGCATCAGTTGTCTTTGAGAACGGCAAGTACTTTTTATTTGAAGTTGCAAGTTTAAGTTTATTTTTTAAGTATGCATGTTCCATATCGTGAAAAGAGCTTTTGTGACATTTCCAAGTCTTTTGTGTTGATTAGCTGAATAATCTTTCCTTAGAAGCTGAGCATCTCATTTTACCTGTAAAATTCTCCATTGTTTCATTGGTTGTGCTACAAGATATGAGGTTTAAAATTATTCATGATAGGGCAATATAAATTTACTAAAAGAAAGAACGGGCATATATCTTCGGGGATCCTTGATGCAAAAGTTTATATAGCACCAGTGATGTTGGATTTACATTATTCCCCTTTATTCACAGATGGGTGCAGACTGAAAAAACCTTTATTTTGAAAGCTTTTTAATGTGTATTTGTCAAACAATTTCAGTGCTGTTTTCCCACAAGCAGTTAGTATTGCATTTCCGTTTGGGAGGAAAAAGCTCATATTCAGTTTTTTGATAGTGTAGACTCCTTTTTAAGGATGTTTTGGGAAATGCCATCTCTTATTTGGATGCTTCATCTGATGGAGCAACTGCTCCCTGAGCACAATGCTCCTAGAAATGACTGTTGAGAGTTTTAATTATCACTTCTTTTTTCCTACTGTCTCAATAAGGAAGGCAGTACATGTCTGTTGTCTGGACTAAGTATGTGACTTCTCTTTTGGCTAGCAAAAAAGGAACATGGCACAACTTTGTAGGCAAGGAACTTACATGTATGTAATATCTGTATTCTTTAGCATTTAATAGCCCATTTAGTTAAATGTAGAAACATGCCTTGATGGTGCTTCCAAATAAGTAAGCTTTAGAATTCTGGATTCCTAGTGGAATCCAGGATAATAATGGCTGTCCAAGTTAAAACTTGTGTCAATAATACATAATTTATCATATTATTTTAAATACTAGGGTGTTTTGTGGACCATGTGTGTAGATTTCTTGCATTTTATAAAAAAGTGCTGCTGAGACCTGAAAGTGGCGACCTTGTACTTAGAATGACCTTTTAGAATTTCGTTTGAAGGGAGGGCATGTTAAGAGTATGGGCAGGGCAAGTTTCTGGAGATTGTTCTCCTGTTTGTATATTAACAGTGCACATGACAGAAGACCCTGAACGATGCATGAATTGTGTGTCTTTATTCAAAGTTGCTGGTTTTGGAAAATGACCTGCACTATCTCTTCTGGTTGTTGTCCCTTCTTCATGGGGGATGAGATAAATTGATGGACTTTTAGCACTAGTAGTTAGTTTTTAAGGGGAGAAAGTATGATTCTGAAAGTCTAGTTCAGAAACTTCCTTTTAAAATCCATGAAAGATAATTGGTGGGAGGGACAAGAGGATTTAGAAACCATGTGACATGATCTGAAAGGCTGAAAGAGTTGAATGACATCTAGAAACAAAAATCACCTTGACAAGCAGAATAAAGTTTCTGGAAGATGTATTGCTTAAAATGTGTGGGTGACAGGAGTAACTAAGGGGTAAGCAAAAGTGCTCTTAAAATGAATTCTTAGCACCTGGAACTATGCACAAGGATAATTGTATTGCTCCTGACCCATTTGAGAGTGAAGAGTAACGATTGCACTCTTTCAGCTTGTTCCAATAAAACTTGCCAGGAGTAGGAAGTCCTGTATCCTCTTTAACAGTGTGTGGTTGGATCTGCCTTGTCCTGATGACTAAAGCTAGAGGCAGAGAATGGAAACTTGATAACCATACTGCTGCCTGCCTCAAGTATTTACACTCAGATCTCGTCTGGGGAGTGGGAAGCTTTCTTTCCTTCAGGAATCTCTAAAAAAGAAACAGTGAACCTTGTATACTTGGTTCAGGAATAACTATGCCCTTGAGAAGACAATTTCTTGCGCTTCAGGTCTCATGTTGTAACCCTGACTCAGGTGTCATTGTGTTACAGAACTGGAATTTCAGGCCTGCCTCGTGTCTGTCTCACACTTTCCTCCCTGCAGCAAGGGTTTTTGCATCTCATGAAGTGGCTTTGTCACTTACTGCAGAAAGTCCCTACTTAAATTACGGCACTGAGCTCAGCAGCTATAACACTCCACTGCTCATTGGAGAGTTCAAGGAAACAAGCAATTTGCAATGTAAAAGTTGTATTGAAGTAATTGACAGGTTTCTGATTGTGCAGTAGCAATGGCAGGTGTTTCCTTTCTAGCCAGGTATCTGTGCTGCTTCCCTTGGGACAGCTCTGGTGCTGCTTCGACTTGCTTCGGCTGCTGACCCGCTTGAAAGCAATAAGCCAGCAGAAATTTGTCTACTTTGATGGAGTAGTGTCCTGAGATGTCTTGTATCTGTTAGAGGAAAGGGTGTGTTGGGAGGTATAGGTGAGCCTATTCAGTAATATAGACTTCTACCTTAGAGGTACTGAGCAGTATTTTAAAGATTCATAATATTTGAAAAGAGTCTTACTGTGCTCTGTTGTGTGCTTTTTTAGGTTACTTTAGGGGCTGGAGCTAAAGATGAGCTACATGTTGTGGAAGCAGAAGCACTGGACTACGAAGGCAACCCTATTAAAGTAACTCTGGCATCACTGAAGATGTCAGTACAGCCTACGGTAAGGACATATGCTAATAAGAATTTTTGGTCTCACACCAGGAAAAAAAACACTAGAAGAGCTTACAGTTGACTAAAATGTATAGAAACTGTATGCTAGTCAGTGCTAAGCATGGATGGACTCCATAAATGTTTCTGGAAAATTCTGTTAGACCGAAGCTTCTTGAAATTGAATTAGCCCTGGAATCTGCACATGTTCATGCTCTTGCTTTGACTGTTAAGCACACCTTGACCTTTATATGCTAATAAACTGCAATACATTTTTCCCTCAGGTTTCACTAGGTGGCTTTGAGATTACACCACCAGTGGTATTGAGGTTGAAATGTGGTTCGGGACCTGTATATGTCAGTGGTCAGCATCTTGTAGGTATGTATTAATTTATTCACTACTTTTCAAATGTAAATTTGTTGATTTGTAAAGTAGAACACCTTTTCAATGTCCATAGGTTAAATACCCTTATTAACACCTGGTAAAACACTTTGGCCTGCTTAAGGTGTCACTTTTGGAAATGTTCCATATTCTAGCATCTGGAAAGCTGTGGGGCAGAGCCTTATGATCTCACTACCCAACAGCATGAACAGAACTTCTTGAATGATGTATTCAGTAACATTGATCTTTCAAATCTTTAATGGCTTGTTGCGAGGCCCATAAGGTACCTTGAGGGCAAGGGGATTGAGAAATGCTTATATATTTTCTCCTTTTTTATAGGAGGAAGGGGCTTGCCAGCTCTTTCATTTCTAATTTCTTCTCTTATAAATGACTCTTAATCTCCCTAGCTACAAGTTTTTTACTTCATCAGTTGAGTTTTGAGAAGACCGCTTTGAAAAATGGTCCATTTCATTCCAAGGGCTACAAAGCTGGGACTAGCTTCTTTGTGTGTAGAGCTGCCTTTGAAAGGATGTTTTCTGTCCAGAGATTCTTCACAGACTGCTTTTGAGGGGGATATGCCAGGCACCATCTGTGTGGTTATTCACCTATGGTGGGTTTAGGCTTTGTAAAATCTGCATCAAGTCACCTGGAAAAATATCTGACCTCAGAGGTTAGTTTCCTAATAGGAGGCTTTGGCATGCTTGAATTCCAGCAATTCAGATGAACCTTTTCAGCTCTGGGAGATAATCTTCTGTTGTCTGTCCCTTGCTTGTATCTTTTTGTTAGTATCTTATTCTCATTAATATTGAGTGAATTTTTGGTACATCTTTGTTTTACTCTTTGTTTTACCAGCATTAGAGGAAGAACCAGAGTCAGATGATGAGGAAGAAGATGCAAAAATTGTGAACGCCTCAACAAAGAGACCAGCAAGTGGAGGAGGAGCTAAAACACCACAGGTGTGTTTTTTAAATAGCTCACCTGCATTTTGCTTTTAGAATTGTTTGGGTGTTAATGCTACTTGGGGAAGAGTAAGCAGTCTTATGTAATTTGCTGCAAACGATGTAAGATTTTTTTGATATATGTCAGGTCTTAGTTGTAGAAGCAGCTAAATGTGGGTATTCTACACCAGCTGAAATCTTAGTATTGAAAATCTTAGTTTTAAAGGTTTCTTTGTATATGCAGGAGTGGCATTGTGCCTTACTTGTCTTTCCGGGTACTTCTGATTTGCCAGGTCAGTTGCAGACAAATTGACACAATGAATTGTGTTTTTGATATTAGTTAGGTTTGTGACCATCCTATGCTGCAAATTGTTGAAGTCAAGATTACTGTAGTGTTATCGGACTATATCAGACTAACACTTACCAGACTCTTTGTTTTTATTAGAAAAAGGCAAAACTGTCGGAAGAAGATGAGGATGACGACGATGATGAGGACGATGACGATGAGTATGTATTTCAGATTTGATGATTTGAAATAGCACTGTATGGATAATCTTCAAAATACAGATTATTTATGACACAAATATGCTAGGAAATCCCTTAGCTGCACAAATGCAGAATAAGCTCAAGCTTTTGTCCATATTATTGTCAAAATGTTTTTAAATGTTTTTTAAAATACGTCACATTGGACTAAAAGACTTAGGTTCTTGTAGTTCAGTAATTCTTGCTCTAGTTCAGCATTTATTCATTAGTGACAGTTTGCATCAATTATACTAATAAAGTATAATAATAATAATAATAATAATAACGTGAATTACTTTAAATACTAAGATGCATACTTTTCAGCTTCGCTTTGCTAGTAAATAAGATTTGATATTTGACCAAACAGAGTGAGGCAGACTTGGAATGCTTCTTTCCTTGACTAATGAGAATTATGTTTGAAAAGGCGAGGTGATTTCTTAGTGAATTAAGTAGTTGGGCTATGCTTGTAAATCCTGAACTGTGGTGAGGGACTGCCTTTTAATTACAGTGATGAGGATGACTTGGACGAAGATGAGGAAGAACTGAAAGTGCCAGTAAAGAAAGTAAGTGGCCCTGGTATTTAAATATTCAAACAAGTGTTAACACCTCTAACTGTTTAATTGCTTGGGAGTAATCTTTGGAAGGTAAGACCCTTGGATGGGAGGAGCTGAGTGTTTGAAAGTGAGATACAGGTTTAGGTTGAGCCTTTGAGCTAATTGCAGTGAGGAAACTAGTTGAAATCTCCTGAACTTTGTACAATGTTTTGTGTGCTTTCTGTAATGGGTTGAATATCTTTGAGGTTGTGTAAAGGGAGACTGTAGTCAGGCTTATGGTCCTTTGTATTAATAATGATAACTATAAGCCCTACTCTTTGGAATCTGAATGGGATTCCTTAGACTTAGCTTACTCTATATAAAAGGAATTGTAGTAGGATAGTATAATGTGTTTCTATGGTATTTGCTTCAGCACAAAGCAGAAATGGCTGGATGGTCCTTTAGCACCTGTGTGTAGTCATATATATTTTGTTTAGATGTTGGACAGTAAACATAATTTTTTGCCATAGATGAGATGTTGATTCTGCTCTTCCTAATGGATTTTTGTACTGTTGAATGCTTTTAGCGTTGTAACTGTCATTGAATAAGACTTTATGTGAATGCGTCGGAAAATGTTTGCTTCAGGCAGCTAGTATGAAATTACATCAGTCCTTGAGTGCCATCTGGTGGTAAAATAAACTGCAAGACAGTTTGGCAACTGCAGGGATAAAGGAGGTTGTGACTGATCTGTTAAACTTGGTTACCTTGTATTCATACATTTTGAATGAAATACTACTTAGATTTTTATAGCAGTACAAGAAACCATGTTTTGAATATACAGATAGTGGTGTCCATGTACCCAGGTAGTGCTTCTGCAGGCAATGTTGAGAGGAAGTAACGGTTATGACATTGCAAATAACTACCACCGAGTCAGATCTTGAACTTGCAGTGCCAGCTGGAATTACTTGCAAGTTCTTGTAGTATGCATGTTTGATTGGATAGTCACATAGGTTTATGCTGCTTTGTTCCATGTTAAATAATATTTATCACCAAATCTTCAGTGTAATGCTAGCAAACTCACGGACTAACATTTTTATGGCAAATGACATCAGATGCTTTATTTTCAGCCTGCCCGTGAATCTTCAGGAAAAAATATGCAGAAAGCAAAGCAAAATGGAAAAGACTCCAAGCCGTCCACACCAGCATCTAAATCAAAAGTGAGTGAATGTGAATGAGTAAAGTTAATGTTGATTATTATATGGGCTATCTTGTGTATCTTGCATAAACATTATCTCAAGTTCTTGTTAACCTTTTAAATATGACTAGAAAGCGTGACTGCAGTATTGTTTTACCATTGCTTAATATTCTCCTGTCATGTTCTTTGGTAGTACACCCCCTGTTAAGTCTTGGCTCGTGCAGTTACATTACCCATGCTGTTCTGGGTGAACATTATTGATCTCTTTGTTTAAACTACTCGCCTTCATATTTTTGCAAAAAACTGCCACTAAGAAGGGAGACTGATCTTTGGTTCTAGTTGTTTCCTACTACCTGCCTTGTCTCAGCTTTTAGTTTTTTTGCTTTTATGGTTTTTGTATCAGCAAATCCATCTGAACTTTTCGTGTTTGAAGTTTCATGTTGAACTTGTAGTTGGACCAAGCTTCCTTATGTAGCTTTTTACTAGCGTGTAGATTAACCTGCATGCAGGGAAGGTTGCATACAGAAATTAGTGTGGAATGGTTGGGAAGCTACCATCTTGAAAGCAGATGTATGCCTTTTTAAAGCATGACTGGTCTGACATGGCTGCAGCTGTGGGTAACACTAAATGACTGATTTGTTTGTGCTATTTTCAGTTTCATTTCCCATTTGGAAAAGAGCTGGATAAACATGTGCCCAGGAATGTAACGTACTCACTGGACTAACCATAATTACACAGTTAAATATTATGTTCTGGACCTTCTTTCATAAGGACCTTGTTGGGGACACAACTTTTAACCTTTATGACTTAGAAAACCTATCTGATGTATCTGTGTAATAGCTTGTTCCTCAAGTAGGTGTAAATTCCAGTAGGTTTTAAGATTGTTACTAGAAAGCTGGATCTTGCATAATAAGCAGCTTTTCATGGATATGAAAGCTTCTAACAAAATGAATATTTGTTTCAGACTCCAGATTCCAAGAAGGACAAGTCTCTAACTCCAAAAACACCAAAAGTCCCTCTGTCGCTAGAGGAGATTAAAGCAAAAATGCAGGCGTCCGTAGATAAGGTGAGTTTTTCCAGAACTTGCATTGGTCAGTTTTGCTATTTGTTTTACTTTGTGCAAGTATGTGTAGATGTTGTTGGTGTCCTGTCAGCACTACATCGGTGTTGAAACTTAGAAATGCAAACTCTAGGACAAATGGGAGTGACTTTGTCTGTGAGAAACCAGCCAAGTTAACATCTCAGTGGGAACTGCTGTACCTAGGTATATGTGGCCTTAAGCTACTCCTATTTTCTCATGAGCTTTCTGCGAGTGTTTTATTTCTCTAGTAATGATTTTTTTTAAAGCTGATTCTGTTGTTGTCACAAAATATAAAAAATAGCACCTTTGGGTATAGTGTTTATTCTAAAAGTGTCTTAACTAGTATACATGCTTAATTTTAGGCAACTAGGCTAAAGCAGAGTTTATATGCTTGGAGCTGATTGGCCTGAAAAGAAAAAGCTGGAAACTTGAAAACTTGTAATGCTCTTCAGCTTCCAGAAGGGGGAGATAGGTGCTTGTGATATCCCTTCATGGATCAAGAAAGTCCTACAGTTACTTTCTAAACTGGAGATTTGCATGAATTCAATCTCCCTTCAATGGATGTTTCATGTTGAAGGTCAAATAATGACATCTTGGCTTTTGACTGCTGCCAGCATTTCAGGGTTATGTGTTATGCTTAGCTACTGCTTAAGTATTAGAAATTACATTTTTGTGAAAAACACTCTATATAGGCTGGTTTGTAGTAGAGTGGAGAGATGGTAAGTCTTCCCCATAACGAGGTGTGGACACATGCTTGTTAACCAGGGCTGCAGTTCAGTAGTTATACACCTGTACTTCAGGACAGCTGGCAGTGAGGAGCTGACATGGACACTAAATGCATGATGGAGTCTTTTATTCAAGACTGCCAATAAATCAGGTTTCCATTGGTTATTCAGAGGAATTTTGGTAACTGGATCAGATTTCTTTTTGGAGGCAAGGATAAAAGACTTTTGGATAAATGTAAAGTCTGTGTCCATGGCAATTTTGTGAGGAGCTCTGGGTTTTTGAATTTAGCCTCAGAAGCCTGTTTCCCCCTTCAACTGGCAACTGAGTGATCTAAGGAATTGCTAGGAATTGTCCTGTGCTTTGTTTCTTCATATTTCAAGGCAACTGTCCTGTGAAGGCAAAAATAAGGCAGAACGGCTTGAAGGAAATATAGTGTACCTGTGGTACACAGGTTCAAATTTCATATCCCTGGATGAATTGTGAACCTGACAGTGATGGGTAGTATCACTCTGCTAGGTCAAAGTAACCTCTTGGAACAAGGGGATGCCAGGGGTGGTTTTGCATGACTCATACAGGAACAGTGATTAGCGTTGCCTCTGCATAGTAAGCAAAAGTCACTCAGTTCACAGTGGGCAGAGATGTCCCTGTGGAGGGAATCATGCAGCGTATAGACTGGATAATAACAGTTGGCAAATGATTTCCATAGGATATACTTTTTGCTGGAAATCACTTTTAATGGGAGATACTGTATAAGTACAACTCTAGCAGCAGTAAGTCCCTCCTGCAGTGTGTTGGAATAGTAGCGAAATACATTTTATAATTTTAGGCTAGATATTTCAACTGATGTAGCTGAAAAGTGTCAAAGGCCATATCCCTTAAGGAAATTCATATTAACTGGAGAGGAGAAAAAGGTGTAAAGGATCAACCTAGATCCATGGGCTGCAGAATCTACTTTGTGCACTTGAGTATGTGCAAAGACATTTTCATATATATGAACATGTGTAGAATGGCTCATGAATCTCTAAAACTGGTTTACCAAAAATGAGCCTTAAAATAGGGAACCCTGAGTGGACTGTTAGTTTTCTTCAGAGCTGAAATAGAAAACCTGTCTTCAAAGAAAAAGCATGTCTGAAACTGCGCCTTACTCCAGGAAAGCCATAAATATTGAATCAGTGCTAATTTAACTGAATAGTGTATATATATGTTGACTTACAAGTGAAAATGCTTGCTATCATGATTTTGAGCATGAGGAGAATTGCTTATTAAGTCATTTTGGTGTGTAGGCTGTCACTGATGTGGTAAATATATTTATGGTGTACTATTTTAAATGATTTTGGAAATTGTTTGATAGCAGACTGGATGATTCAAGGTGAGTCCAGCAAAATTTCATTTGTGTTGCAAAGCACTTAAGCTTCATAAGTCTTTTTTGAGGAGGAGAGGCRTTTAATGGGCTGCATACACTAAAGTTTACCTTTTTCCGTAACAGGGTACTACCCTTCCTAAGCTGGAACCCAAATTTGCCAACTATGTTAAGAATTGTTTCAGAACGGAGGACCAGAAGGTAACTGAATTTATTGGAGCTTGATAAAATCAAAGTTTATAACCTAACACAGGGATTCTTTTCCACTTCTTAATCTTTACAAGCTTTAGACTGCTTCAAAGGGTTACAAACCACGAACAATACTTCAGATTAAATGGGAACAGTTTTAAGGGTTTAGTTGGCTAAGATGAGAAAGCTAATATTTTATTACATTTTTCCAACTTTTATATGGTTGGTAAATTATCTCTTGCTTACTAAACCCACAGAATTTTCCTTTTGGCACCGTATTGGCTAAGGAAATGAGCTGTGGTTTTCCTTGCTGCTGAATTTGGCCACCTAGGCTAGTCTGCTGTTCAGCCTTCTTTTGTTGGGGAGGGTGTCTGGGAGGGGGAACTGTTTTGCAATTGAAATTATGGCTTTCTTGCTGCTTTTTCTCCCAAAGTCAACTGAACTCTTGTAAGAGGGCAAGCCAAAAGGTGGTATCAGGAAGCAAGTTTCTGAATTAGTTATTACTTGACATGTACTAGGTTAAAATATGTCTTAGATTTCCCTATCAAAATTCTTCTAAGTTAAAACTTTCTTCCAGTGACAGAATTCCTTATGCTTTCCTGCTTCCTTCAGTGGTTCAGAGTAAACTTGTTTGATAGACAAATTGATAGGTTCTTGAAAGAATGTTTAAAAGCAGCTAGCCTCAGCTACTGGAGTTGGTCTGACATTAGCCAGGGTAGGCAGAGTTCAGCCAATATTTGCCTGGCTGGTCCACACCCATCCTCTCACTTACCTTCACTGAATTTTTATTATTGTGACTTAGTGTGAGTAGCAGTCTCCTAACAGCAGTACCTAATGTTCAACTTCATTTTCTCTGAAGAATGCATTTTTTTATTGTAACTTAGTGTCAGTATTTTGTTGGAGTAAATGGAGATAGTAAACTGAAAATAATTGGAAAACTAGGTTTCAATTTCTAACTTTTTGTGTACACTTCCAGGTCATTCAAGCTCTCTGGCAGTGGAGACAGACTCTGTAAGAAAAGAAAACAGTTTAAACAGTTCATTAAAATCTGCAGTCTTATTTCTGTAACCATTATTTGGCTGTCCTTTTTACAAATGCTGAAAGCTTTCCCTACAGTGTCTGATAAATGTCATCCAGATTACCTTGCCAAGAATGTGTTGTCCAAAATGCCTGTTTAGTTTTTAAAGATGGGACTCCACCCTCAGCTTCATTTTAAGTATGTATGGAATGTTTTGATAAGGCATGGTGGTGGTGGTGGTCAGACAAATGGAAACGGTGGGGAGACTAAATGTACGTGGAAAAAATAAAATTTAGTATTTTAATAAAGTACTATCGTTTCTTTTTTATGGGCTGGGGTAGACTGCATACTGAATACAGAAGATAAAGGGGCCTGAAAGTTCTCATAGKAGCTACTGCTAAGTATTTTGGCTGCTTCTTTTTACCAACTATGCGTTAGATGAAGTCTCATTTATGCTGTCAACATTAAAAGACAACTTTCCTCCAATTCCATGTGTGTAACAGCCACTGAACAGATGGTTTGGTGAGAAGACTTAAGTGGTAAGCTGGGCTGTGTCCTTTTCTGGAAGTGACCTCTAATTATATAATTGCCTAAAGCAGCCTTTCCTGCATCTCCATTTCTGCTCCTGTTTGTCTGCACTTGGTTTATGGTTTCTCTCTAACAATTGGATCTGTAGGGCTTGTGACTCTGCTTGTAAAACGTAATCCTTGGGGAGTGCTGGCTGTGCTGTTCTTGTACAGGGCTCTACTCTCTGAGGCTCTCAATGGATCCTCTAAGGGCTTTGTGGAGAAGCCTGTTAAGGTCTAGGGTGTGCCTGGAGTATGGTTAGCCTGAGTGAGAGCAGTGCCAGTGGATACATTCCTGGGAAGGATGGAAGCTAGTCTCCAGGCTTTCAGGATTGCAAATCTCCCTAATAAAGGTATGTAGCCCGTATCACTTCCTCACATCATGTCCAGAAGTGCTCAGATGATCATTGTCTGTATTCAGCTTAATCCTGCTGTTCACAAATGTGGGCAGTGTGTGTGAAGAACCACACCAAAATGCTGTAGCACTTAGCGTGCTTCAATGCTGCAGAATGCATAATGACTGCAGTAATGGTATGAAGACAGGAACAATACCTACTATAGCATTTGAACAGTGGTATAATAACTGAAAGCCTGATTTAATTCTAGCTACAGAATTGAGTCAACACTCAACTGCAACTGACTCCTGTTTTTCACATCAGATGTTAGGGAATTGAAAGCTGTTGAAGCAGTTTTCCACATTTTATAGGTTTGGGTTTTTATCTCTGGATGGGTTCACATCAAGTTGGGCTTCTGCAGTGATTTAGTGGAAAAAAGTAGCTCTTCCTGCTCCTCAGTGCTGCCAGCATGACACATAGGAAAAGTCTTTGTGACACTACCCTGCAACAGGCAAGGAGGGTATTGGGTATCCTATTTACTGGTTCTTTTGCAAGATGTTTTAAAGAGATTAGTTTAAAAATACAAGTTTTCTAAAAACCCTTGTACACACAAGTTTCCAGGTGTGATGAAAACCAGTGCAGCTCTCCAGAAGCCAACTTTTGGAAAAACAAAGTTAAGCGGTCTGCATTGTAGAGGAGCGAAAAATACAGTGCAAGTCTAGTGTCAAATGATTCATTTAAGCTTGACTATAATTGCAGCATGTGAAATGGCAGAATATGAGAGTTCGAAATGCCTATTTTGGTGGGGTTATATTAATAGATGATGTCATTTACAAGTGAAAGCCAGTTTCCCTAGTGAAATGGAGCTAATGGCACAGACAGGCTCATTTAAGCAAAATTGCCCTCAATTTTGGCTGAAACAAGTGAAAATTGTACAGTAATTTCAGTAAGAGGCTATCCAGCCAATAAAATGTTCTGAGTGTTAAACTTTTAAGAAAAGCTGGGAAATCATCTCTCTATGGGTCAAAGGCTGAACCAGGTCTTGTGGGGTGCAGCCAGGCTTGGTGTGAGGATGAGRATGGGAGGTGAAGGCAGCCTGTGGGGGCAGGTGCCTCAGGGTAGCTGTTTYCCTGTGCTGTAGGAGGGATTGTGCAGTGTCAAAGCTTCATTGAGCTGCTGTTAAGTGTTGGGAGGCATGTTTGTAGTGTAATGATGTACATCACTGCATGGCAGTGTCCCTGTCCCACCCCAGATCATCCTGATTTCACTTGTTTCTCCCAACCTGCCAGCTCCATCACTTCATAGTGTTTTGAGTTCTTTGAACAGAACCAGAGAGGTAGAATTGTAAAAAATTATTTAAAAACTCATGTGTGAAAGTACCTGTATAAGATGTCAGCAAATAACAGATGTGGATTATGGAAGTACTGCTTCAACTTTGCACAGAGCAGTCCCTTAAGCATGCTTCCGTGGCATTAAGAATGACATAACTGCAACAGAACTGTTTTGTTGGGAATGAGAGCATGTGGGAGAGAATTGATGCTAATACGGGCTCCTTGTCTACCTTGGGCATGCTGCTCACCTTCCCGATCAAGTGCTGAAATGTGCCTCTCCAGGCAGCTCTGCCAGGACCTCTCCAGTATTTGCTTTCTTCACCCATCTCTCCCTGTTCCCCTCACAGTTGCAGGGCACCACAGTTCCTTTTTTTTTTTTCCATATTTCATAGCTTCCCACAATTCTGTAATTCTTAAAGATTAAACTTTCCTGTAGCTCCTTTAAGTGGAGAGTGGGAATGTTACCCTGTCCTACTGCCATGACCTGTGCAGGGGAACGCAACTGCCCTGTTCTCTGAGCCATTTATAGCGGCTATAACTCTTCTTAGAGGTCTGTTTTTCTCCTGCACACGGAATTGCAGAGAAGATAAGGATATTGTCCTTTTTCTGCCTAGGAGATCTTGCTGTGTATCTTACCATGCTGCTTGGAGAACCACCTGCTTTCAGCTGTATTTGAGGTCCTCCTTGGTGCTTTTGCAAATCAGGCTGTTTTGCCTATGTGCAGTGTGGTTCTCAACCCCAGCAGCTCCTGTGTTGGGGAGAACACTGGGTCCTTCTCTGCTGTGCTGGTGCTTGGCTCTTGTTCCAGCCTTTGGAGAGGAGCAGCTCCTCAAGGGTGGCTGGCAGTGGGTGGAAGGGAGTGTGTGTGGGCTGAGGTAATGGAAAACAGGGCCAGGATGGGTGGTGGTTCTGGGCTTCCTGCCACCCAGACAGCCCCTCAGGGCCTATGTTCATGCTGGAACATGCTCTGTGTCCTCTCCTGCTCATAATTTTGCCCCGATACCTCAGGCTATGTCCTGTCTCCTTCCAATGTGCCATTACTGAGTAACAGCCAAGCCCTTCCCAACTTCCCCTCTTTCCCTATGGAGCAAGCAGATAGATCTCTATTCCTACTGCTCTTCTCCCAATGGGGAATTAAAGATGACAAGCCGCTTATGAAATGTTATATACAAATCACAAATKAATTAAGTGGTTTCAGAGCTAAGTGTTAGATGGGGTGTCTTTATTTGCCTGGTTTTGTGTAATGGGCAGTAGGTCCTGGCAAGCAGCTGTGAGCCCAAGTGGTTGTGTTGAGTGAGGTTTGGAGGTTTTGTGATCTGTTTTTTATTAAGGGTTGCTTTGTCTGAATAATGGCTCTCAGATATGATTGAAAGAGGAGAGCTAGGCTTGAATGATTTGACACAGGACACCTGGCGAAGAGCTTAGGTGTGTCTCTAAGGGCTTCACATTTCTTTCTTCTCTGGGGTGATTTTCAAATCTGCACTTTGAGATAATTCCATTTTTTGAGATCTATTCCATTGGATTGGCTCTTCAGCAGTTGCTTGTATGCAAGTGCCTCTTTTAAGAGTGTTTTAAGCCATGGTTTATTTGGGTTGAAGTCAATCAAGAAAATAAGGTTRGTTAAGATGTTACAAAATTCTCCTGCTGAGACAACTTGTGATTGTTGGCTYTGGTGAAGAGAAAAGGTGTGATTTGCTGTGTATTTACTTGCTCTGTATCTTGGTTTCTTCAGAAGCCCTCTATTCCCTTCCATCATGTCTCCTATTAGCTGTTAGGAAAAGGATCCTGGAAGAAAAGAATGAGAATGGGGAATGACTCAAAAGTGAGAACAGAAGATTAGAGATGTGAGAGAGATGGCTAGCATAGGACCCTTGAGAGAAGAGGCCTTCTTTGWGAATGAGACTTGTCAATTATTTTGAGAATAAAGCTGTGACTTTATTTTTTTCGTGAAGAGTAGTGACAGTAGATAGATGTGTCTGAAAAGAATGGTCCTAACTAAAAAAGGAGGAGAAACATGGACTGGTTCTTCTCGTGTTGTTGGGTGTGTGTGTGTGTGTGTGTGGGGGGGGGTGTTAGCTAAAAACTATTCCCATGTGGAAAGCTTGAAATGTTTAAAAGAATGAATGAGGAGGAGGTAAGGGGCAGGGGAAGGGGTCTTGAATGTTGGAGGTGACCTTATTACTAAATGGAAAGCTCTGCAATTGATTGTAGTTGTCCACAGTCTCATAAATCTGGTGAGATGCACCATTTAGAAAATTGAACATGACCTAAAAAAAAAAATAAAGTGCACAGGAGTGTTATTAGGTTCCTTTAAAGCCAGCCTACCTAGTGTTATAGAGTGATATATAAAAGCAGTGGCAAATATCTCTATTGATGATGACCAGGGAGCTGAGCGGTAATACTTTGCCTGGGCCCAGTGCAKATTGCCACGACTCGGTGCATTTCTCTTGTGACAAAATTCATTGGTCTTGATTAAAAAAATACAAGTATTTTTTTCCCCTACTGTCAGTATGAGGAGTAAATATTGCCTGCTCAGCCTCCTGCTGGTGGACTAGCTAAGGGCAGTAACATGTCATGGGGTCACCATGGTGAAGATAGAAGGGGATTGAGCGCTTGTAGCCTCCACAGCACTTTGGGACAAGAAGACTAGGGAATCTTGAGTTCATTTTTTTAAGGTTGAAAACTGGGAGAAATATTTCTGCTTGTTCTCTTGTGCTTTATAGATCTAGATGGGTCTTTCCAACTTGCTTCTCCCCTAGTTGTGAATCTTGTCATAGCCTTCTCCTTGCTAACTTGATTTATCACTACTCCTCAAGCTGCTCCTCACTCCTGCGTGGTCTGATCCTTTCCACTACTTCCTCTTCCAATCTGTTGTTCTTACTCTTGCTAACAGCTCTATCTTTCCCTCATCAGTCTTTTTATCAGTACTTAGATTATGTCAAAAAAAACCCCATGTTTGAGCTGCAAGCTCTATTCCTCTGGTAGGCTCTTCTATTCAACCTTTTTCTGGCTGGTGGTTCCTCCTCCCGCTGCCTGTTTCTTCCTTCCTCTTCTCTGGCTCCTTGCTCGAGCCATCCTAACTGTCTTCCCAGATGATCAAGCCTCTGTCCCTGCTGTCCTCCCCTTCGCTTTTCTGCTYGGCTTCTGGATGAAATCTGCATTCTCGGACTGTGGTGGAGTTAACTCATCACCCTGTGTGACTGAGGAGGTGCAGGGCTGCAACAGCAAGCCAAGTATGGCCTGAATCAACAGCTCGACTGAAGTTCCTGACTTTGCTGCAGCTTCTGAACCTCATCAGTGGTGACTTTAATCATGTTGCTAGCGTGTGTAAATCTGCTCCCCCTTATGTTAGACATCTGACTATACTTTAAAGAGCACCTTTGAGATGGTAGCAGGGACTAGTGCCCACATTGACATTACAGTGAAGAACAGCAGATATAAGACCAGGCCAGCCCTGCTCTGCAGCCTCCGCGTGTCTTTCGAGGCCCCATGGCTTGCTCTGAGGTCTTGTTCATCGTGCCCCGTCTGAGGGCAGTGACTGGCTTGAGGCATTCAAGATGCCACCGGTTGCCTGCAGTTCTAGAGCATCTCAACCCCAAGCTGCTCCTGACACTCAGTGCTTGGCGCTGCCACCTGAAGCTGCCAGGGGACACTCAGCATGGCAGTGATGCCTCCAGCGCGAGGTCCTGCCCACTCCATGGAAAGTTGCTTTCCCTCCAGGAAGAGCTGGGCTTCTCCTGCAGCGCTTGAGATGGTAACTTGCTGGAGACAGCTTAATTCAGGAGACTTCAATTAAAGAGGTTTATGTTTAAGAGCTGTCGAGCTGAAAAGCTGAGTTAAGGAAATATTAAGTTTTGAAGCTTAACAGCTTGGAATTTTTTTTTTTTTAGGGAAAAATGAAACCATGGAGGAATATAAATCCAGGATGCCAAGCCCTAGGATTTAATGCACTGTGAAGACAGAGAGGTAGAATTTCTTGCTGGTTTGAGCAGAGTTGCCCACAGAGATTGTGTGTTCTTGTTCTCCTTCAGAAGCTTCATCAGATGAGCTGTGATGCTCATGTGATGCTGAGAGATCCCCATGGACTTCCAAAGGTGCCTCCAGAAGACTTCTGGGGCTGCTGAGCCAGGAGAACATGGGGAAAGGGATTTCCTGGTGGAGGGCTGTGCACAGCTCATGTCAGAGSMACCATGTATTCAGTTTTATATCTCYTCCTGCTTGAGATGTCCGTTTTCATGCTTCCTTTTTCTGTTCCTCCAGTGATAAGGCACTGGGGTTTATTTAATGAGCATACTGGAAGTTTCAAAGGGTTCAGAGCTGTCACTTCCCAAATCCTATTTAAATCCAGGAGGTGTTTCAAGGGAGGAAGTCAAAGTGATCTTTGAAAACATCGGCTGCTGAATAAGAGACTGTGAGTATTTCAGCAATGATATACTTGAAAGGCTTCTACGGTGCTGGGTTCTCCCTTTGGATGGGGTGTGTGTAGGGTTTGAAGAGACACTGCTGTTGTGCTAGTTGCACAAAAGTCAGGCAGAGGGGCTGGTGTTCCAGCAGAACCAACCCTCTATGGAGTCGGGAACTGGGTGCTGGCAGCCCTGCGTTGGGTGACACCAACTTTGGGTTTTCCTGGTCTCATCCGTCCCTCCTGAGCCCTCTAGGACTGTTGCCTTGGGCCTCTCGTGCCGCCCCAGGGCCCTCCATGTGCCCCTGCGGCCTCTTGTACAGCCTGTCCAAGCTGTTTTTTTATGATATTCTACTATTTTGTTCTCTATTGACTATATGTTGAATGCTTTTTGGCTCTTCTCCGAAGCAGGAGTTGCTGGTGACCCTGAGACCAACAGCATCAGCCCTCGGGGAAGTCTTGCCTATGTGTTCTCATTGATCATCGAGGGGAAAGGACCCCAGACCCATGTCCCCAGTGGTCCTCTCCTTCTGCCTGGAGGGATAGATGTGTCATCTTCATCAGGATGCCCTGTGGAGATCTTCCTCTCTTTTCATCTGCCCTTCCAAGCAGCTTGTGAATAACAAAACTACTTTAAGATAGGGCACAGGTAGAATGCGACCCCGGTGGTGCAAGACATCAGGTCCCTTGACGGAGACACTGGGCCAAGTAGATGCTGTGGTACTGGGTACAGTTTAATGGAAGGCTGCTGGCAGAAGCAAAGTGTTTCCTGGGTTGTGTCCTAGCTAGCAACACACAGGAATTTATTGAAGTACCAAAAGATTAATGAAAACTGTGCACAAGTGGTGCAGGTGAGAATCTTTCCATGCCAGATCTTGATACTCTCTCTGCTGTTGCTTTCCAGCTGCTTTAAGTACAGCAGCCTGTTTTGCTTTGCACATGGCCAACGTGACAGTTAGTGACACACTAACTGTGTGATGTGAACATGGACATGGAGCATCCCGTGTGTGTGTCCAGCACGATGGACAGTGGCAGGTTTGGAGGCCCTCATTCCCATATGGAGTCGTGTGGGCAGTGAAGGGAGCGTTCCCTCCTGGTGTCCTGCTGCAYGGTCCCATAGGGGAGACCTGTCCTGGTGGCATTTGGGTTTTGTTATCAGGGCTGTGTGGGCTACTTTAGGAGGCTGTGATTTTGGTGTCTGGGCCCTTTTCTTCAGTTTTTGGAGCCCTGGATGATGCCATGCTTGCTGTTTTGCTGGTCAGGAAAGCTGGGGAGGTGGAATGGGATCTTGTGCTGCTGSCTGATGATGGGTGGTCAGAAGGGTGGCGGAGGCATCGCTTCCTTGTGCCCCCCATATCTCGTTGGCCACGCAGCACCACTCAGGGTGCTGCGCCCCATCTGCTGTGGACTGTGGGGCCGTGCCCTGATGCACGGGGAAAATCCTGGGCTTTCCCGCTTGGAATAACCGGGCGATGGCCCTGCTGGGACAGACGGGGCCCTTCCCCTGGAGCCCGTTGCCCGCTGGGGTCCATCGCAAGCGGCATCGGTGAGAACCGAGAGCGGAGCGAGGCTCGTGGGGGCACCCGAGGCGCCGCTCGCGGTTGCGCGCGGCGGCCGCTGGGCGGCAGGC
>PTEX01000102.1:1578183-1787821 GCA_003342815.1 Eudromia elegans
GCTGACAATAATAAGCACCTTCATCCCCCCCAAAGGCGGAGAGAGGGCGAGGAGGAGGAGGAGGAGGAGAGGCGGGGGGAGCGCCGCGCCGATGCCGACGCGAGTCACTCGGCGGCGGCGGGGCGGGCGCGACCACAAGCTCGCGGAGCGGCGCGGATGTCAGCGCGGCCGAGGGCGACTGCGCCCCGCTAGCCCGGACCGCCGGCCTGCCCCGCGCCTCGCCCAGCGATGTATTCACTGCTCTCCGCCTGCACTTGCCTGTAAGGACTACCGCTTTTTTGGTTTTTTTTTTTTTCTCCTTTTTCTCCTCTTTTTTTTTTATTTTTTATATATATATAATTTGTATATATATACTTTTTTTTTTAAAGAAAAGGGAAACTTTCATTTCGGAGGCTCTGGTTGCATTTTCTGTGCGATCAGGTGGTAATCGGGGACCTGAGCTGTTCTATAAGCAGAGCATCGAGCTGTGCTGTTAAAAAAAATTGCAATCAAAAACAAAGCAAAAAAAAAAAAAAAGAAACTTCTGTAACCATTTTATGGCATCATTTGATCTTTTGTTGCTTTTTTTTTCTTTTTTTTTTTTCTCCTCTCCAGATGTTTACATTTCCTGCTGCTGTGCTTTCAGGTACAGGTACGTGCCCTTTCTGTCCTCTTTCGCTTTTGCTTGTAAAAAGGCAAAAAAATAAATAAATAAAAGAAAAAGAAACAAAGGCGGCGTGCTGCTGACCTCTGGGTGCCAGGCGCTTTTGGATAGGGCTCTCGCTTTCCCCTCTGGTTTTTATAGCTGGATTCAGACGTTCCCCGCACCAGATGCTGGAGCGGCGCTCGCGCTGCCGCCCGGCGCCCTCGGCCGTGGCACAGGGATCCTCGGGAGCTGCCTGGCGATGGGAGCRGGAGCGCTGCGCTCTGCTCCTTGCACGGGGCTGATGGATGCACTTGCTTGGGAAGAGCAGCCGCTCTCCTGCTCGCCCTCCCCATTTTTTTCCCCCTTTCCTTTTTATTTTTTTTTTTTTCCTAGGGAACTTACTCGGGAAAACCCGAGACTTTGCAAAACACCTTTCGCCCGAGCCAGGAGCGGGAGGCGGCAGCGCCTGCCCCGATACTTGCTGCAAAGCCGTCCAAGGCAGCTCCCGCTTCGGATGCTGCCCCGACAGGGACAGAGGCGCTTGTCGGGCGCTGCCGTGGTGCTGGGAGGAGGAGGAGGAGGAGGAGGCAGTGCAGGTGCCCCGTGTCCCTGTGCGCAGGGGCAGCCCCTTCCCTGTGGCACCTGCCGCTGCTCCCTGCGGATGCTGCCTCCGTCGCCACCGGCTCCACGCTGCGGGCTCGGACCGAACCCGGAGCAACCCCCGGGAGCCCCAGGTCGGGTGCCCACCCCTCTGCAGAGGTGCCACGGCCCCACGGTGCTGACACGGCCACCGCGGACGGCCCCGCGCTCGCCGCCTCGCTCCGGCACGTTATTCCCAACCCGCAGAATAACCAGCTGCGCCGGGCTCACCGCTGCGGCACGGAGACGGGCTCTGTTTATTTTTTATTTTTGTGGAGATTGTGGCGGTAACTGAAAGTTAATCAGCCCCCTGGCCCCCCTTTCTCTTCCCCCCCTGCCCCACCTCCCTTCGGTGCTTTTAGTGAATCAGAAAAAGTTTTGGCTTGCTGCCTGGAAAGCACTTGCTAAAATCTGATCTCTTACTTCAGCAGCCTTAAAACTTGGGAAGTTATTGGCATTTATACAGTTGGAGCTTGCAGGCTTCCAAAGCAATAAAATAATAAAAAGAAGAGAAAAAAAAAAAAGGAAAAAAGGAGGGAAGAAAGCAAAGCAAGCCAAGCAAGCCAGCCCCGCGTGCGCCGTTCGAGGCGCCCGTTCTCGGGTGGGCGCCGATCCCGCGGCGTCGTGCCGGGCTGGGCGTGCGGGTCGGCGCGACGCTCGCGGGGCCGTGGCGTTGGGTGCGTCATCCTCGAGGGCCTTTGAGGGAGCGTTTACAGGACTAATGGTAGATGAAAAGATGTGAACGCCGTAAGTTTTTATTGCCCGTTTTGCTRCGCTTTCTTTCTGGGTTTATTCACRGGATTACGTGTTTTGAGCCTGAATGGGAGAGAGGGATTATAGGATTTCTTTTATAATGATCAGTTTGGGTAGGAGTTAGCCTTTGGTGAACTAGAGTAAATTAATGCGTTGCTTAGCTTTAATATTTATTTAGGCTCAAGGAAATTGTTTGGTTTTGCTTAAAGAGCTCTGTGTTGCATTGGGGAGATTTGGGCATGCCTGCGGGGGATTACGTTACGAGGCTGCCTTGCACCCCCTGCGAAAGCCGCTCCCGGGGCCTGGTCCCGCCTGCTGGTGTTGGAGTCGTGGCCCTCGGCTCTCCTGCGTGTCGCCTTGTGGCTTTGCACGCGGCGGCAGCGATGCCCGCAGCCTGCTGCCCAGCACGAGGGCGGGTTTTCCACCGCGGTTATCCGTGTGTTAAGAGTCTTCCCGGGATGCGGCGTGCACGGTGCACCCGCTTGGAGGATAACGTCCGTTCACCTGCTGCCTACGCTGCCCTTCCTTGGGGCCGCTCTGATCGTTGCGACYGCCTGCAGATTCGCTCCGTTTGGGCCGTTTCATCCATTTGTCACYAGTGCCTGGCTCCTGCACCAGGCTCCGCATCGTGGGTTGGGATGACCATTGGCCAACGGGGGTGACATGGAGGTCAGAGGAAGCCAAACCACCATGAGGACCTTCAGGACCAGCTTTYGCACCCCAAAAGGAGCTGGGGCTCCTCAGGAGCCCCCCAGCATGARGCCAGTCTGAGAAGGGACCCTAAGGAGTAGTGTTTGCCATAGAGGAGCGTGGGTGCCTTGAGTTTCTGGAGGAGGGAGGTGAGCTTCGGGTCAGGGGACCAGYGCTGGTGACAGGGATGCCCTCAGCTGTTTTCCTCCTGAATCCTGAGGTCTTCCTCAGGTGCTCGGGGCTGTTGGAGCCATGTCCTTGGCAGTGCTGGAGGTGGCCCTGCTTTATGGTACATGATTCTTCCCTGCTGCTCACTCATCTCACCAATGCCYGAGACGTTGCATCCCCGAAGCGCTCCGTGGGCTTGTGTGTCCCCATGCATCCTGGGTGCCTGGACACAGGGAGGAGCAGGGAGGGCCGCGGCAGCTCTTTTCTTGCCCCCTTTGATTTGCTTTTCGTCTGCTGCTTTGTAACCCGCCCCACTGCAGCGGGGTCCATCCTCCAGCACATGACGGAGTGGGCGCATTGGTGCGGGGAGCACCGTGTTGCCCTCGTGCTCCACAGTTGCTCCGCATGCTCCACAGCTCCCCATCCCCTTTGCTTCCCAGCTTCCTGCTCCCCCGGCTCTGCTGGGTCTGGTTCTGCTCTGGAAGGTCCCTCAAATGCACGTGGAGCAGGAAGATGTGCGGAAAACGAGCTGATTTAGAGACAGCAGCAGCGAGTGTGAAAACGCTGCCGGTGTTTCCTGCGTGTGTCAATGGCATGTGTCTGCAATGGGCAGCGGGGCAGCACCGCTGCTCGGGCGCTTGCACCTGCAAGCGTGGTTTGGATGGCAGCGTGCAGCTATTTCCAAGCCCTCGGGGACGTGCAATGTGCCCCAGAGGAGCCTTGGCCATGCTGGAGCAGACGTGCAAAACCGATGGGGCTTTTGCATGCAACCCTTGGCCCCAGCAGGTCTCTGTATCCCTCTCCGTGGTACTTCAGGGTTTGGTCCCCATGGGCGGGAGCAGCAGGTAGAGCCAGGAGCTCTGCAGYTCTCTGGGTTGCGCTGTGCAGAGAAGCAGCAAGAGAAAAGGAAAGGAAAGGGAAAAGAGGCTTTCTGCCCGTGCCAAAGTGTTTTCTTCCTGGCGTTCAGCAGCACCACCATGGCATGAAATGGGAAGTAAAGGGGAGCGGGGAGCTCGGGCTGTCACGGTCTGCACGCTTTGCTCGGCCGCAGTGCACGGGGGCCGGGGAGATGGGCCCCCCCTGGCTGCAGCGGGGTGAGAAATGCACCGTTCTGCCCCAAAATAGCAGCCCGTTTCCTGAAGGTGCCACCTCTGTGCACAGCCTCCTGCAGACACCTCCTGTGTGAGGAGGTTAATGCYGGCGAGTGAGTTGGGCACCGCAGGAATCGTCCTTGCCCAAGGTGGCTGTGGGGACTGGAGGCAGCAGACGGTGGGACCAGGGTGCTGAAGGGATAAGGGAAAGGACAGGGGCTTGTGGTGACTCCTTTACTAGCAGTRGTAAAAATCACATCGCAATTGATTCCTGTTAAACCTTGGTGAAGTTCCCTGGGAACTGCATGTTGCATTCAGGCAAACCCCAGAAAGCAGCAACTAATTGGTAATGGATGGCTGTTCCTCCAAGATATTTCCACCGCTTATTCCTCCTGCATCGTTTTTCTTGTGGTGCATATTGCAAGCCSCTTTCTTTCCTGCTA
This sequence comes from Eudromia elegans, assembly GCA_003342815.1. Taxonomy (NCBI): domain Eukaryota; kingdom Metazoa; phylum Chordata; class Aves; order Tinamiformes; family Tinamidae; genus Eudromia; species Eudromia elegans. The sequence goes on from PTEX01000102.1 coordinate 1,582,593, forward strand.
AAATGCTCTCTTTGGCAGCGTTTTTAGGGACAGCTTGTTTAAAAAGCTGTTGCGTCTTTTGGAATACCCTGAGCYAGTCTCTGCAGAGACACAGAATTAACCCAGGAATACAGGAGAGAGTGGAAAGCGGATCAGAYAGCGAGCGAGTGTGCTGCCTGATCCTGGGCATGGCTAGTGGGGAGCATCTCCCCATGCCCTGGCACCCGAAGCCGTAAAACTGGATGACAGGCAGGGTTGGTAGAAGGGGCTTTTACTCCTCTCCGTTGCTGTGAGTCCATCTAAAGACCATTCAGGGGAACGTGAAGTCGATCCGTGCAGATTATTCAGTCGCTTGCAGGGCGTTTGCTTAGGTGCACRTGTGAGAGTTGACTCGTGTAGCTGCTCCATGGATGGTGAACACGGACCTAAACCTGCACCGGGATGTTTGCTTGGGGCAAGCGCATCCTTGGGCTTCTCCTGCTGCGTCGTCTCGAAGGCAAAGGCGAAGCTGGAGCGGGGCTGAGGCTCCTTTTCCCTCATTGGATCCAAGCTGTCGGCAGGATTTTCCTCYGTGGTGCGGATGTACAAATTAATAGCTAATGGGCTTCCTACTCCATTTGCAGCCGTGATTTACAACTCTGAAACGAAAGCGGATTTTGACCCCTTAAGCTGCCAGGCCTTAAGGTTACGATACTGTATGGGTTGCATTAGCCCTCAGAGGTGATGCTGCACTGTAAGATTGCATGGCGCAATTTGCTATTGATTATCTGTAAAATAAATTATGATATATGTAGTGCAGGTTTCTGACCCCGTGGTCACGACCTCCCTCTGATTGGTAGGACTTCCGACCAGCTGAGATCAGAATAGCAAAGAGCCCCCGGCGATCAATAGCCGGGAAAGCCAGCGCTCCTCCTCGCTGGGGCCGTTTCCAGGAACGCCGTGTCCCCCGGCGCACCCGGACGCCGGGTTTCATCCTTGGGAACAGGCGGTAGATTTGCCAACTTCACCTAGAACCGCACGCAAACCTCCACCGCCGGGTCCCTATTTGCACCCCAAGCCGCTTTGGCCCCGGGGGCATCGCCGATGGGAAGGCTTGGCAGGATGGCCGGGATGCTGGGCGGGATTGGGGCRCTGCGAGTGCAGGATCGTGGCTGCAGCAGCCCCAGGGCAAACCAGGAGCCCTCTCATTCCCCCCTTGTGCCGTCACCGTCCCTCTGCCGGGAGCTATTTTCCTTTTTATTTTTTTCTCCTATTTAAGGTCTACTCAAAAAGGATCCATTTCCAGAGACCTCAGAAGTGTTGCCTGTAAATGGGAAACCTGAAGTAAGAAAATAATTAAAAGCAAACAAGGCAAAACTTTTCCCAGCTCAGCAAAGCGGAAAGATAAGAAATCCTATTTGTCCTGTGTTTGCAGTGCAAAGATTTCCATGCAGGAACGCCGCTCAGAGATCAGGACAAATCTTATATTGGAAAATAAACCGTGCTTTTCATTTCTGGCCCTGGGCGCGTGCGTTTGCTCTATCTGATCCCGAAGACAGATTGACAGTTTGGTTTGGATTCAGTTCAACACATGGTTTATGCCATGCTTTTGATAAGGCTCAATATTAATCTGATTTTTGTGTGTGTGTGTGTGCGGTCTTTAGTACATTAGCAGGGGAATTGTCCGTCCTGAGGAGTATTTTTGCAGTGTAACCAGTGAGGAATTTATTCCTGGAGGGAAGATGATATTGCTGRTTTTTGAAAGCGTTCAGGATCCCCCGTGCAAGCGCAACCCCATCGCTCCAGGGGCGGCTGTGAGGGGCAGAGCTCTGGTATGGGCTGCTCTGCAGGGCTAGTCTCCGGACGGGAAGCGGTGGGAGCATCCCGGAGCATCCCCGGCACTGCCCCTGCTGCCTCCCCGAGTGATCTGCTGGGGGGGATCCCAAGAGGGGCCTCGCTCGGGGTGGGATTGAGCGCTCGGAAGCGAGGAACCTGCAGGGACTCGCCGCTTGTTTGTGCAGTGCTGTCCCTGGCCACATGACGGGCCCTGCATGGACAGCAGTGCTCAAAGCACSCGAGACCCCCATCCCGTGGGTGCATCAGCCCCGTCAGGGATGGCGCTCAGGGCGCTGCCCCTCGTGCTGGTGTCCCTGGGGGATGCCCCCCAGCGCATTGCCGCTGTCCCCGGTGCGCTCCAGCCCCGGACTGTGCCCCGGTGCGCTCGTGCGGGCGGCCCTAGCGCGGCCCGATCCTGCCCTGCAAGCAGGAGGGGTTATTGATTCCCATGGCCCACTCCCCTCGGCTATCGAGCAGGAACGACCCCGCGAGCCCGGCTCTAAATCACCGCGGCCCCGCTCGCCCCTAAGCCCGCTAATCTTTTGGGGTTGTTGTTGGTATTTGTGCTCGCGGAGGTTTATGATCTGTCGGCGCTGGCTGCTGAAATGCTTTATTTATCCACGCGCGGGGCCACACAGGGAGCGTCCGTATCCTGGTATCGTGTTCAGGATGCTGTAGTTAGGGTTTGTGTCAGCACTTCCACGGACAAACTGTGTTATTGAGGCGTTTTGCAACAYGGTGGAAAAGCAAACCGGCAGGCTGGCACGGCGGAGACGCGGCGCGCGGGCAAAACCCACCGCCCGTCGAGGCTTATTAACCGGGCAGCCTCTTTCCTGCAGGGAAGGAGCCAAGCACATCCTCCTCCTTCGCTCCGCTTTTAGAAAGAAAACCCTCTTTTGTGTCCGCGCGTGTCGCCCGGGGAAGCGCAGTGAGGTAAGACGCAGACGGGAAGCTTCTTCGGATGCTTAAAAATAAACGCCCGTCCTGGGCAGAACAGAACTGTCCTTTCAGTCCCGGCGAGCCCGGGTTTTCCACAAAAGCCAGGGCCACGCTGCAGGGACGCGGCGGCCGGGCCGAGAGCAGGGCCTGGCACCTGCTGCCCGCCCGGAGCACCGGGGCCAAGGGCAGCGCACGGAGCTGCGGGGATGCTGCGAAGGAAGAGGGAAAAGCCCGTTCCCGCAGTGGAGCGGCTCTTGGCAGCCCCTTGTGTTCCTCTTGTGTCTCAAAATCATCTTTGCACAGGGGAAACTTAGCTCCTGGGTATTTTTTTTTTAAATTTTTGCTAACAGTTCCCCTTGGGGTGATGCTTCCCAGCCCCGCATGCAGGAGGAGGCCCGGAGCGGCACCCGGAGYGGCGGACGGCGGGATGGATCACCGTGATCTATCCAGTGTCCGGTTACGGCARTATTGGGTGGGCTTGTGAATGACATGGAGATTTCCAGATAGTGGAGGCGGCGCGGGAAGAAGAGCAAAGGGAATTGGTCTCGTGAAGGGATTTCAAGCAAGTTCTTTGGCGAAGAAGGAAAAATTTCCTGGCTGTTGGCAGGTCTGTAGTGATGGCTGGCCGTGGCCAAGAAAGTGTATATAGGGACCAGCAAGGTGTCTGCCTGTGTATATCCATCAATCTATTTATCTCCCCCCATACATATATATATATATATACATATATATATACATACATATATATATATATATAGTCTGTAGGATGTGCTCATTGCTCATGTGAGACGTTATGGGGCTGAAAGCACTGGTGATGCTACAGGAGCAGCACTGGGGGCTCAGGACGTGAAGCACCACTAAGCTTTCCATGAAGATCTTGGTAAAACTGGCCAAAGAGGAAAACTTTGRGTGCTGGAATGGAGGCAGGTTTAGGACATCTCTTCTGCTTTACCATGAAGCTATTGGAGCTSATCGTGCCTCCTGTTAGCAAGACAGGAACTTCTGAGCCCTCCTTGGTTTGGGTGTGAATTTGGTTTAGACATTTTTGGTCTTGGGCTTGTGTCACGGCCGTGTTCCGCAGGACGTTTTTGCCCTGCTCCCGTTGCTCCTGGGAGCTCCGTGGTGTCCCATCCTGCATGGTCCTTCTCAGCGCAGCGTTTCAGGCAGGACCGTGTGCGGGGGAACGGTCTTGAATGGAAAAGGTGGTTGTTCGGGATGGATTCAAGTGCCTTTTGCTAAATGGAAGGAGGGCTTCCCAGGTAAGCTGACTTGAAGAGATTTACCTAAACCGCCTAATATATTCCCAAATGGAAATCGGCTCCGTGCGTCTTCTGCTTCAGCAGGGTTTCCGTGGTGACATCCTGGGGTGCGGAGAGCACCAGCGYGCATTGGGTTTCATAAAACAGCTTGTACAAAGCAAGCAAAGCGTATGGAGAGATCAAAAGGAAATATCTCCCTTGCAGAGATGGAGGAAATTTTACATCTTATGTTTCAAATAAGTGAATTACTGATCAAAATCATCTCTGTTCCAGAAATAGTGAGATGCGTGTAGATAACGGCGTTTCTCACGCACGCTGGCAGAGGACCACATGGGATAGACATCTGTGTTGTAGGTGCTCGGTTGTGTTAACTTAGGGGAAATCAATGGGGTAATCTGTCAGCTGTTGGCAGAGCATGCAGCCRAAAGGGTGAAAGGCACTTGGAAGAGCTTTCCTAAGTTTTCTTCCAATTAATTTCCTATTTCCCCCCMAAAAACTCTTTCCAAACCTACACCTTTCCTGTGGCACCCCAGTCCCGAGCATCTCTGGGCCGCTGAATGGCCAGGGCAGTCAGTGGGTGGCTCCTGCTGGGTGCTCTGGTTTTTAACACGGCTCTGTGCTTGGTTTTTTGGAAACAACTTGAGTGTCCCTTCCTCTTCCAGCAGAATCTCAAGGCAGATATTGCTTGATAAGCTACTTGGAGGTGGTGGGAAAAGAGCAAGGATAGATGTCCTAATGTGTTGGGAGGCTCATTGGCAATGAGAATTGGAAGGAGAAAAAGAAATGCCAGATTTGGGTTAGTGTTTTGTTTTGTTTTTTGAGCTGTGTRGAAGCTTTTCTCTGCCTTTCTTTTTGCTCAGTCGTTCAATAGTGTTAAATTTCTGAATTTGGGTGAAAGCCTCTGGTTATCCTGACTGCTGAAAGGAGAAGGGAACCTGTAAGGCCCAGCCCGGGCTGGCTGCTGCTTCGGGTGGGTGGTTCTGGAGAGGTTTGCCACCTCACGGCGTGTCCCCCTGGATGCTTCCATGGAAAGGGGAGTGCTGCCTCGGAGGCAGCGGACTTGTGTTCAAGGAGGTTTATAGGAATTTACSCATTTCTCATAAACTGGATTTAATCCTTGGCCCAGAGCTGCAGCCGTGGCCATGCAGAGCGGACCTGCAGGTGGTGGCAGACCTGCGTGCCCGGCTGCAGGTGCCGGGGGGTCCCAGTGGTGCCGGGAGGAATGGGGAGAAGGAAGGGTGCCGGCGGGAAGGATTTCACCTCTCAAGCAGTTGAGGTCAGCCAATCTTGAAAGGATGCACAAGACAATCAATACGGGAGGTATGGAGATGGAGGAAAGCTGCCAGTGAGATATCAATAGCATAAACATGAGTTAGCATCACGGGGAAATGATGCCTGTGACTTCAAAAACCCCCCTGAGCTGGTAAACRCGGCTGGGAAACGACCCCTGAGGACGTGTTGTCCCCTTGGGAGCTGTGCAGGGGCATCGCCCTGTCCGGCCAGAGCGAGCGGGAGCAAACGCGGAGCTCGGTGAGAGCCTTGCGGGGTGCTGGGTGCAGGAGCCGTGGCCTGGGGTGCCCGGTGAGGTCTGCAGCCGCCTGGGCCGGGTGAGCAGGGCGCTCCTGGGGCGCCGGCCCCAGCCCGGGTTGTTCTTTGTGACCTCGAGGGGTGCCGTGGCGCCGGGGCCGCGGGCTGCCCGGCAGTTGCCAGGCTTTACCCTAGAGGGAGTTGCTTTTCTGCAGAGGAAGCGAGCGTCGCTGCGCGCTCCTCGGACCCGCTGGGGACGACCACGGAAGGAGCCGAACGGCGGCCGCCCCGGTATCGCCCCTCTGCCCCTGACGGCTCCCGGGCGTCCTCCGTCCTCATGTTGCTCCCGCCAGGATGAGCCCTTGGTGATGGCCTCAGGAGCATCTCTGTGGAAGCGCAGGTGGCTTTTGTGCCACTAGAATGTGCTGGCCACCCCTGTCCTGCAGACCTGGCCCGGGGTGGCTGCGAGGGGACAGGCTGGTGGCGCATGCGGGGGCCACCATGCCCTGCTTCCCTCTGCCCGCCCCGCGGAGCCACGGCTTTCCCAGGCATTGCTGTGGGACCCCGGGGGTGCTGCTGGCCCTGCTGTCCGTCCCCCGGCATTGCTGGCTCTGGGCTCCCCCGTGGCTGTGGGGCTGGAGAGGTTTCGCTTTGTCCTCCCGAGGTTTTGCTCCCAAGTAGGTTGTTGAAGCTGCTCAGAGTTCAGCAGGGCCATCGAGATGCAGCTCCTGGCCCTTCCGAGCAGGGCGGGTGGTTTCCCAAGGGGTATTTTGGTGCACGTCGCGGGTGCTGGTGGTGGCTCTCGTGCCATGACCTACCGAGACCTTTCGGGGGCGTTAGCGGGGCCACGAGGACAAGCTTGGCAATGGTGGAAAGGGCCATGGGGATGAAGCTGCTGTGGGAGAAGGTYGCTTAGGACCTGGTGCTCGTGGCACGCCGCAGTGCAAGGTGCTGCTTGGTCCCTGCAGAGACTTGGGCGTATTGCTACAACCGAGTGGGGACTTGAGCCGTGCTCCCAGCAGGGCCGGGGCTCAGAGGGCCCCGGGTGCTCTCAGGATGGGGTGGACTCGGAGGGCCCCGAGGTGTGCGTGTCTTGCGGTGCTCGTGGCGGCCTCGTGCCACRAAGGGGACAGACCTGGAACCGCCGCCCTCGTGCGAAAGGGCCAAGTGCCGCTGGTGCCACGAGGGCCAAAGCGGCCGGTGCCAGTGGGAGTGCAGAGCGGGCGGCGAGTTAATAAATACTGAGGCTTCCTCCTGAACAGCAGCCCTGGGGGGACATGGTGGAGGGGGCGGGATCCATTTGGGGGGTGTTTTGTCCCCATTGATCTTGCAGGTGCCAGAAATAGCCGTGGTGAAGGAGGACCAGTAGGAGCTTAGCTCTAACCCGCACAGCCATCGGAGAGGAGCCAAGGGAGGAGGTTTCAGCCCTACAGGGCCTTTGGAAAGCTCCTGGAAAGCTGCTTTGGAAAGCTCCGTCTTGTGTGTCGAGGTACCGGGCAGGGTGCGTAYGTCCACGCCGGCCGCGCCGCCCTTGGCACGGCGGTGGGGACGTAGACGCGGAGCGCTAGGAGCAGCTCCGCCTGGCACGAATCCTCCAGGCAGCGTTGGGCACCCGAGGCAAGCAGGCTTGGGTGGGTGGCTGAGGGATGGCACGTGGGGGACACCTCGGAGGGGACATCGGGGCTTCCCTCCCTCCCTGTGCTGCCCTGCTGTGCTCTAAGGTTAGCAGCAGAACGAAATAAGCAGCTGCATGGTTGGAGTCCAGCTTATTCTTACGTTTCTTCCAGTAAAAAAAAAAAAAATAGGAAAAGAAATATTTAGTGCAGTAGTAAATGGGGACTTTGTACACCTTGGAGAACCCGGTGCAGAACACTGGAGCGGACTTGGAGCCCTGAAAACCAGGCTATTCAAGAGGGGCCTGGCGCGCTTGAGGGCCGTGGCATGAACTCCTCGCGGGCACCGGGAGCCTGCGCTCGCCTTGGGAATCCCTGGGGAAATTCAATGCGTTTCTGTAAACAAGGGGGAATTCTGCGCACTGAGTTGTTTGGTTTTAATAGTCTCCCACTCTTTTTCTCCCCTTATCTTTTGGAAATGGTTGTTATTATCATTTCCTAGGTAGTGCTTCCCCCTGACCAAGCAGCGGTGCCTCCGAGGGCAAAGCATTTGCCGAAGCTTGCGCRGGATCTGGTGGCTTCAAGTGGCCTCGTAGGCTGCTGACCTCGTTCCCCTTGGCCGGGCGCTCTTGCAAATATGGGGCAGAGGCTGCTGGAAAGCAATTTTTTTTTTTTACCAGTCATAGTGGAAGTCAGAAGGACCACCCAGTTCTGATAGTGGCAACTTAGAWAGGGAGGAGAAGGCTGTGAAAAGGGTGGGGAGGGGGGTGCCAAGGGGCACGAGAGGAAGAAAAAAAATGGGACAAAATGAGGATCAAGCCTCCGCTGTTAAGCACACAGCCCGCGAGGGAGGTCTCGAGCGCGCCTTTTCTCATCCCGAGCCAGCAAGGATTGCATTAACAGCTTCAGCGCCATGGAACAAATTAATCCCTGATGTAATTGAAAGCGGTGAGGTCTCACAATAGGTGAGTCGGGCCCAGTGGGATAGAAACAGAGCGAGTATTGGAATGAGGCACTGAAATGAAGTCACACTGTTAAGACGCTGGTGTTACGTTCCTCGGAACAAAGGCCCGGCGAAGGCAGGGCGTATGTGGCCTGGCGATGCACGCTTGAAAGCTGCTCGATAATATCGAGCTTTGCAGGGGTATTTCTGGGGAGAGGAAGTCTGCAGTGGAGGTATAATGTGCGAAAGAAAGAAAGAGAGAGAGAAAAAGGGAGAAAAGGCCCCACTTTATTGTTGTCTGTCTGGTAGCTGCAGTAAAATAACACTAACCTTGAGATTTAAAAAAATCAGAACTTGAAGAAAAATAAGAAAAATTGTCAATTGTATTTCCAGAGAATCAAATCTCTCCATAGGGCTAGCGGCAAGAGGCAACGTGTACGTCAGCGAGGCGCGTGTTTGAGATGTGCTGAGGATGCCAGGCTGGAGCGTGGAGCTTCTCCCGYGGGAAGGAGGCTCTTCTGGTGCTGGTGGTCCCGGGAGAGGGCAGCTCAGCCCCGTCCCATCCCCTTGGTGCTCCTGCACCGGGACGGTGAAGCGCMGCGCGAGGGGCAACGGCTGCCGATGCTCTTGGTGATTACGTTCATAGTTGGACGTGGGTTGCAGCCAGTGCCTTAGTCCTRGTTCAGCGAGGAAGGCGGACTAGCAGGTATGGGTAAGGGTGGGGAGGATGGTGATCTTGGTGCCGATTGTGAGGACTGCACGGCAGCACTTGAACAAGATCCAGATGCTGCTGCCTCTTGAAGCAGTGGGCAGAGCTAGTTGGCACGGGCTAGAGGTGCCTGGCCCTGCAAGCCCTCTGGTTCTTCCTAATGCTTCTCTGTTTTCAGGTGAGAATGGTTGATTATTTTCCATTTTTTTTTTTAAACCATTGATTTAATTGAGCCTGAAATCCTGCTCTTCCCCAGAGGGAACCATTTCTCTCAGTGGAAAAAGTTTAAATTGCCACCATCTAACGGGTGGCACGTTTTCACATTTCTGGCAAAGAGTCATTGTGTCATCAAAAGGGGAAATCTGGTTTTCCTGAAGTGCACATCACCTCTCTGTGCAAAATGATAAAACATTCAGAGAGATGGCCACGAAACATTGGTTTCTTAGACTCTCTCAAGTTGCAGTTTCTTGACACCACCTCATACCTTCCTTGTATTCTTGTACAACCCTCAATTTATGTCCTATGAGGGTAGAAGGATGCTTCGGTCTAAAGAAGTGGATAACAAGTAGTGCATGACTTGGAGAGCCCAGGGGGGCCTTGGTGAAGATGCTAGGGTGACAGCAACATGTTAGGGGGGCCTGTGATTCAGAGAGGATGAGACCTGAAGCTCTGATGCCGTCCATGGAGCTCTAACGTGCTCCCCCTCCTAACCTTTCAGGCAGTTCTCCCAAGGAAATGTGGCTCAGCAAAGTGGCCTTTGGATCCAAGTAAATGTCACCTGGTTGAACTGTCTGGCTCCTTCTGCAAACCATGGGATGTTCTTTTTGGGTCTCATTTAGCCTTTCTGAAAATGCAAAGGGAAGGCAAGGTGTGTCCCCCTCATCACCTTCTCACCTCCTCAGCTCCATCTCTACATGCAGTTTACTTGGAAAGCATTAAACAAAGCGCTTCCTTAACTGAGCATCATTGAATTTCACCTACTGCAGCAACTGAAAAGTGCCCACGTCAAATTAATTAGGTTCCACGTGGGCTTGGTTTCAAACACATCCCTGATAGGGATGCAGCCACCCGGCAGAGGGGCAGATGGTGGCAGATCCAGGCCCATGGCAGACGGAGGCTCCTTGCAGAGGAGCTCAAATACTGAGGCTCCTGATACCGGGGAAATGAGTTTCTGCCACAGCTTTTGAGGGAAGCAAGGCCAAAAGAYGATTCATAATCCCTGAGGTGGGCTATAGCATGGTATGGCTCAYGTGCTGCAAAGTGTTTTGGCATCTGGATTTTGAATAGCGCTTTCCTACTTCTACATATATATTTTATTTTTTTCCACCACAAAGCTCGGAAACCAAAGCATTTCAATTGAAATGGTTTGCAAATGCTGCTGGTGGAGGCTTCTGTGGAGTTTGGGTGTCTCRTGTCTGGCTTAATGGGCTGAGTAAYGTCTKCCATGGTGCATGGTGTTGCCCTTCTCTTTAATCCTGGAGGTTGTGTAGCCATCATTCCTGGTGAGGTCTCCTGAGACTGAGAGGCTGATTTAGCTTTAAGGGGTATCTATTCTTTGGGATTTTTTTTTTTATTTTTTCCTGTGGAGAGTAAGAAGAAATTGTTTGGTAAGACAAACAAAATTCTGCTATTTTGGAAGGTTTCCTTAAACCTGTGCAGTTCTGGCACTGCCACACCAGAGGCTCTCTGGTGCATGGATGCGTGTAGGATGCATGGAAATTCACTCCAAAGATCTCCCGCMCTTCCTTATCCCGTGATTCCTGCTGTGCATGTGAATATGGAGCTGCTTTGTGTCAGGTTCATTTCCAAATGTGCATCTAAGCACAAAGAAGTGGATGTGTCCAACCAGTGCRCATTCACATCTGCCAGGCTTTGAGTGGGGCCGTATAAACCTGAACCTGACAACATCCTGGCTATGAATTGACGTTGCAATTGAGATACAGTCAAGAGGAAGGAGAAAAAGCAGCGAATAAGGGATGCATTATGTTTCATTCTATGTCTAAAAAAACCTCTGTAATGGTGAGCTAGCAAATCTTGCAAATTGGCATGGAGGAGCCTTGCCAAAGCCATGGAAGCAAAGCGGTTTGTTACTCGCCTTGGCAGACGAGAGAGAGATCTGTCTTGGATATCCTCTTGTTGACCTTATTAAGTTAAGTTTCATGTGTTTTAAAGGTCGTGGCGAAAATCATTAACGTTAGGTTGATGGCTGAAAGGTAATAAGTATTTCCTGCTTATCAGATTGAGTTTTGAAGGGACTTTGAATTGTTCAATTTGTTTATCTTTGGAAATCAGGAAGGGCCTCGGTGAGAGGGATTTTGCATTTCGCAGGCAGCTTGGGGAATGACATATGGTTTGCTGCTCTCCAGCGAGGTTTGGAGCCTCGTTTTGACAGCAAAAAATCAGGAAATTCTGAAGTCTAGCTTCCAGCTAGTTCGGGCGTGCTGTGGGCCTCGAGTGGCTGAGGCTGTAACCGTTTGTGACGTGAACAATAACATATTAWCGTTCCCTCTTACTGGAAGGCTAAAAGCAGAAAAGGAGCCGTGTGCGGGGCTTGCTTGGGTTGCAAGCCAGACGCTGCAAGCACGCCTTGGCACTGTAGGGGTTTCCTTGACCTTGGTGGGGCCGTGAGGGCTTGCAGTTCAGATGGGTGCATTGGTGTGTGCGGAGCCGGGGCATAAGCTAATGGAGCACCAGGAGCGCAGCGCTGCTGTCGGAGACTTTTGCAATTCCTGCCTGTTTCTTGGATTACTTAATGCTGAAACCTTAGGCTGCGTCAGCAAAATCCTCCTTCCCTCACCCTCCATCTGGGATTTAGCAAATATGATAGTTATTCTTTCAATTGATGGATCATTGTAAAGTCATTTCAAATGAAAGCCATTCTTTATTTTAAAGTCATTCTGCAAWAAAAAGCTCTTGAAAAATTGCCATTAGGGGCTGACTAAAGACAGATAAGACATAGTTTCTGTAATTTGCAAAGGAACTGGGTCTGAATGCACCTCCCTTGAATATCTGGGCAGGTAAAACGTAGAAGGTGTCACAAACTACTGTCACAAGTGCATGTCCTTATGGGGAGGCGTTTCTAATAGACCAGTTGCTTGAGGTGATGGTTGTTCCTAAAAGGAATGCTATTTTTTTTTTCCTTTGAATAAACATTTATATTGCCAGCCACAATTTTAGTATACCCTTCTAGGTCGCATGTTATTACTGGAAGACATAATGATAAATAATAAATGTACTGGGAACTACTTGAAAAGAAGAAAAAATGATATTTGCTGGTTTAATGGTCAACGTCTTCTAGGCTACAAACAATTGGCAGAGAATTAGATGGAGTTATATGAAAGCAGCTATTGTGAGATGCTCAGGTTGTTCCTCGTGGACTGTGGCAAGCACCAGTTGAGTAGATTTGCCAAACAGACCACAGAGTACCAAATTCCAACAAAATGCTGGAGGAGCCGAAAGGATCCCGGGAACCGTTTCCTATGCGTGGAGTGCGTCCCCCGCGGCACGTTCCCCATCTGGAGCTGGGAGGCAGGACGGGGCCGTTCCCTGCAGGTGCTTGGCCGGGTTCCTGCTCCATGGTCCGTTGCAGGGATTTGGAAAGGCAACGGCGGCTTYGGGTTGAGCGCGTCTCGCAGGATCGGTGGTTATGGGGCCAATGGCCGGATGCTCAGATCAAACCTCCAGAGAATAGGGGGTCCTTTTGCAGATAGAGTAGTTTTTATATGCACTAGTAGCACATAGTCCTGATGGAAGAAGCTAAAGCCCTCGGGTTCTCGACTGCGGCTGCCACTTGATTTTTGAGCTTGTTCTTGTGCGGTTGCGATCGTTGCAGAAAAATGTATGGGGGGAATGGGCTTGGTTTTAGGTGACCTTCCGGGGAGCRCGTTGGCCATCGGCTGCCACAGGAGGCATCTGTTGCTGGTTCTTTCTGTGTGTGCCTTGTGAAAGAGCCTCTCTTACGGTGCATCTGTATAAATGGACTTCCTTATCTCAGTCAAGTTAGCTGCTTGAGGGAGGGTGCTCTTCGGGGCAGGGATACTGTGAGAGCGGATTCCAGCAGCAATCAAATAGGCTTTATCTTATGAAATCAACACTGCGTGAAATTTTATTTTAGAATATCGATACTCTCCGCCGTGGGCCAGATGCAACCCAGGCTGGCACAGCTAATTCACTTTGGCCCTGCTCCAGCAGAGCATCCTGTTTCAGCAAAGTGATTAAGCATGTACTTATCRTCAAGCACACAGCTAAATCCCGGAGATTTTGATGCTTTTCTGGATCAGRGCTGCTTGTCCAGAGGACAGGTCAGCCCCAAGGAGAACACTTGTAAATCTACCTTCCTTTTTCAGGATTTCTCCTGCTGTGAGAGCTGTTTCAGAGCCAGGCCTGTTGCTGGCAAGAGGATGGGGTGATAGGTACCAGGGCAGACTTGCTGCGAGGGCTCAAGGTCCCTTACCATTCCTCAGCTTTTAAGCAGGGGATTGCCTTAGCAAGCTGAAGACGAACGTTTGGTCCTGCCCAATTCACATTTAATACGAAATGCCGGGATGTGGATGCACCTTGGGAGGATCCGGGTGCTAGGAGGTGGCTGGTAGAGAGATGAGACGGAGCAGGGACGTAGCTGGGGAAGACCATCAGCCTCCAAGGTGTTCCTGTTCAAAGACACCATTAAAACACGCGTTGGAGCACAGCTTGCCTTTTCTATTTGAAGTTTCCAAGAAAGCAAAACAACCTTCCCTTCCCCCTCCTGCCAAGCCCACCTGTTTTGTTTTTTTCCTAGAAAAATGTGAAACTCATTAACATGTGGTGAAAGCAATGTACCGACGTCATCTTGATTTAAAATCTGTTTTAAATCTTAAAATGATGGAGCCAGAATATTTTTTTGCAAATAGCCCTGCCTTTGTGGCTATGAGGCAGACTGTCAACATTATTTGAACATCTCTATTTTTAGTACTTTTGCGTCCTTTGTAACAATGTTATTTAAAAAGAAAACAAGCAGAAATATAGGGAGAAGGGAAAAAAAAATATTATTCATGCTAAAAGCGAAATCCTGCTTGCTTTGCTCAGCCTGAGCTCCAGTGACCGGGATGCAAGGAGCGGAGTGGGGCGGAAGCAGAGGCTGGGAGCCCTGCAGACCTTGTGCACGTCCTGGCAGGTGCGAGGGCTTTTCCTGCACTTGCTTCCTGACAGTCAAATCACTGCTGCTTGCAGGGCTGTTTTTGGATAGATTGCTGCTATGAGTTGCAGAGTCATCGTCCTTCCCTTCTCGTGTCACCTTGAATCATCTCTTTGGACGCGGTGGCTCCYTGGACCTTCTTTGGTGCTAGGTCTTCAGCTCCTGCCATCTCCTTTTGACTTCTGACAGTAAAACAAGAGACTTGAACCGGTTTCTTTTCTAGTCCTCGGGATCCAAATAATCTCAGCCTTTAATAAGGGCAGCAAAGGTAGTCCTGCAACATCCCTTTGAATCTCATTGCTGTTGCCACCGGGCTGAACTTGATGTTTGTGTTTGGGTTGCTTAGTGAAAGGCAGCGCTGCCTGCCCGGAGCTCTGCTCCCGCTGCTGATCCGTGTGTCTACTCGATAAGTGGAATAGCTACAAAGCCCTTGTGAGGGTTTGGCTTTCGGGGAGGCTTTGCCTGGCTGGCTGGTAGGAGGTGAYGGATACGGGAGGCTGGAGCGGGTCGCTCTGTGTCACGGCCGCTTGCTGCTGTGCCATTCTGGATGGCACGAGCCCCAGGGAGGATTTATTGCCGCTTTTCCATTGGTGGTGCTGGCTTCATCCCCACACGGATATATCAGAACATTGTTTTGTCCAAGCCAGAAGGAGAACGACATAGCTGGAATGTATTAAAAGTAGTAATCCTGCTAGGAGTGAATCTTGTGCCTTTGCCAGCCCCAAACCTAGGCATCATTAAATCCCCATGTGATTCTTATTTCGTGAGGAACTTCATCTTGCAACTCGTACGTGGCATKAGAGCTCATCAACAAGGAGTGGGCTTTGAATATGGTTTGTCTTGGCCAAATTAAACATCGCCTGTTGTGAACATGGGGGTTTTTTGTGTGTGTGCTGCTCAATAATCCTTTGCTGCTTTTGGYTTCTGGATGATTTACTGTCCTGTGAAAGGGAGTCTGCCACCAAGATATTATCTGTGCAATGCAGGATTTGTGCGGGCATGGTGTTGCAGATGCCTCCGGATCATGGAGAGGTTCCTCTGCTCTTTTACTGAGTGTGCAGTGCCCCGGATGGGTGCTGCAGAGCCTCCCGTTTGAACCGGCCTTCTCCAACGCGGCTGGGTGGCCTGGTCCTCTCACCCTGCGCGAGCTGGGATGGCCCTGGAGCTGAAGCGGGAATGCTGTTCAGTGTGGTTTGGGAAACTGCTACGGGTGGAAATAGGATCCTAGCTGTAGTTAGCTAAGACATGGGAGATGACCTGAGGAGGGCAGACCCACCTGCGAAGGGCTCCTTTGCTCCGGGCGCTGGAGATGCTCCCGCTGGCTCAGCCGGTGGCTCCCCAAGGAACCACTTAGCTTGGAATCCCTGTGCGCCTCGGGAGCTGAGGGTGCTGACGTCAGGGTAGAGAGCTAGGGCTGGGGAAGCAGAAGTTGGAGCCCTTGTTCTCCTTGGGCAGCAGCGTGGCTAGACCCGACCTCCACGTGYGCCCCTATGCCCTGGTAGGGGCGATGCCAACGCAACGCTCGTCTGTGGCCAACTGGGTTGAGCAGGATTAAATCAAAGCAGAAGTTTATGCTCCATAAAAACCCCTACACAGGCTGATTGTTAAAAATCAAGGGTTGGTTTGCTGTCCGGAGCCAGCTCCGGGTAGAATTACGTGTTGAGTGCCCGATACAGTGCCCTCAGCTGTCAAGGGAAGGCCAGCCAAATCCAAGGGCTGTTGCACCGGGTGCCCTTCRGCAGGTTGATGCGCGGTCTTCCCATCCGAGATGTTTGTTTTGTTTCATGGCCTCTTCTCTCCCGTCTCTCCCCTTACCGCCTGCAGATGTTTGCTGCCGAGGAGAATGTAGATTTTCGGATACACGTGGAGAACCAGACGCGAGCAAGGGACGACGTGAGCAGGAAGCAGCTTCGGCTCTATCAGCTCTACAGCAGGACAAGCGGGAAACACATCCAAGTGCTAGGCAGGAGGATCAGCGCCAAAGGAGAAGATGGAGATAAGTATGGTAAGGACACTTACTGGGGTGATGAGGCTCYGGTTCAAAACATTTAATGCAGTGTTGGGTTAAGAAGCTTTTTGAAGATAGTTTTTTTGGAACACAAATAACTGGATGTAGGCTAGTGGTGGATTYGATTGTTTTCTCCTTAACTTGCATGCAAAAAAATGTAATAAAAAGAGAGACTGATGTCCTGGCTCCACAATCCTGGTACATTTTGTGATGGTTTTGGTAGAGACCCTTTTGCTCAGCTTGGTTTATGCCTGAATGACCCTGCTGGGAGGGTTTCCTCTATGTTGGGACCTGCTCCCTTTGGCTCCCTTTGGCTGGTGTGGACATGCAACCCTATGAGCTCGCGTGCTGCTACAGAAGTCTGTTTATACATGTTGGTCAGGACGCACATCCTCACGGTGCTGATTTCCCATGCAGTGCTGGTGAGGGTGGGAATGGGGGACAGTGAAGGGCAGGTCATATTTGTTTGAAAATAGCTCTTGCCTGAGGATGCTTTGTCAGGATGGTGATGGTGAGGGATGATGAGGGTGAGGGATGCTCCATCTCTCCTTGACGGGGCAGCTGTTGGCACTATGAGCGTATGCAGAGGAGCATGACGAGCTTTACAGTAGGAAGTGTCAGAGTTTAGGTACCTGATTGCTATGCAATCAGCCCCCAAGGCTGTGGGCTAAGGTGACCTGAGGTGCTAGAGAAAGTCCTGCCCCAAAGGCGCATCCACCTTGTCCTTTGCCATTCCCAAATTTCCTGATAAAACAGGAGGGGAAGGTGCTACCATTCGGTTGCTAATTATGGTGTCAGTTGAAGGCGTTGATCCTCCTTGGGCCCGACGTGCAACCCGGTGCTGTGCAGGAGCATCCCGGCAACGCCATTCCTCCGCCAAGGCAGGCGGCGTCGGCAGTGGGTGCAGCAGGGAAGGGAAGTGTGCCCGCCAGCAGCTGACAAGTGCTAATTTATGTGTCAAAGCCCATCTTGTCCCCTTCATACATATGCAATTGTGCCTGAACAACACACCGTCGCGCGGGAGCGCGTGCGGGGCCAGCAGAAAACGCCGTGCAGTCGCAGAGCCTTGGGTTTGCAGCCCAAGGGGCGCCCCGCTACACGGGGCGCTGCTGACCACCGAGTCCCCCGCATCCTCCTCCTTCCTTCTAACAACCCCGAGTGCGACGTGGTTATTTCCATCGAGTCCAACGCCTGAGTCCATTTGCTGGCGCTCCCTTCCCCCGTGAAACCCCTTGATGTGTGAGGCTGCAAAGCCTCCCCGTTTCCAGCCATGCTGAAAGGTTATGGAAATCTGTTCATCGTCTTGCCTCGCAYGGGAACGCCGTAGAGCATGATAATCGGGGAGACAGTGAGGTGGGGCCTGGAGGTGCAGGATGTGACCACGCAGAGCTCCTAGCTGTGATAATGAAGGGGGGAGAGATGTCAGAGTTACTGAAGTGAGAACCATCTGCGTTGCAGCCCAACCTGGACACAAAGGCAGTGACACAGGAGTCATTATGTGTGGGAAACCCTCCCCCTGCCGCATTATTACAGACTAACCTTTGATCAGGACCAGAGAGAGGCTTAGACTGGGCCCAGGGATCTGAACAGTTGCAAACTTTTGATCCAAATCGTGGTGTTGCTGGTGAGATCCGCCCCAGTGGTGGGACACCTTTCCTTGGGTGCAGCGGATGGCTGGTTTTCCTCCTGCTCTTCCTCCTTTCCTCTGGGTTGGCACCGTGAGCTGGAGCCAGGYTTAGGATTTGGGATGCCCAACTGCATCCTGAATGGCAGGGAGCCRTTTCCTGGCTCATAGAAGTGGCCCCGTGTCCTTACACTTGACCCAACTCGATGCTGGTGGCAGGAGGCGAGGGCTTGGCCTCCATCTCCATGAGGAAGGCTCCGAGAAGGGAGTCCCTCACGCTCTTCACAAGCAGCCCGCGCTGCCTGCCCTACGATGGGCGAGCAAATCAAGCTCCTCTTTCCCCTCGCCCCCATCCACGCACAGCTGGTTAGAGAGCGGTGTCCRAGGGAGAAGGTGACATTCCTTGTGCACCTCTAGAGCTTCCAAATGGCTGGAGCGCCGGGCTTGCCCTGCCTTTGAAGCCTGGGGAAATCGGCTAGATTTATTGCAACTTTTATTGACTTCTGTGAAGCTTCTCACCTCTTGGTGGAAGAGAGGGGCCAGAAACGAAGGGAGGGGGCACGTCGTAGGGAACTGCAGGTTTCCAGGCCCCATCGCGACCACAGCGAAGGATGATCCAACTATAGCTCAGCAAAAGAGCTGGGAAGGGCAGGGCCTGGAGCGACCCAGCCAGAGGAAGCTCCTCGAATGCCTCATCTGGCCCTGCAAATTCCACGTGTGAACACAAACATGGGCTCTGAAATGCATGGGTTTACCGGCACAGTAATTCCGGTGTGTAATTTTTGGTTTGTGCCCTATTTGCGGCATAGATCTGGCCCCATGTGCTGAATTATTAAACAGCAAATTAAGCCAGTTAATAGAATTAATTGAGTCGATGTAATCCTTTTAATCAGATGGATTTSATCCCTTCTCGGATGAATTAGAAGAATTAGAATCCATTAACMGATAAGTCAATTATTGGACTAAATTAAATCTACTAATAATGCCTGCTGCTCACAGAAACACTAATTAATCTAAAYACATTTACCTATCTCCCAAGGTTGTAGGGTTTTTTTAAGGGTTAATTGATGTTCCTAAAGTGCTCTGAGATCTTTAGATAACAGTAGTTCTATGTGAGCAAAATATTATCTCTTTATAGACTATAAACTAATTAAAASACTGATCTATTTACTGATTGCATTTTTACTTTAAAGTCTTCAACCTATTCAGAAAGAGTTTGCACTGGCCTGGAAAAAAACAATATTCCTGTTATAAGCTTATTATTACTTTACAGGTTCCTAAGTGGTTCTTTCATTCAGAAAATGGAAAAGGGGAAGGAGGCAAAAAAAAAAAAAAAAAAAAAAAACCATCCATTAAAGAGCTTGACAAGAGGGGGAAAAAAAGGACCTGGAACCTTTATTTTCTACCTCCGATAAATGGTACAGATAGGGAAGAGAGGGATCAGTGACCTGAAACCTTAGATCCTTTCATTTATTTTCATTTCACAAAAGGCAGAAGACATTCTATCCTGTTTGTTCGCTATCTTTGTATCCGGCTCGCTTGGTGAGACAGAGCTCCCTTGCTCGGGTGAAGGCATTTTTGGCCTCATTTGTATTTCACAGCCATGTGATTTTGGGGTTTTAAGGCCTCCCTGCCTGCAYGTCCTGGGGTCAGCGTGAAGAAGGGGCGGCCGCGGGAGCCGTGCAAGGGGGACGTGAGGGCTTTTCCATCCCTTTCCGTGGGGACGTTAGCTGGGAGTTATTAGGCAGAGCCTTAGCTGCCACGGGGCATCACCCTTGGTGCGCAACATTGACCTAGTCTATCCCAATTGAAAAATAATTCTCGAGTCCAAGAGYTTGGATTGGGGTTTATGTGTAGCGTCCGCTGAGCGTCATGACGGAGCATCCCGCGTTGGCCAAGGGGCAGCCCGTGTGGGGCCCGTTACGGCCGCCTAGACGTCAGCCACGCGCCGTCCCGACGGAGGTGGCGTTYGCGGTAGGAGCGGGCTGCGCTCCATGCCGAGGCGTGAGACGTGCGGAAAATATTATTATAGCCAAAGAGCCTCCTTTAATTGGCGCTAAACTTTGCAGGATTCCTCCCTAGGTTTGGGCAATCCCGCGCTCCCCGGAGTTAATGAGCTGACATAGGCACTTCTTGGGGTTTGGCAGCCTGACAGCTAATTTAGAACTCCCCAAACTCATTTCACTAATGACTCCCATTTGTTCTATCTCAAAGCCTGGAAACAAATGCAAAATGCCAGTGCCATTGTCCCATCTTTAGCAAGTCATTCCTTCCCCTCAGCGTTTCTGGCACCTTAGCAGCCGAGCTGCCCCAGGAAACCCGATTAACCCTTTCCCTGCCTGGAAGAGCTAAAACCAGTTTTAAGCCCCCCTGGGAAGAGCAAGAGGAAAACCCATCTCGTTGGGGCTGGGAGGCCCTGGGCTGAGGAGATGCAGCCCAAGTTTTGAATGGGGCCAGGTGAGTATTAGATGTATTGCCACAAGCAWGATCAGGCCCCAGGTACGTGCAAAGGAGCCTGCCTGGCCTGGTACCATCAGCAAATACCCTGAACAAGCAGCAATTCCCTCCATAATTCATTCAGCTGAGACACGGGCATGGCARTTTCCTATTTCAGCTACGTCTTGCTGCCTCCCATCTCTTCCCATTACAGTTTTTGACGTGACAACAAGACAAATAATTTTTTTTTTTTAAAGACCCTTTATCTTCTAAGCCATTTATTTTCACTTACTTAGCCCGAGGCCAGCGCTGACCCCGGCGTTCGCGACGATCATTCACCGTGGCAGCTGTACAGTCGTACGGGGCCGGCGATTGGCCCACGCCAGGCAGGTCTTCGCTGTCCAGCTGCTGTGGTGTCTTGGGTGTTTTCTCCCCCTCTTGCCCAGCATCCCCCAATTGCTTTTATTAGTATTTTCTTTAATGTCTCTCGTCTCCTTCGGGCAGCGCTAGGCCAGTAGCAAAGTTTCCCTCGCTTTGCCGAGCGGCTGGAGCCCCCCATTCGGCTCCATCACCCTCGCACTGTCTCCAAAAATAATGTTGAAATATGTTGCAATCATCTTAAAAGAACCATCTGTACCTTCAAGACTATCTTTTTTCTTTTCTTTTTTCTTTTTTTTCCTCCCTGTGTTCGGCGTCTGTATCAATGTAGGGGGAAGCTCTGCTTGGACAAGACGAAAAGTTGCTTTGGGGGAAAAAAAACCCCAAACCTTTTGCTTTTTTGATTGATAATCAACCTATTTCAAACATTTTTTTTTTTCTTTCTTTTTTTTTGCTAAATTCCTAAACCTTTATTTTTGATACCTGCTTCTCCAAACTCCCGCTGAGGCCAGGTTCACACCTGAAACTCAGCTGTCTCTGCAGAGCTGGCTCTGTCTAAGTACCTGTAGTAGCTTCGATAGCAGAGTGGTTGTTCTTTTCTTCCTCCCGACATTCTCCAGTGATTCCTCATTTCCTAACTCCTGGGCCTTGAGCTTTCTTAGAGCCTTGACTTTTAGGAAAAAACAAATAGTCATCCTCTGTGTCTGAAATGAATGTCCCTTGAATCATGGGATCAAGCTTTGGAAAATGCAGGCCTGCCTGTGAGTAAAAATTAGGTACCAAGAAATAATGAGGAAAAGTAATTTAGAGGTCTACTGATAATTTGGCATTTTTAATTTCTGTGTGGAGTGGAAAGTGAGCTCTAAAATGAAAAATCTTTATTTTAATGCAAATCATAAAAGGGTTTTTGTTAACAGTTTGTGTGTGTATATAATTCTATGCTGTGATTTAAGTGTTCCCATTAGAAATGCAGAATAGGAAATAGGATCCCATCTGTGAGCAATTTAAGAGGAAGTGAGACAATGGAGTCGATTGCTGCTTCAGTTTAGATAATCAATACAAATATTATTAGTATAGTGATTTATCTTCCGAGGCACTTTATGAAAATGTGAATGCCAGACCCTGAAGACAGGTCAATATGATATTATCTGTTCCTGCCTTGCTGTGATTACGCCTTTTTTTTTCCCCCCCATGAAGCTTGAGCAGCTGCTTTGCTAAATGCTCTTCCCTGCCTGTGATGAAACAGCACAAAGTTGGGGGTTCCCTGCCTCTTCTGTGGTTCTGGGAACACGTTGTGGATATTGGTACAAAAATAACTTCTGTGCATAACTTATCCGTGGGAACTCCCTTGTGGTTATTGGGAGATGCTGAAGTTCTAAAAGAAGTTTGCATAATTTTAAATATATTTCTAGCCCGGGAGTGATTTTATGTGAAAGTGCTGAGAAAGTCTCAAATTCATTCTACTTGTTTTATTTTTGTCTCTGTTATCGAACCTTTGATTGTGGTTCCTGAGGTTTTCCCGTGTCTCCTCATTTGGATAGTCATGAGTTCTAGCTGGTTCTTGGGACACCATTAAAAGCACCCCAGCATTTCTGAAAGGCTTTTTTTTTATTTCAAGGGAAGGAGAACAGGAAAACATTTTAAACAAACTGGCTTGTAGTCATTTGCTGCTTTGCCCTCTGCATGCATTAATGTGYATTACCAAGTGGCCACTGAGGTTTGTCCTTCACAGGAAATGAAAAATGTCAATACCTGCATTAAGAACATTCAGTTTTTTTTTCTTGCCTATTCCTCAGACTTGCAGGCAATTTCACAGGCAAAAATGGGTTTGCTTCCAAAGAAGTAAGCGAAGATGGGAAATTCAGAATTTGAAGCGTGAAAAAAGCCCACTTCTGCTTGAAGGTCACGTGTGCCTTGCTAGGTTGAGGTCTGAGACACCTCAACTCATCAGCTTGCTTTGCTGGAGACTTATGCCATTGGTGGCAAACCAGGCACTCAACTGTGGCATCTCCCCTGCTCCGCTACCCAGATTAGATGAAGAGACACCAGGACTTAGACCCTCATGGGTAGCGACAACCAAAGGGCCATTACGTAGACACATTATGGGTTCCTTCCTTCCTCTTTGGCTCCTTCCTCATCTCTAAAAGGAGAGTTGCAGGCTTACCTTGGCTCTGAGATGCACCATCGGGGTGAAAGCATTGCAAATAGCGAGATGCTTGAGAAGAGAGCCCCATCAGCAGCTTCTTCAGAGCCCTTTTGGTGGTGGCAGATGTTGCTGAAGACATCTGTGTTCTCAGGCACGGGTTTCTCCAGGGAAGGCACTTGGCTTCATAGAAAGCCAGGCACTTCGATTGCATAAGGCTTTACCTTGGCTTTTATTTATTTATTTATTTTCTTAAGACCAGATAGTTAGGAATTTCCGCAGCTGCGAGGTGGAGCCCAGCAAATATTAAGCAAGCCAATAAGACTGCGTGGCCGTCTGGAAGAGCAGGGAAGAGCCCGGCGCCCTGCTAAAACTGCGGAGAGCCTCAGTCTGGGCAGAAAGGTGRAAGTCAGAAGCTCCGAAGAGGAGAAGCTGCTGAAACACGACACTTGGAAATCTGGAAGGGTCCAAGAAGGGAGCTGAAAATACCCCCAAAAAATGACTATCTGTGGCTTGAACGAAATAGTGTCCGATCAGCATTCAGAAACCGCTGAATTCAGGCCATTCCWATACTGGCATTTTCCAGACTGCCTGCCAGTCGGATGCTGAGGAGAACACGTGTAGAGCGTCTGCGGTCTCCTTGGTGTTCCCAAGAAGGGGAAGGCATGCGAGAAGGGAAGGGGAATGAGAAGGCCCAGTGAAAAAGAAAGCCCATCTTTTTCTCTCTGCGTGTGAGGAAGGTAAGGCCCATTGGGGCAGTGGCAGCATGGCTTGCACTGGGTGAGCATCCTTCTTAATGAGCCATCCAGCAGCAGTGCACACTTTGTCCATATAGTAAGATTTCAGTGTTTTTAGAAAATTCATACTTTTTTCTTTTCCATTAAGAGAGAAGTTGAGAGCTTCTAAACAGTTCYTGAGCTCTATGTCCCTGACTTTTGTCATCATAGCCTTGGAAATGCACYCATGCTTTTTGTTGCTTATACTGCTTGGAGTGATTGAGTTTGAAGAGCATTGCCCTGATTTTGTTGGTTTGTCTTTGTCCTTATGTCTCAGAAGTGAGATGAATACATACGAGGCCTTCTCCTCTGTTGCATCCACTGCTGCCCAAAAGTGCCCTTTCTAACCAAAGCAATAAGAAAAAAACCCTTTCCATCTGCCTGGACCCAACAAATGTAACACATTTTGAGTCTTCTCCATACCCAAATGAATGGGAGTGGATGATCATCCCAAAGATGACAACTGGATGGCAGCTGCTTTGGCTGGGATGATCTGGTCACGGGTGACACAGGGTAGATATATCCTTATTCTCTACTCAGCTGCTTCTGTTCCCGATATCAAAGATTGCRTGATGGAGGAGGAGTGGATGTGGTGCCTCGAACGATGATGATGCAAGTAGATATGTTTTCTGGTTGGTGTTTGAGCATATGGGAGGCAGAYAGTTGGGTTTTGGGCTTCAAATTGGTGGGGTTGATATGATTTTTTCTATTCCCCTTTGTTCTCAACACATTTTCAAGAACAAGTGGGAGCAGAGAGTGGCAACCAAGTATCAGGGGGTCTCTGGCAGCAGAGAATGATCGGCCTCAACCCTTGGRAGACCCCACATTGTAGAGGAGCATCGGGAGATCGCTAAGAATAGGACAGAATACGTGAGAATATATAGATGCCATAGAAGTCTGCAGAGTGGAGAAGACGTGGAGCAGGCAGATGGCCTTGATGCTTGGCCCGAGGGGAAACCTTGGTGCAAGCACAGTCATTGCTCTTGCTGTTGTTTGCAAAGGGGTCTGAGGGGTACTTGCATTTCCTAGTTTTAGCTCAGGTACCGTGTCGAGGCAGAAGAACCATCCCTGGAGKGCTGCAATCTGCTCTTGTCCTTTTGGGATCAGTGGTGTCCCACATTTGACCAGCTAAGCCTCTTGCCTCATGACACCCCAGCATAAATCCAAACAGGCTGCTTCTCTGCTACAGCCAGGGCCCAATTTTCCTCTCGCCTGCCCTCTGGAAACTCATCCGACATCTGTAGAGCCATTCCCGAGCCTCCTGTGTGAGACTGAAAGGAGATTAAGCGCCCAGCAGTGCCTCCTGTTCATCACGCGTCTTGCACCTTTGATAAGACCTTGCATTTCAAACCTTTTCAGCCAGTGGGAGGCAAATCAAAGCTGTTAAGTTTTAGCCTGTGATAATAGTCGGGTGCTGCGTGGTTAGCCCGGCCTCCTCCTCTTTGTGTGACTCCTGAGCAGCGGCGTTTCTTACCTTTATTTAATTTGCTTCTGCATCTGCATTTTTAACAGCTTTTTTTTTTTCTTTTCAAGTGAAGTTTTTAGCTGGCAACAAGCGAGGAGGCAAATAAGAAGAGGATATTGACTTTACACCTACTAATTTGGGGGTGCTAACAAGCAAACCTGAGCGCTTTGTAGTCACCGGGTGAATTGATCCAGCTGGGAGGGCTGGAGGAGGGGAGCTAGGAGGCTTTGCAAAGAAACCACACTGTTGTTTCTAGCTGGAAGCCTTGGCTGTTCGTGCAACTCTAATGAGTTTGGGTGAACACTTGGCTGGCACCATCGCTGTAACCTGTTTTGGGCTCTGCCAGGATTTTCTAGGGCTGTACCAAGCCCAYGGTGCCAGGACTACGAGACCTGCATGGGCACCAGAAGAAGCTGAGATCCTAATTAGGAGATGCTAAATATGTTGCCTCTGAAATGAGGTGCCCTTTATGGCGGCTGGTCGAACAAAGCCTTCTTCCTGCAGCATATGTGAGTGCAGTCAGGCAGATGAGTCAAGACGTTTGTAGCTGTCAGGTCTGGCACACTAGGGGGGTTTGTATTTTTATATATACATATATATATATTTAATGTGATGTGTGTGCTCAGGCAGACGGCAGCTATGGAAGTTGCACACRTAGGGTAATGCAGCTAGTGCAGATACCCACAGCAAGCATTGGCTGTGTGGGAGCACTGCTGCTGCTATCTGCCCCTCTACAACCGTGTCTGGGACACGGTACCTGTACAGCTATATATATTCTTAATCAACACAAGAGTGCTGGCTTTCCTGGGAGACAAACCCAGTGCAGGACTCCAGCTAAGGTGCCACGGTCCTCTGGTGATCCCCTTCAGCTGAAGGCCTGAGCCAGGTGACCTCTGGAAACCCTTTTCCACCCAAGTGCCTCTGTTCCCGTGCTTGTCCTTCAACACCAGCTCTCAGGAGGGGATGATTGACCCCAGCCCTTGGAAGCAGGGAAGACCCTGGCAGATTAAGCTGTCAGTGACGTGTTGCTTTGGAGGCAGTGGATCTCCTGGGGGCAAATCAGTGGCACCCCATGGGAGCGCATTCTGGAGGTCTGTTTTTGTCCTCCTTGGCCTTTTGTATTGGAATTTTAAGGAATTTCCACGCTGCAAAAACGGAACGGAGGCAGAGTTGCCCCTGCTCGTTTGGGGGTGACYGCTACATCTCTAAAGACTGGACGTTGTGCAGGACAGAACAACCTGGCCGGGACTTCGTCAGGCTGCGACTACGCCAGCCTCAGTCCTTCCCCTTGGTGAGTGACCTGGCTAAACACATTATCTGTCTCTCATCAGGAGGAATCTGAGGCAACACAGCGACTTTCAGCTCCTGGGGCTAAATTGTTGTGCTCTTTAATGGCAAACTGTGTTGAACTAATTGACAAGCAGATTTAAGYACACCCCCTGATCAAGCAAATGCATTGATTTATTTTTTCCTCTCTCCCCAAGTGTTAAGCAGCTTCCAGCTTGGTTTCCTCCCCAAGAATCGGATAACTCGTCTATTGTGTAGTAAAACTGATGGGCAGTTTTGACCTCTATACGGTCCTTTCAAGATGCTGAGAGAGGAAGCAGTTTCTTATACTTGAATGTTTGACCACTTAGAAAAAAAAGCAAAACAAAACAAAAAAGCCCAACCCAAAACCACACACAGAAACAAAAGATGATCCATTTTCTCTGGATGTCTTTGAAAGAAGCTTAGTTTAGAGACAGACTGGAGAGAAAGGCTATTGATTTTGTTTGACCTCCAAACAGACTGCGGTCAGTATATTTTCCCTGTTGGAAGTGATTCAGGACTCTGAATTTCAGTGTCAGCGTTTGTCTTCTAAAGTGCCCTGGCGCTTTTGCTGCTTCTTCAATAAACAGCAAGCTGTAGGAAAAGGTAATGCCGGTATAGATGTATTTCCCTCTGGATCTGCCCTTCCTTTCTTTTTCTTTCCCTTATGACTCGGTCCTGCTGCTGCCGAAGCTTTTCCAAGTGCTGCTCACCAAGCTTTGGTGCGGGTTGGTGGCCTCGGCCAGGAGTGTGTGCAGTGGGTTTGTCATTCCCAGCTTTTCCCAGTGTTGAGCCCGGTCCTTTTTCAGCCTGTTGTTTTTTCCCTGCACCGACACCCATCATATAGCTGATGTTAGGAAAGGCAGGCTGGATTTTCCGATCATTTGGACATGTGCAATGCTGCTGCAATCTTCATCCCGTGTCACTTGTAGGTGTTCTTGTGATAACCTAATTGCTCTTTTCCTGACAACTGGAGGGGTTAAAGGGCTAGAAATACATCTCGGACTGCTGTTGAAAACCAGGCTGTTAAATCTGGAAAGGTTTYGGTCAACGAAGAGCCCGAAGCCACAGGAGGCGCGTTGACCACAGAGCTCTTAAATGACGGGTTGCAAATGAGCTCCTGGGAAGCCCTTTGAGATGAGCAATCTCCATCAGCATCTGTCCATGCCGAGGCGCTGGCTGCGTTATCTCCCCGAAACTTAATGGTTGCGCTGCATGTGGTCTGGTTTTGGCTTGTGGATTCCCTCCCGCTTTAGGGCTTGCGAATGGCTCAGCAAAGCCCTAGGGAAGCGATGGGGATAGAGCTTAGGGTCACCGTTAAACCTCTGTGCAAACACGCCCRAGAGCAGCCGGGACTTAGGACTCAAAACGCCGTCCGGTCCCAAGTGGTTTCCTGGGAATAAGCAACAACATCCAGGCCGGCTCCTCGGCCTGGGCACGAGGAACCACAGGCGTGTGCCCTGACTGCAGCCTGGGCTGCCCGGGTGCTGCCGACCGCCGCAATAGCACAAGCGSCTTCGCTCCGGGCGAACGCTGCTGCCCTGGGAATATGCCCTGGGAATATATCCCGTCGCATATGGAGCCTTAGCATGGGGTCTGTTTGCTAAACCCGAACACTTGCGCTTCCACTCTGGGATTGTATTTGAGAGTTTAAAAGCGCATTTATTAAAGCATAAAACTAATTTTACAATTCTGACAGGTCTTATTTAAGTATTCGATGCCAGATGCCTTCTGTCCCCAGCGGCTCAAGTAATGAAAGAAAGAAAAAAAAAGAGGAATTTTCRAATTTCTCACACAATTAAAACACAATAAAAAGCAAGTAAATAGTCTTACCTCTGCGGTGCATGGAGGGCAATAGCTTAAGAAAATCCTCATGACAAATATGCTTCCAAAAACACAAATTCTCTCAAGCCAAAGGTGCTAAAGGTGGAATTAATGTGATATCTGATTTTTGTTGTTATTGCTGAGTAAGGAAATATCTGGGGGACTGCAGTAGAGCCCCGTCCCCCAAGAGACTTCCCTTGGGGTGTCCCCTGGGCACCATACACTGCAGGAGACCAGGTTTTGTTCCCCTCTTCCAGCCTTTTCCCCCCAAAAGCCACACTGTACTAGTCTTACAGGGATGTCATTTAGTAGCAGGTTGTCTTTTCCACAGCAGCAGCACAAATGCTAAAAATCAAAGTGAGACTTCTCAGACACWGGGGCTGGTCAGGCACCTAGAGCCTTGGCTGGTCTTCCCCAGGCCAACACTGGTCCTTGCAGGCRACGCTGCTGCCTTTGCTCCCGGAGTTGGGAGCCCTATGGAGAGTGYTGTAGCTTTGTGCAACTTCAATTTCAGCGCGTTTCTTACTTCCYGGGGAAGTTACAGGGTGCCCCACGGGGAAAACGCGCGGATACGCTAACATTCCCATCCATAAAAGTAATTGTCATAATTTCAACCTCTGCTGGAGGGCACGGAATAGTAAAACCTGCCTGGTTTTACTACTTAGGGTTCCTTGGTGCTTGCACTAAACAACACCTTTTTATAGCAGACACAGCTGATAATCTTAATTTGCGGCAAATTCTTTATGGATTTCTCCTGATTAGCCCCGATTTGGAGCGCTTGCCCGTAGAGCGGTRGAGCATGGATGGGCTGACTTGTGGAGCAGGCGAAGCCATCAGGACATTGGGGATTTATGTGTTTGTGCCTTACAGATAAGAGGGTGTAGGTGGTGCTTGTGTCTCACCTTCGTCACTGCTGAGGACGAGCAGCCAAACACCRGGCTGCCCAAGACCAAGGGGGCAAGTGGGGCAGCGTAAATAGGGTCTGTCCTCAATGTCTGGCTGCACGGAAAGCCGCTTTGAAGAAGCCCGTGGGGTTCCCAGGACGGTCATTCCCAGCTTGTTATTATTTTCATGTGCATCGGTGTTTTTGTTGGGTTCAGCCGAGACTGAGGAACAAGAGAGTCAAAATAACCTCGGCAAAGTTTGTTCTTGCGGTAACTCCAGCCCTCTGCGGGACGGGGAAGGTTCACAATATTTCCAGAGCCGAGAGATTCYGATACTTTGGATGCGTTTCAGCGCAGCGCTCGGGGCCAGGCTCTAAGGTCCTTGTCTGTTGGTCTTTACTGTGTCAGTAGGAGTTTATTCAAATGAGAGTGATCAAAGACATCRGGGTTTGGCCCTTTATTTTTCATTTGAGGTGCTTTTTCAAGCATAACAGAGCTTCTGGAGGTTTTTTTTTTTTTTTGAGGCTCATCCTTCACTAATTCCAGACTTGGAGCCTGGCAGCTTTTCAAGCAGTTTTCCTGCCTCTGTAGAAATACTGTCCACTTGAGCTGTGTTTGGAGACAGTAAGACACCCTGGTGAGATAGAGGAATTTCTGTGCTAACATTTTCAGCATTTCTCTTTCCAGGCCTGCTCTTCGGTGCCTGCCAGTGTGCAGGTGGTAGAGTTCAGCTCAGATTCTGTTCGTTGCCACTCCCCACCCAGACGTTTTTTTAGGGCATGCAACCTGTGGCCTCCAGCTTCACTGAGTCTTGTCTAAATAAGCTTATTCAACATAATCGAAGCTACTGCCAAAATATTTTTAGTGCCTCTTAAGGTGAATTATGTATAAAACATCTGCAAGAGGCCAGGCCTGATTCTCCACTGCTTAATCCCATTTTATTATTTCTGCAAATGGGTGCAAACAGCACCAGGACAGAATGACAGGATTTTTGCCTTCGTTTTGCACCTGGTAAATGGTGAACATACTCTGGACAGTGAGGTCTTGGGCTGCTTACGTGATACTTGCAACCTCAAGGAACATCTGAGGGCAATGTTTTTTTGGTTTTGTTTTTTCCTTCTGATTTAAGTTAAGCAAAAGCTTTAAGATCTACCTTGATGTTTATTCTGGTCTCATGTCATCTTAAACTCTCAAAGGATTTCCATATGCATGGACTCATTAAACACCTCCAAGGAGAGTATATTCGTGCTTAAGCCTCTCTCAAAATCCAGTGACCAGGGTTGTTTGCGGGGACTGGGAAGAGCTTTGGCATCCTTTTGGCAGCAGCGTGGGCAATGCTGAGAAGAGCACGTTTCTTCAAGACCTGATTTTGCCTGGGCACGGCCATTCTGGCATGAGAAATTCATCCTCTGAAGAGTCGTGAGGCAGCTCTTGCCCCTGGCATGGGCCTGGTGGTGCCTGGGGGAGCACCAGCAGACCGGAATCGTGCCCTGTGGGTGTTTTGGGGCCAGTGCTGAGCGGGTAGCGGGATGTTTTGGGGTAAGACCCTGCATGTTTGCATCGTGGTGAGGGTGGCCAGGTTGCCCAGCGTGGGGCTGGGTGCCCAAGGCAGCGTGGTTGGGAGACTGTTGTTTGCAAAGGGGGAGATGCCTGAAAGCCTCTCCCGGTGCTCGAGGCCGTAGCAGCTTGTTTGGAGGCCGGAGCTTGGGAACGCCGAGCTCCGTGCACTAGGGAGCCTCGCGGTCCGCTGGGTGCACGGATGCACGGTCGTCTCTGCAGTCCTGCCTTTGTTTGCATCAAACCCTCCCTTCTGCTTCACCTTGCTCCCAAAATCAGGCTGGAAGAGTGCAAGGAGGGACTCAGTGMTGGAGGAGCACTGCTCAGGGCTGCTGCAAGGCCTTTGCATGCCCCAAATCTGCTCCTTCCCAAACTACTCCTGCTCACCTAAGGAAAGGTATTTGCTACCTTGTCAGACCTGGGTATTTCTGGGTGTTAAGAAGGGAGTCTCAGCTAGACCACATTATAAAAAAGCCGATTTAAGGCTATTCAATGCACTGTTTGCCATGCGGTCTCCCTGGTTTAAGACTGGATAGTTCCCCTTCCTGCCCAAAGTGTTGGCTTAAAAACTCGGTGTGCTTGGAGCTGTCGGTAGGGCACCCGGTTGGAGCGGGGGCTTAGCAGGAATCTCCCCACGGTCGTGCCTTTTCACCATYGAACATATATATATTCCGTGCTCGCTACAGACAGACTTGCTGAGCTAATTGTAATGGTATGTGGGTCAGCGCGCGGCACTCCGGAGCGCCGGCTGCCTTGATTCCTGTGCTCACTCCTGGTTTGCGCCTAATTGAGGAGGGAATTGGATTGTACGGCTTATAGCTTTTAAAAATGATATACTTTTTGACAAATACGCAGACGTGCAAATAAAACTTCGAGATGCAGCATAGATTCCCTCGCTTGCTCAGAGCCCGGGGGCTTTATTGGACCCTACAGACTTTACATAATTTTGGCATTATTCCCTCTTCATTATGTCATAGATGTGAAGTGGAGACAGGGTCATTCCGTCCTGTGTTGTGGTCATGTAAAGCATTCAAATTTTCTTATTTTTCTTTTTTTTTTTTTTTTTTTTTTTTAGGGGGCTGGCTGTGTTTTAACAGGTTTTAGGTATTTTTTAAGCATAGATGTACATAAGAAAGTATATATTCTGTATATTGAGCTTTTCCCTGGAAGATGCAGTCTTATGGGAAGGTAAATGTTGTTCTCACTCGCCCTTGGAGGGCGGGTTGGATGTGGGGTGCTCGGAGGACTGAGGCACGAGAGACCTAATTCTATGGAGAGCTGCTCCCTATCACGGGGGCCGCGGTCCCAACCTCAGCTTCTCTGTGCCTCGTTTCTCTTCATCACCTGGCAATGGTCTCAAGTACTAAGAATAGTTTCCCAAGCTTTGGAATCGCGTGAGCTTGTCACTACAAGTGGTGCAGCCAAAAGCTGGGATCTTGGTCCTTCTCCACAGCCTTTTCCACGGCCTTTCCAGTGGCAGCACTTTCTCCCTGACTTTGGTTAGGCTCCAGCACTGTCATTAGCAAACGGRCTCCTCCAGCCTGTGGGTTTTGTCTCATCCATTTCCTCTTGAAGACAGCAGCAGCATCCCTACTGCAAGRTGGATCAAGTCTGTCCGCTGTGTTTATGGCCGGTTCTGCTTTGGAAACATTTATCAAGTGCCTGGTCCTTCTGCACCTTAATGGGATTTTCCTGCATCGCTTAATTTATCTGGAACTTGCTGGACTTTAGGRTTATGCGACAGATACTCTGGGAGCCTTGGACTTCTCAGGTGCTTTCTTTCTCCTTTCTTTTCCTATGCTCTTCTGGCTCCCATCCTCCCACTCCCAGGAAATATTTGTAAGATAATTTGACATATTTTCTACCACCTTCACATATCTCCCTGACTTCATGTTTTCTTAGCTGGAAGATAGCTTTTCAACATATATATGTAATCCTTTTCACCTAGACATGTGAGGAATTCCAGTCTCTTCCAGTGGGAGTTTTCAGGAAGGTTTAGGTTAAATGGGCCAATAAGGCAAAAGCATGTAGCAGAAGATCTTACCCTCCAAAGACATCTTTTCTCTTTTCTTTCTTTTTTTTTTTTTTCCTGGAAAATATATCAGAATATCTAGCTGTCAAAGAATTTAAACAATAATACCTGATCTGGAGGCTGGAGTGCAGGGCTTTTGAAAATAAAGATCGTAATCTCCCTACAGCGCGTCCTAATGGGACTAATGGAGTTTAAAGCAGCGTGTCCGGCGGGGTGAGCCGGCTGCTCGGTGCCACGGGGACCCTGGCCACACTTAGTTCCTCTGAGTTCCTGGGTAAAATTCGCTTCGGTTTTTCCCCTCACGCTTCTTTTGGGGTGTGATACATTTGCTGTGGGGTCAAACAAGACACAATCGGAGGGCAGTTTGCGCTTATTGAGATGCTATTGGTGGTGACTGAGCTTTTTTTTGCAGCAGAAGCGGGTAGGAGACCTCAGGACCAGCTTCTGCTGGATGAGTATCTGTGTCACCAAAACTCTCCTTGCAGCACTGGGGGGTCCTGGGCTGGGGGTCGTCCTGGGTAGTTTTGGCTGTCTGGTAGTTGGACTTGTCGCCCAAGATCRCTGCCGAGGCTGCAAAGGGAGCCTTTAGCTGGAAGATAAAGAAGCGGTGGATCTAATCCCAAAGCCACGCTCATCTCTTGGGAAAAGAGGGAGACGAGGAGCCATAAAAATAGGAACGTTTCTGGCAATTGAGCAGCCTTGAGACTCGCGTTTTTGCAGGGTGAGGACCTGCGGTTTGGTGGGGTCACCCTGGCCACGAGCAAGGCCCATCCGGCCGGCTCCTGCCTTGGGGACCGGAGGCAGCGGGCCGGGCTCCTGCGCACGCCGCGGCAGGAGGCTCCTGCTGGGACTGGGTTCCCTCAGCGGAGGTGGCGCCGGGCGCGTTGGCCCGTCTGCTGCCCCTCGCTCCGGGTTGCGGTGCAGAGCAGCGAGGGCTTTCAGTGCAGGCCGAACCCTCGCTGTGCACGGGCAAGGTGAGTCCCACAGTTCTAAATCGTGACATTATTTTATTAGATCTTTAACCTTTATTTAAATTCTTTATTTAAAGGAGGGAGGGGGGGAGGAAGGTATCATATTTTAATTAGCAGCAGTGTCAAAGGAGACCTAGATTAATTATTTGAAATCACTCCATCCAGATGGTTTTGATTTTCACAGCAGGGAACCAGCATCTCTTTTTTAAGGTGATATTTTTCAAATTAAAATCGGCTCGGATATTGCTCACGGGGGCCACCGGCGCGCTCCGCGCTCGCTAATCCGCGTACACGCGGCCCCGGCGCGCGCCGGCCCCCGCCGCACCGGACTGCCTGTGCTGAACCTCAGCCCGCCCAAAGGTCGTGCCCGATCCTTGACGTTGTGTTCAGMCGCTTGTGTTCAGTCCCCTTCACCCGGACACGGTGCATGGGCCGAGCTTTGGGGTCTCTGCCCCTTGGGTGGAGGCTGCGGCGCTCTCCCTCTGCGGTTCAATCATAGAATCATAGAATTAAGGTTGGAAGGGACCTCCAGAGGTCATCCAGTCCAACCCCCCTGCACACGCAGGGTCCCCTAGAGCATGTGGCACAGGGTGRTGTCCAGGCGGGTTTTGAAGATCTCCAGAGAAGGAGGCTCCACCACCTCTCTGGGCAGCCTGTTCCAGTGCTCTGTCACCCTCACAGTTAAGAAATTCTTTCTCAAGTTCCTGTGGAACTTTTGGTGCCTCAATTTGTGGCCGTTTCCCCTAGTTCTATCACTGGCCACCACTGAGAAGAGGCCGGACTCATCCTCCTAACTCCGTTCCTTGAGGTATTTATACACACTGATGAGGTTCCCTCTCAGCCTTCTCTTCTCCAGGCTGAAGAGGCCCAGCTCTCTCAGCCTTTGCTCATAGGGCAGATGTTCCAGGCTCCTGACCATCTTCGTAGCCCTGCGCTGGACTCTCTCTAGCAGCTCCACATCCCTCCTGCACTGGGGAGCCCAGAACTGCACGCGGCACTCGAGGTGCGGCCTCACCAGGGCTGAGGAGAGGGGCAGAGCGTTAGGGTTGACCATTAGCCTTTCCATGGGGCGGGCAGTCGCTGCCATAACGGTGGTTGTGCTTGGGCTGTGCGTGGTCTGTGCAAGCTCCGGGCAGGGCGAGCTCCTCTGAGCTCCCCCAAGCTCCTGGCCTGCTCACCAGGGCATTCACCATTGTGCTCGGCCTCCCTTTGGACGCCCCTCTCAGCCCACGCGTCGCTGCCGGGCGGCGGCTCCGCTCCGCTTTATCCCCTTGCCGCGATGCCGCGTKTGCGGCTCTCACGTTGCTCCTCCTCGCAGCCCTGCTCCGGGGTGGCTGGGAGACGCGGCCGGCGGCTCCCGCGCGTCACCGACGAGCCGGCCTCCATCCCAGATATCCAACAGCGCGGGCGCGTTTCTGCAAGACGTGGATAAATGCTCATACTTAGGTGTGTTTGTAAGCATTATGCTGATATAACACAGGCATTTTCCCATTTGCAGTCAGAAATGAGTTATTCCTTAAATATCCCCTGTGATGATAAAGGAAAGCAGATATATCTAGATAAATGTAAACAGCTAGTAATTGAAAAGCCCTGAACTTGCACATGTGATTGAGCTGCAAAGGGAAAACTTCATTTAAGGCGCTTGCAAGTTCAAGGTTTGTGATATTTGCACTGCCGCAGAAGCCGAAAGTTGACTTTACAAGTGGGAAAAATATTAATGTGTTTAAATGAAACAAACTCCTATTACCATCGCTGTGGTAAATCCTTACAGGGAGCGTATTTGCTCTTAGAGGGTTTTAAAGTTTGGAAGAGGGATGCCAAGACGAATGTGACTTTCTGCGTGGAGCGGAGGGCTCCGCGGAGCTGGGCGAACGCGGGGTTCGCACGGGCCGCCGCGGCTCGTGCGGACGTGAGAATTGCCAGAGCCGGCGCGTGGATTTGCTCTTGCTGACACGCACGCATTCTTGCACTGCGTTTCGCCCGTGCCTACGGTCTCCCCCGGCATGCTGGAGGTGGATCTGAACCAAAACGTCCAGTCCACGTGTTCCTGCCTCGCTGGGGAGATGTGCGGAATCTGAACCTGGGGCACGACTGGAATTTGCGTTTAGATCCCAGTTCCGAACGGAGATGGAGGAAAGCACGGAATTCAGACGTGTCCAGGGTTTTGTGATGACGGCCGGCACCGCGTGACGTTCGGCTGGCAGCTTGGCAGGTTAAGTCGCGTTGGGGCAGGTGGCACCTTGAGCTGCCCACGTTCCTGCTCCACCACGGCTCCTGCCAGAGCCACGGAGCAGCACGGGGACCGTCGTAGACTGGCYCTGTTTCTCCCAGGCAGGACAAGAGTCGCAGGCTCCGCTGAGCTAGATTTTGCCACAGAGCAATCACTGACCTTCTGGGAGCAGGTTTGGAGCTCCAAAGGCTTCCTAAAGTGCAGCTGCTCTCTGTAAAGCCTAACTAGCAGGGGACTTCTCCCCTCCTTGTGGTCTCAGGGACTTCCAGGAGGCCTGAAGAGTAGGGTGCTGGTTTGTCCCTCCAGTGTGTGGCTGGGACCTTTGCAAGGTGTTCAAGGGCTGCTGCCAGGGAAGASGGGATTTGGGTCTTGGGTGGATCTCCTGCCTCTGCAAGGCTGTAACCTGCAGCCTCGGTGCAGAGGAGCCCCCCTGGCTGTGCCATACTGGGACCGAGCAGCGTTGGGGTGAACAAGTGGCACGTGCATGGGACCTGCGGATGGGTCTGTGCCTTTCYGGGCTTGGCGTGGCACGGGAGAGAGTGACTTGGATGTGACCACCCTGGTAAACGCTTTTTTTTCTTCTTCTTCTTCCTTTACAAGCCCAGCTTCTAGTGGAAACAGACACTTTTGGCAGTCAAGTCCGGATCAAAGGGAAAGAGACGGACTTCTACCTTTGCATGAACAGGAAAGGCAAGCTAGTGGGGAAGGTAAGTGTTTCCTATTAATCCATTTGTAACCCGAGTGTTACCTYTCGCAGCCTCCGCGGATCCCTAATGATGTGTTCGAGCTCGGCCTGACAGCCTCAAATGAGAAGCAGGACCAAGGGCATGTGGCATTTCCAAGGCGGTCCAGCCCCGCAGTGCTGCATCGCTCGAGAGAAATCTAACAGTGTTTGGAGTGAAATACATGTATATACACATATATACATATATATATATATATATATATAAAAAAATATAAAAGAGGGTCTCCAAAGCGGTGTCGTGCTAGGGAGGTAGCAATGTGCTGCCATGGTGAGCCGGGGTATAGGGTGGCAAAGCTAATACTGGGATCCGAGCATCTTACCAGGGCTGGGCCTCACGGTTCTAGCATTACAGAAGTATTTTATTACTTTGGATCCCCGCACAATGGAAGCATGTAACAAATTACAGCGTATTCGCCCGTGCAGCTTAACTTCTTTGCTGAAGTCATATTTTTTATGCTTGAACTTGTTTTTGTAACTCAGGCGGTTTTTCTGCGTTGCTGGCGAACCCGGAGCTTAACAAGCGGGCAGGAGGTTGCTCAGAGCTAACGCAGCGCCAGGCGCCCATAGGAGGCCCCTTCCCTGCTGCCCACGCCTTGCGCCGCCAGGAATTAAAACCTGGCATCGCTGCGGCCGTGGAAGAGGGAAGCCGAGTTTTGTTTTGAATCACCGGAGCGGCAGGGGCGAGAGCGGAGCATCCTGCGCTTCTTTACCTGCTCCGAAGGAGGCGTTTGCTCTCGGATGAGCTAATGAGTCCTTTTGCCGGACTCGGATCGCTTAGGATGCGGAAGGATGCCTTCGAAAATTGCTCYCAGCACATGTAATATCTGGCCCCCGATCGCTTCGTGCCTTAGCTTTCCATCCTTTAAATGCGATAATAGCAGCTCCCCGTCTCTCAGAGACGTTATGAGGATGAATATGTTAATGTTTATGAGGCGCTGACCGCACGAGAGCGGAGCAGCCGCGGCCGAATCCGACGGGATAAAGCGGGCACAAACTGTCACCGCTTCCCTTAGCAGCGTTGCCCCAGCGTGGGGGTCACTATGGGGCTCAGCAGCGTGCCGGGCGCCCGGCAGCCTCTCAGGCTGCTCTTCAYGAGGCACGGGGTGTCTTGGCAAGACCCGTGCTGTCACTTGGCCCACTGGGCAACAAGGCCGGACGGCTCTTCAGCCTGTCACCCTTCCTGCCACGTAAAGCTTTTGTTTTCCTTCTTTTTTTCCCATCCCCAGCATGCTTTTTATAACGTTAAGTTGGCAAACTATGATTTTTTTAAAAAGTCCTTTTCTTCTTCTTTTTCCCCATGTAAATATCCCATGTGAGCCTTCCCACCCCAGACTGCTGACAAGTTCATAAAGCAGCCGACCTGAGCAGGAGGGGGGGATACTGAGCGCCGCGCTTGGACGGAAAATGTTCCAGACGCATTGCCCRTATTAACAGCTTCTCATGAGCAAGAAAGAAAATAATAGCATGTCTTCTTGATACCAAAGAGTGTGGTTTTAATTAGTATCAGAGTTTCAACTTCTTGTGGCAAGCGTTTGAGGGGAATGCTTTTTAGGCTGCATGCTCTAAACAGCTAGTAAACCCCAAGGAAAACATTAGATAAAAGTTACGCCTCGGCTTATACAAATATTGAAGTTCAGTCTGGGGGTGGAGGGGWATGAAACCCATAAACTGATTGTTTCACGGTTGCCCCGGTATGTTCATTTGGCAACGGAGGAGCCATGGGATGAAACTGGTTCTTTTTCTCTGCTCATTTCCTATTGCCTTACACTGCATAATCCCCAACAATACCGGCATGTGCCATCTGGCTTTGTTCTCCTCCTCAGTCAGCGTTTTTTGGATCCCCCCCAGCTGAAAAACCTGCTTTGAATTTAGTGCTTTTTAAAAAATTTTTTTTGTTTCCCATAATCACCTACAAAAGGGCATTACGAACCCGAGCAGGTTGTTGTTGCTCTTGACTGGAATGTGTGATGAGGGCGACTGCTCCAAAACCTGGGCTCCTTCCCCACCTTGGAGCTCGCTGCCTTGCAAGCAAAYGCACCGATCCGTACGGCTCACGAGAGCAGCCTTTGGGGGGGTTGTTTTGTTCTGCAAAAATCTGTTTATTTTTTTCTTGATATTGGAGCTTGCAGCTGTGTCAGCTTTTCTGGGTTACAACCGTCTCATAGAGCTTCTTTAGGAGCKCGTGTTGCGCTGGTGTTTTTTGGTATTGTGTTAAAGAAGGTCCAAGGAAGATCTGTTTTTCTTTCTCCTGTGGCTTTTTGGTGTCTCTGTTTTAACGCTTGAAGAAATTGTATGTGCTGACTCTTCTGATTTTGCTTTTCTATGAACCAGTGATCTTTATGGTGCAGTTTTATTACATGTGAAATATGAATAATCAGAAGAGAAATAGTAGACTTTTTTGTTGAAAACCTTATTTTTTCAAGTTACTGTTAATTAAGCTGGGAGAAGAGGACTCAGCCCTCTCTTCCCTTTCATGTGAAAACACTTCTGTCCTAGGTCATTAGTACTCCTACGCTATCTCCAGCTATCTCAGGCTAGTAATTCCTCCTAATAGTGTGATTACCATATTGAATAGGACCGTTTTCAGATATGTTTCACCTGGTGCTCACGTGCTCTCCCAGTCTGTCTCCTCTATCTGTAGCTTCTTATGTCTAGACATGTGAGGGCATCAATGGCAAAGGGCATGATGTGATTTTTCATGTAGGGCACAGGGACCTTGAATATTTGCAGTAATTTAATGTTAGGGGAGGAGAGGACGCACTGGTGCCTTTGGGGGAGCCCTGGCTTTCTGATCGCGGTTCTTCTGGGGGTCCCTTTGGTGGCTTTTCTCTCTGCCTCAGCTTCTCTTATCTCCTGCGTTGAGATAATGATGCCAATAAAGTGGAGGACTGCACCTTTGCAAAAGGCTGCCAAAGATAAGTCTTTTAAACCTCCACGGTGGGGAAGAGCAGGCAGGGATGTGGGCAGGTGGCTGTTAATTAGCTTGGCCACCTCTAACTGTTCTTGTTGTGCCTGCCCTTGCAGGAAATTGGTGCTATTATCCAGGAGCAGGATGTAGCAGAGGTGTCCTGTCCCCTTCCTTGCCCCTCTCCTGTCCCTCTCACTGTGAGAGGGTTTGCAAGAGGTCACTGATCTCTTTGAAGACTTGTACTTAAAGACGTCCTATAGGGAAGGGCATCCCATGATCTAATTCCCCATCTTCCTCATGTAACATGTAGGCTTAGAAGGCTCCAGATTGCTGGTAGTTTCTTCAGAAAGATTGATTGGCAGGAATGCAAAAGATTGGAGATGAATGGGGAAGGAGCTAAGCATGCATTTAATTTTATCCAGAAATTGCTTCAGAAGATGCTTCAAGCAGTCCTASTGATGTTCTTGCATGGCTGGTTGACCTTATCTGGACTGTGCCTTTTCACATCCATAGATAAAGTTGCCTCCTGCCCGTTGTCGCTTTCGTTTTGAGCACAGCTTCTCTCTGCAGAAAACTCGGATCGCTTGTGGATCCCTCCCTGGAGGGAGAAGCAGGTGCTGAGTGATGGAGCTTTCCCCTCTCGGTGGCCAGGGCTCCTGGTGTGGAGGAGCTGGGCCAACGCGGTGACTGTCATTTGGTTTGTGCCGCGGTCCCGTGTGCTGCTGTTCCACACCGTGTGGCTGCAGTCTCAATTCTGTGGATCTTCAGCAAACTCCCACCCCCAGGGGCTGGCGTGATTCCTCATTCTGAGGTTGCTTTGACTATCACGAAGCAGATGCAGAGTTTGATAAGCGTCTGTCCTGGGTGTCATCCCCTGCTCCGTTATTCTCCTAAAGGACAGTGGAGGGTGAATGTGTGAAGCACGAGGAATGCCAGTCACTTTTCCAACGTCACTACTATGGCCAAGCCTGAATCCCTCTGCTTGATGACTTGTTTAATTGTAAATTGATCACAACTGTYTAATTTAAAATAAAAAGCGCACTGCATGTCAGATCTTAAATCAAACACGAGCAAGGATCTGATCAGACTAGATTCGCTGCGTTCATATTTGCCTTTGTYGTGCTTCCCTAGACAAAAGCCTTGGGATTTAGCCCAGTGGGACTCGTGTGTGTGTAAGCAGGGCTCCTTATTCCAGATTTTGTCTCCCTTTAAGGAGCAGAGCCTGGKAGGGACAGGAATACATTTTGTGTCCTACTGTAAGTGGAAGAAGTAAAGTCATGTCCCCAGAAATCTCTGCTCTTGCATCAGTTCAGCTCCGTCTAAAAATTCAAGCTAAAGAGCACATAATACTCTAAAAATGTGTATTTTCCCACCAAATCTGTATGCTGACGCACACCGTGTCACTTTTGGCTTTCTCTAAAATGCCCTCAGTAACCACATGTGTAAACACTCTCAAAAATCATTATAATATATATGCCTTATTTAAAATTAAAAAGGCATTTTAATGGCTTCATTTTAATATGAATACTGGGGCAAAACCTGGTCCCCRCAAGGTGGGGAGATCCGGCCACTTGGGATAGCTGCAGCACCATGATGCTGGTACCAGTTTGCAGGATAGACCCGCCTCAGAAAACTAGCATTATTTCTGGTGTGATAACTGCTTTCTAAGCCAATATATTTCCTAATGTTACCAGAAAGTTGCTAATACCATATGGCAAGGCGCTCTGGATTTTTGCAGGACAACAAACAAATTGTTGCTAGATGCCAGACTGCTCTGGCAGAGCTTTATCATTGATTCCTGCCAGCAGTGGCCTTTAGGGGATAGTAATAATTTGGGGCTGTTTACATTACAGCTTTAAAATAGGGGTTTTCTTGAAGCGTGTGTGTGTTTAGTCAGGAAAGTTGGCTAAAAAGAAAACCCTCTGATGGCATCAAAGAGCAAAGGTGCTAGTTATGGCCCTCGTGTGTAATCTTGGTCCTGCGTAACGCCTCTGGCCTTGCAGGGACGGGAGTGTCTTGGGTTACACCAGCCCCACGTTGCTCAGTAGTAGCTCTGGGGATCCCCCCTTGGACATGGAGTCTTGCTRAGGTAAGAAAATATGGAGGGGTTCTCCCAAACCACCCTTTTTTGCGCATGTGGAGCAGCTGAAGGTTCTCTGTCCTTGTTCTTATTTTCTTATGTGTTGGCTTTGGTGATCGAGACTGAGGCCAAGCATTTTTGAAAGTCTACCCTTGAACCTCTGCTGGGATGAAACCGGAGGGTTTCTGTCGAACCAGGGAGCAGCTGGAGGAGGAGGAGAGCTGGGCCGAGGGCACCCCTTGCCCTGCACGTGTCTGGACAGCATCGGGTACCGCTCTTCCCCGGAAGAGCCCAAGCAGGTCCCTGGTGGTGGTGGGGCAGTGACCCACGGACCCAACACACTGCAGAGACATGGGCACGTGCACGGGGGCACTCTGCCAGTGGCAGTTCTGCATCCCCAGGTTTGTCATTTGAGATCTCAATGCCATAGAGAAGGTTTCATGCTCTTCAGCTTGTATGTTTAAATCCAATGCCAATTGCGTCTTGGATTTGGGGCAAAACTCCAAAAATTTGGGGCATTTAACAGGATTTTGATGCTTGTCCAGATTTTTTTTTCCCTCTATTGAGCTGCATGGTGTTAGAGTTGCTTGAAGGGGCTTATAAAACCTCACAATTTCTGAGCTGACTGGTGCACTTACAACTAAAGCAGGAGCAGGGCTTGGGAGAGTGTCAGGTTTAATCGCACACATGTTGCAGATCTCACTGCGACCCGCTGGATCATGACTCTTCTGACTTGGCATCTCACGTGAAAACAAAACCTGACGTGGTTTTTGCTGGATTTCACTCATCTTGGGTTGAACGGCAGTGTGGTTCTTCAGCTGTGGCAGAAGTGCTGCTTTTTTTAAAGTGATCTGTTGCTGAGTTTTCGCTCCCCTTTGGTTCGCCTTCCATTTTAGGCAGCTAAATAAACACCTCCRAAAGAAGGGAGATCCAAACATCTGTGAACCTTGTCATGCTCCGAATGTGGACCTAATCTGAAATCAACCTCAGTTATCCAAAAGTCTTGACCCAGGGCCCTTGGACTGCAAAGGTCTTAAAAACAATAAGAAAAATGATATTTTTTCCAACTGAACTATTAATCTTCTGCACTCACTTATTCAATCTTTCCCTGCAACCAATGGAAAAATAATTGAGTTCTTATTCTGAGCCCTGAGATATCACGAGGCTTTGGTAACACTGCGGCTTTTTCCCACTGCTCCTTTCCCATCACTGGGCCAAGGGAATGTCACGTTTAGGCTCCGGGGAATGCCGGTGGCATCCCACCTCCCTGGCCTTTCCTGGAAATCTCGCCCGGAGCGGCACACGCCGTGTAACGATTCCCAAGAAGCCGTTTACGGTGCAGCCTAATGAAACCACTTTCCAGTGTTTACTACGTTGCGGCGGCTTTGGCTCCAAAGCGGAGGGCTGTAGGTGCTGCAGCGGCTCCTTCCAAGTGGTAGGAGTCTGTGCGAGCTAACTGGACCTTTGCAGCGTTAATATTTGCTGTTAGCAATGGGCCTTGTCCTGCTCCTGTGTTTTTGGACCGTTTGTTTACAGCAGGGTTTTGCACAGAGKTTCCCTGGAGGTGGAAAGGAGAASGGAAAAACACAGGGGYTAATTTCTATGGAAAAAAARKTTWRRWTTTTTTTTTTGTGATGTGTGGTAGGAGACCGCTGATCTTGGTGTTGCAGGGAGATGAAAACTGCAGGTTRTTCCAAAGATCCATATGCTCAGGAGAGGGAGAGTAGTTTTGTGGATATGAGGAAAAGCAACAGAGCTTGGGAAGAAGAGATGGTCGAGCTTGCACAGGGAAGGGGGATAGCTAGGAGATACGGAGACRCTTGTGCTGATGCTCTGTGCCTGGTTTGGATGAGAGGATGAGGAGATAGAAGAAACTGGCCTTTAGGGAGAAAGCACTTCTATTTCTTGAAGAGGTAAAAGTGGCCTTAGTTCTTGGTGAAGAGATTTGTGACCTCAGGCTGTGCATTCCTAGATGCTGAGGTTCTGAAGGGCTTTTCATGCAGAAGACTGTAATAGTCATGCCACTGAATGGAGAGAGGAAAAGCGGCTTATCCTTAGCCAACTACCGAACATATTCCCTCCGCCATTCACTCATTCTTTACTGAATGTTTAATCAACAATTTCAGAGGATTAGGTACCTTGTTCCTCAGATGGCAGCAGGAACATCTGAGATGGGACTGATATACCACACACCACTTCACAGGACAGCCCAGGTGGTCCAGGGGTGCTAGTAGTGACACATAGGAAATAGTTGTATCTATGAAAATCACCAGTTATTATTAGGTTACTTAGTACAGCCAGAGTGCTCCAAGTCAAATGTTTGCTYAAAGATAAAACAAAAGATGCCTTTGACAACCACTTATCCTGTTATTTTAAAGATAAATTTCTTTATTATACGGATTTATGTTAGGGAGTTTCTGGCTCTCTATCTCTGGGCTATATCTGGTCACCAGAGACTTGCGTAACAAGCTTACAGATTTCTTGGGATTTCTCTTCAGCAAACTTCATGTTTCCTTTGGCTATTCTTAAGAAGAACCAATTATCTCTGTCAAATTGAAGCTTTGCAAAGTCTAGGTTCACACTGAAGACCACACTTGTATGTTTGACCTTTAAAGCTTTAGCTTCYTCCATGCCTGGAACTTGGATATCGTCTTCCAGAGGAAAGCTGCCTTCATTTTTCAAACTACATGAGAATTTAGTCCTTTCTGTGATCAAGGAATGAGCATCACCACAAGCCTGCTAACATGCTATCCCTTGTGCTTCACGGTGTTTGCAGCTGTGTGTTGTATTTGAGCTCCAATAGAGCAACCAGGAGGCTTCCTCTTTGGGCCTCATCCCATTCCAGTGCAGGTGCAGGATTCCTGTTCAAGGGAAGCATTATCTCTGCAGCTCTAGGAGAATGCTCCAGGAAAAACTGTTTTGACCTGGCCAAACGGAAATAATTGCGTTCCTGAGGTCAACTGTTAATTAAAATTATTGGGAGGGAATGATCATCGCTGAGCACTGACCTTGTCTCATGCTGTTTGGGGTGGAGAGGAGGTGTTGCATGCATCTTGTGTAGATGCTTGAATGAAGATGAATTACAGTGCATTTTTTCAGACCATCTTATCTTCCAGTGCAATTTTTCRTATATATCTCATATTTTTCTACTTTCTATCAGTGGCAAAAGGAAGATCAGGGAAAATGTGGGTCTGCTGTTGAATGGGGATGGGTGCCCTGGTTATGAAAGACACAGAACAAGCAGAGTTACTGGATGCCTTCTTTGCTTCAGTGTTTACCAAGGGTATCCCTCTGGAATCTCAGGCCCTGG
Source organism: Eudromia elegans (assembly GCA_003342815.1). NCBI lineage: Eukaryota > Metazoa > Chordata > Aves > Tinamiformes > Tinamidae > Eudromia > Eudromia elegans. Next base: position 1,627,229 of record PTEX01000102.1, read on the forward strand.
AAACAAGAGAAGCCTGGAGAGAGGAAGACTTGCTCTGGGTAGAGGAAGATTGGGTTAGAAAACACTTAGATGAACTTGATACCCATAAATCCATGGGCCCTGATGGGATGCACCCAAGAGTGCAGCAGGAACTGCCAGATGTTACTGCTAAGCTACTCTCGATCATCTTCAAAAGGGGAGGTGCTGGAAGACTGGAAGAAAGCTGATGTCACACCAGTCTTCAAATGGCAAGAAGGAGGAGCCAGGCAACAAGCCAGTGAGCCTCACCTCCATCTCTAGAAAAGTGATGGAACAGCTCATACTGGATGTTGTCCCTAAGCATCTGGAGGACGAGAAGGTGCRGAGGAGTAGCCAGCATGGATTCACCAAGGGATTCAGTCAGCGTGGRTTCAGCATGCTTAACTAACTAACCTGATAGCCTCCTATGATGGAATGACTGGCTGGTTAGATGAGGGGAGAGAGGTGGATGTYRTCTATCTGGATTTCAGCAAGGCTTTTGACACCGTTCCTCACAGCATCCTCTTGGGCAAGCTCCAGAAATCTGGGTTGGATGAGTGCATGGTGAGGTGGATTGAGAACTGGCTGGGATGGAGCCCAGAGGGTGGCGATCTGCGGCTTGGAATCCAGTTGGAGGCCTGTGGTTAGTGACGTCCCCCAGGGGTCAGTCCTCGGTCCAGTCCTGTTCAATTTACTCATCAATGACCTGGATGAAGGGACAGAGTGACACCTCAGTGCGTTGATATGAAACTGGGAGGAGCAGCTGATATCCCAGAGGGCTGCACTGCCCTCCAGAGGGAACTGGACAGACYRGACAACTTGGGTGGTGAGAAACCTCATGAAGTTCAACAAGGGTGAATGCAAGGTCCTACACCTGGGAGGAACAACCCCAGACACCAGTGCAGGCTGGGGACTGACATTCTGGAGAATGGCTCTGTAGAGGAGAACCTGGGCATCATCGTGGATGACAAGTTGACCATGAGGCAGCAATGTGCCCACGTGGCCAAGAAGGCCAGTGGRATTCTGGGGTGCATCAAGAAGAAAATCTCCAGCAGGTCAAAGGAGGGGATCCTGCCCCTCTATTATTCACCCCTGGTGAGACCACACCTGGAGACTGTTCTGGGCTCCCCAGTGCAAGAGGGATGTGGAACTGCTGGACAAAGTCCAGTGCAGGGCTACGAAGATGATTAGGGGCCTCGAACATCTGCCCTATGAGCAAAGGCTGAGAGAGATGGGCCTATTCAGCCTGAAGAAAAGGCTGAGAGGGGACCCGATCAGTGTGTATAAATACCTCAAGGGAGTTAGGAGGATGGGGCCGGCCTCTCTTCAGTGGTGGCCGGCGACAGGACAAGAGGAATCGGCCACAAACTGAAGCACCGAAAGTTCCACAGGAACTTGAGAAAGAATTTCTTAGCAGTGAGGGTGACAGAGCCCTGGAACAGGCTGCCCAGAGAGGTGGTGGAGTCTCCTTCTCTGGAGATCTTCAAAACCCACTTGGATGCTGTCCTGTGCTACATGCTCTAGGTGACCCTGTGCACACACAAATGATCTGTATAGGTCCCTTCCAAACTTAACAATTTTATGATTCTTGATATTAKTGAGGCTTTCTAAGTTGGAAATTACTTTTTTTTTTAAATTTTACTTTCGATTTTTTTTTCGATGGGTCCCTGTATAATGAATGTAAGCCTWCAAGACGTGCTACCATTCTTAGTTCTCTTTTGTAGAAAATTTAGGACTAGTGTGTTTAATCTCGATGGAGACTAAAAATGACTGTGCAGGTGGTGGTAGATGTCATGAAATAATAAAGTGCATCTGAAACCCGCGTGTGGTTTCAAAGCTCTCCAAGCGATAACTTCAGGTGGCAGCAAGCCCGAAGTATGTAACTTGAATTAAAATTTCCTTAATTTTCTGTTGGGGTCATAAAGTTCATTAAGGAAGTGCCCAACAGGCTCAGCCCAACCATCAACACAGAGTTCTTGAAGACAGTTTTGAATTTCTGTTAATCAAGCCTACATTTGTATAGAGGAAGCTATCCTGGCTGGCTCCAGTTGTAGGTGTAGGCCTTCCTCTCATACTGCTTGCAATAAGCTTGCTTGGGACAGAGGCAGTTCCTGGCATGGCCATAGGCTTGCATGGTTGACCTCTACAAATACTTGTTTGATCTTTGTGCTCTTGTATCCTCTACAGTGAGATGCTGCTATTCCAGGGTATTAGGAGGGTTAGTGAACAGATAGGGGTTAGAAATGTGATTTTTTTTGAATGAAAGATACAAGGAAATAACAGTATAAAACTACATCAACCTAGAAACCCTCTGTCCTCAGTTCTCACAGTTACGCCTGGGTCCTGCAGTGCAAGAGCTGCTCATGCTGTGGGCATAGAGCCCTTAGGCAGCCCTGCAGTACCGTGGTACTGAGGAACAGTATTTTCCACCCTACACGTGCCAAAGACTCTGCCCGTGCTTGCAGGGGAGTCGGAAGCAACCTCAGAGCACGTGGGCAGAAATGTGCAAAACTGATGGCCAGCGGGGCCCCCAGGGCAGGAGTCTCCTCTCTGCACAGCATCTCCTCTCCCGGGCTTGTCCTGCTCCCTGCCCATGCTCTGCTGGCCTAGCCGTGCTCACTGGCGTGCTGCAGACGCTCTTACCAAGCTGCCCGGTGCGTTTTCCTCGGAGGGCCGCGCCGGGTCAGAGGCCGGCGAGCAGGAGGAAGTGCCTGGGGCAGAGGCACTTAGGGATGCAGCRGCCCTGATTTACAGCGCTGCGTGGGAGCAGAGCGTGCGTTCGGGTCAAGAGGTGCCTTTTGTGGCCGGGATAAACGCCGGAAATCCAGGAGGCCGAGCGGCAGGAGAGCCGTCCCCAGCCTCACGCGAGGGGTTGCATCTCGCTGCGGCAAAGAAACCTTTCAGAGCCTTCCAGCTGCGGAGGCGGCTCCGGGCGCGACGCGCTGCTGGCGCGAGCTCTTTGTTGCCGCGGGAGCCCGGCGAAGGCTGGATTTGCCGGTGCCCACTGAGCCAGATTTGTGAAGCCTAAATGAGAAAACCTGCCCCGGCCTCCCTCTCCCATAAAAAAAGCCACTCAGGTGGCTTAGCGGGCTGGCTAATGGGGAGGAGGAGGAGGAGGAGGAGGCGGCGGCGGTGGCGGCAGTGGCGGTGGCGGTGGTGGTGGTGGTGGTGGCTCCACCTGCACCTGCTAGTGCTTTGGCTCTGGCTGGTGGCACAGAGGCTCCCGGGTGTCCCTCTGAGCGGCAAGCTGTTCGTGGCAGCAGCGGCTCGCTCCGCGCTCCCGCTCCAACAACAAAGAGCCCTTTGATCCTTTCCATTTGGAGAACTTAAAACACGACAGCAAACCTACAATAAGACCAAGTTGGGCCATAAAAAAAAAAAAAAAAAGGAAAAAAGAGAGTGCGAGCGAGTGCAGGAGAGAAGAGCACCAAAGAGCTCCAGCGTGTAATTGCAGAAGCAGCAAATGCTTTGGCACTTAATTCCACTTTAGTGTCAGTTCGGCGTGTTTTGCGTGCAGTACTGCAGGGCCRGTCGCCAAATGCTCTGCACAAACAATGTGGTGCTCCGTGCTGGGGAGCTGGGGGCACTCGGGGCCTCGGCAGCTCCTGTGGCCCCGCTGCCCACGGGATGGAGCTGCCCCGTGGCACRTGAGCCCCTCTGTGTGGGACACGCGTGTCCCCTTCTGGAATGGGAGCCTGGCACGGCTGCTGCTGCCTAGCCCGGCTCCGTAATGAAACTGCCACCACACGAGCTCCCTGCCTTGCTGGGCAGCAGATCTCCACGGCCAGAGCTGCTYCCTGGCTGCTTTGTACCGGGGATGCCCCACGGGAAGGATGGTGCTTTGTGGCACCTGGATCACACAGTCTGTTTGCCCTTTGAGACTCCACTTTCTCACAGCTCTTTGCCCGGGTCCTAGCGATACATAAAAACAGGCTCTGAATTATTCCCTTGAAAAGAACTGAGGTCTCAGGAAAGCCATTTCCTTCCATCCTCTGCCTGGATGTGTGTGTTGATGTCCTTGCTGCCTGCCCATGGTTCTGTCCTTGTCTTGGAGCCCTTTCTTGCTGCAAGCAGAGCATGGTGGGATGGGCAAGCTCAGGGTGCTCCTGCAGCCTTCATCCGCTTGGCTCACCTAATGCACGTGGGTGACATCTAGATGCTGTTACCTGCTCGGCTTAAAGACAAAACGGGTGGCGTTGCTCAGGAAGCAATGCCGATTTGATAGAAGTTAAGCAGTGCTCTAACTTTGCAGGTGGAGTTCCTATCTCTCTGATTTTCACTTGTGCCGAGTCCTAGTGCAGTTGGGCACCCTTGTGTCACACAGTCCTAGTCTCAGTCCCATTCCGTGGGACTGGTCTAGAGCTGGGACTGCAGGTTGTCCTCCTGCACTGCCCACCCGGGCGGCTCCTGCTGCCTCCTGTGCTTCCAGGCATTCCCGTTTATCTTACAGAACAGTTCCCAACTGTAAAAGCCTGTGTTTGGAAGGGCGCGTGCTCCACGAGGTGCATCCTGACAGCTAAGCATGTGCGAAATGTAGCTTGGCAGCSTCCCACTGCTGACGTCTGCAGGAGAGGGTGCGACCTCGAATCGGTGCACAGGTTTGTGCTGAAATCCCTGGGGAAAAGGGGAGCAGGGAGTACGGGTGTCTTCCTCACATTAAGAAAGCCAGCTCTGCCTTGGACTTGCGGAGGGTYGTATCCCATGTCTCATCCATCCTTCTCTCCCTTGGAGGGCAGAGGGAAAGGATGGGCCCAATGAGTCATTTTGCTGTTGCTATTAGATAGGACCAACCCGATCTTGAGCAAACCCAGTAAAAACAAGGAAACGTTCAGAAGTTACTGACATAAACTGCACTTTYCCCTAACAGACCATCCGAGATCCCGCTCTCCGTGGTGTAGGTAACGAGTGTGAATGATTTATGTTCTGCTGGGCTTTCTAGCAGATGCTATAAAATCATGCTGCAAGTAYCTGAAAATCATTTGTCTGTCTCCGACATGTTTTAGCACGTGCAGGAATGCTCTGTTTGGGGAAGAGCGAGGTCCTTATCCTGATTTATCTTGAAGTACTTGTAAATGTTGCTGTAATTTCATGTTATCAAATCGTTTAGCTCTTCCTCTTCCAGAACCAAGTCATTTTATCTCATGCGGCTTGTTTACTTCAAATTAGCCCTGAGGTTGGCCTGGAGTTGCACCTTGTTATTCCTACACCTCCTGTCTCTGTCTTAGGCTCTGTCGGCAGATTTGAAGGTATAAGCAAACACTTTTCTGTTATTAATAGAATAACTTCCCCCTCCTACACACACGTTTTCTTTTCATTCCACTCTTCGCTTTCCATGAGAACCTGACATTGCAGTGCAAGCGGAAACCTCCCAAACGGCACAAAAATGCCTAAATTCTCCTAGCAACAAGGCCGTGGCTCGGGTCCAGGACCRTTCTGCAAGCATGGGGGAAATGACCGTTCCAATTACCTGCTACCCTGCAGTACAAATTTGGTCGGCTCATCAGCACCTGGGCTCGGGTGGATTTGAAACCCAGCCACGGTATTGTTTAAAAATTCTCCATTTATTGGTGAAAGGTTTGCAGTGGGCTGAGCCCTGAGAAACCTGGGGCGGTTTTTATGGCCTCGCATTGAAGCCTGGTGGAACCCTGCGGTGTCAACTGATTTCCCCCTTCCCCGCTCATGTGGCTTTGATCAAACGCAGGGCTCGGGGAACGACCCCCCCAGGAACCGAGACCCCTCGGCTTTGCCTGCTCCTGCCCTTCATTAAAGCACTCGTGAGCCTCCAGTTGCGGGCGATGCAGCGGGGAGCTTTGTGCCTACGCAGGGATGGAGCCTGCCAGGCCTACGGCTTTGCCCCCGGGTGCTGGGCATGGCGTGTTTGGGGAGGAAAGCAGCGACCTGGCACCTTCATCCAAGGCTCTTTCCTGGCGGTAGCGCCTCGTTTTGCTGTTGCAGAGTCAGGGCTGGGGCCCCGGCCCTCTTAGTGAGACCGACGTGCAAAGCAGCCCCTCTGATGGGAGGGCACGTGAAGGACGCAGGCCGGGCACTGGTGGTCCCTACGCTGACCGAGCTGGAGGTCCAGGGAGCATCAGTTTGGGAGGCTGGGGATGAGGCCCGTGGTAAACGGTAAATACAAATATAAACACAGGCCTGCAGTGCACTAAAAACYCGTGTTTTTCTTAGGTGGAGGTTGGACTGGACTCATGCTGTACTGGAAATCTTTCTTTTGGCTTGGCTCAGCAGTAGATTAAATGTGGCACAGTGCTCCGTATTGTGCTCCATAGAGCACCCAGAGCTGCACCAGGGGCTGCCACGGGCACCTGTGTCCTCCCTGGCGTCCCTCGGTGCGCAGGAGGCCCTGGGCACGCGGGGTGGGAGCCGTAGCTTGGCAGCCAAACACCGAGCGCGTCTCCTGGCGGGAGGCCACGGGCGAGGAGAGCTTGCCGGGTGCCAGGCAGCCTCCGCGGGCCCTTGTGCCATGCTGCAAGTTCCTGCCGCGCTGCCCGTGCTGCGCAGCTGGCAGCCCAGGGGCTCCAGCGGGTCCACATCCCCTCTCACACCTTCTCTGAGCTCGGGATCTTTGACCTGAAGCCGTTTTGCTGCAATATCCACCCCATCAGCGCCTGCATGGGCACCCTGTGGCGTGAGCGGAGGAGATGGCTTCCCTGCTCCCTCCMTGAGGAGGAGCGTTGTGCCGAGATGTGCTCTCCTGAGCTGGGGCCTTTGGGTGCCTGATTTTAGGCCAGCATTGAGAGGCAGGGAAGGCAGAAGCATCGTTTACCCTCTGCCACCATCGTCCAATCTCCTTTAAAMAAGGAACGGCCCCTAAGAAGGGCCATGAACCTGTGGTGGATCTTTGGTGCTTGTGTTGCCACCTCCAGCTGCAGAGCTCCTGCTCCTAAAGCCCTGGTGGGGCCTGGTCCCAGGGACCCACCAGGAGGCTCAAGATCCTTAGCACCCATGGGTGCTTCCAGGCCCTTGCCTGAGGGAGAGTGTTTCCAGAGCACCCTGTGAATTGGACTGAGGCTTGAGATGATCTTAGCAGGGCTTGGAGWTAAGCGCACCAGGCCCAAAGGTGCGCTTGAAAAAGTCATCAGAAGTAGTGATAGAAGTGGCTGGTTTTGGCTTTCTGATGATTCTTCCTCCATTGCAAATATGATGCTTCYTTGGAATAAATTCACTGTAGCCTCCTTCCTAGTGGGAAACTCAAGCCATCRTTTTGCTTTCCTTGCTGTTGATGGAGCTGGGCACCTAGCGTTATCTTTGGGAAATCTTTCTCTCCTTGGATAGGAGTGTATGGAGAAAGATAAAGTTGAATGATGCTCTAGTACTTCTCTTATCATTTCTGTTTCAGCTGATGCTTCTTTCTGCGTCTATTAAGACGCTGGAACTAGCAGCCAGGTCTGGATGTGAATATTTATTTATGTCGAGTTGGGTTTTTGTCATTGAGTAAACACTTCAATAACGTTTKTTTTTTCTCTTTTTCTCCCCCCTCCTTTTTCAGCCTGATGGCACCAGCAAGGAGTGTGTCTTCATTGAAAAAGTCCTCGAAAACAACTATACGGCACTGATGTCAGCAAAGTATTCAGGCTGGTATGTGGGATTCACCAAAAAAGGAAGGCCACGGAAAGGGCCCAAGACCCGGGAAAACCAGCAAGATGTGCATTTTATGAAGAGGTACCCAAAGGGCCAAGTGGAGATACAGAAACCTTTCAAGTACACAACAGTCACCAAGAGGACTAAGAGAATACGACCCACCAACCCCAGTTAAAAATAGACAAGAACAGTGTCACAATAATAAACCACAAAAAAACTGCACCAGAGGAATATTTTTACATTAAAAATAAGGAAGAAGCTCTATTTTTGTACATTGTGTTTAAAAAAAAATAAAAATAAAAAAATTAATAAAAGACTAGATGGCAAACGCTGGGGAAAAGCTGTTAGGGATTTATTGTGACTTGAAAAAAAACAAAACGAACTGCTCTATTTAAATTGACTTCTTGTTGTTGATGACACACAGGTGCTTATTTCTCTTTTTTGGAAAGGACAACTTTTCAAGCATATCCCCAGAGGAAAAAGTAATTATTAAAAAAAAAAATAAAATAAAAAAAAATAAAACCAAAGAAAACCAAAGTTCTTTCCCAAAGTTACTGAGACCCTGCCCTGAAACGTGCCGGTTTTGCAGTAATCTATTTATTGTCTGCTGCAAGCTGGGGCGAGACAAGATGGTGTGTGCCGCAGTGATTGAGTTTCCGTGGAGTTCTCGACGCATCGATCTTCTGTAACCTTTTTGACGACATAAGGTGTCACGGCTCTGTGATCCTGCATTATGCTCAGTTCTGGAGAATGCTGCTAAATACATTCAAGTGACTACAAAATGACCTAGTACACCAATGATAAGGGAATATTTTAAAACCAGCTATATTATATATATTATATATATATAAGCTATTTATTTCACCTCTCTGTATATTGCAGTTCCATGAACCAAGTATTACTGCCTCAACAATTAAAAAAATTATTTAAAACACATGTACATATTTTTTTGCTGTTCACACTTCTTTCCCCTTGCTGAGTAGTATTTTTTTAATGAACATTTCTCTTCTAGGTGAGGGCAGCAGGATGGATGTGTTTGGAGTAGTTCCCCTATGGCCACTGCTAGGTCTGTAATTCCTCCTCTCCTGCGATGCCATCTTCTTCCTTCTCCCTAACTGCTCCCAAATGAAACAAATCCTTTTTATGTGAGGCACTGGGCTGAAAGTGGGGAAATGCTGAAGTTTTTCAAGAGCAGGAGGTAAATTTGACGCTTCTCAGTCTAACAAATATTTCCTAAAGCTCTGGCCAAGCAGAAGGTTAACTGGAAAATTAGAATATGGCTCCATTAACATGTACATACGCATGGCTTGTGTTTCCTTCACTGGAGCTTTTGAGAGGGGCTATTTGTTTCAGCAAAGTCAACGTGATTTAATACTGTATCTTTTAAAGCATACTCTAGAGTGATACCTCCCTGTAAAGTTCATTGCCTCCTTGCTGTGAGTAGTTCAAGCCGCTCTGTGATTTGGTTTCCTCATCGGTGCAGCCAATTCTCCTCGTTTTGCATAGTCTGGGGTATGTAAAGCCACGTGTAAACACAACGTGTAAATCTCTGTTTGCCAGCAGCGCCTGTACTGACCTCCTCGGTGCTGGGCTGAGCGAGGAAGACTTAGATGGAGAGTGGGGAAGAAGAAAGGTGCCGCATTAGAAATCAGTTGAAGTGAAAATTGCCCTCAAATTTTGACTGTGATGAGAATTGATCCCAAGAGCAGCTCTAAGAAGTTCTCCGAACTTTTTGTCCTTGCTGTTTCCATGTGTTTCTACGCTCTCTGCTTCCAGCCAGCGCTAAAACCGCTCCGAGCCCCTACGAAAGCTTTTTCTTGTTAATCAGAAGAATGACTCTCCCAGGAACAAGCTTTCTCAAAGATAACTTTGAGAGTTCCAGCCAAAGCCTGCAGATCAAAGCCGTTTGGGAGATGGTTGAGATAAGCATGCAAGCTTGAGGATGCTTATCTGAACAGAATCGCCAAACCTTGCAAGCCTCCAGAAAAAATGAACAATGCGAAGCGGGGTCACTCCACGTTGCTTGTAGGAAAGCTCCGGAGCCGTGCAGGTGACATCTCGCCCTGTGGCTAAGAACGGACGACCACTGGGAAGCCCCATCTCACCGGGACTGTTTGGGGAGCTGCTCTCGGGACCAGCTGAGGACCTCACTGCCTGCTGGTGGGGCGGCGGACTTGGCTGGTGGGGGCCGGATTGCCGTGCCAGCTCTGCCTTCGCCTTGATTCATGTGGTAGAGATTTGGGGCAAGTTCAGAGGAGCGCCGGGGCTGGGAAATTGGGAGGGGTGGTAGATTTGCCTGTGTTAGTATCTTGAAGAGAAACCCGATTGATTTTCAAGAGTAAGGAAGGATTTATGGTGTTGAAATACAGCCATGGCCCATGGCACCGGTGGTTTCATTGTCAGACTGACAAGACTTGTTTGCAGTAAGGGGTGGAGGCGTTAAGGCGGCAGAAGGGCTGGGCAGAAGGATCTCCCCAGCAGTGAGTGCGACCGGGGACAAACCCTTCCCCATGCTGAAGAGCCCCTGGGCAAAGGTGCTTGGCACCCTGAGGTGACAATTAGAAGAGGTGCAATCTGCGGGAGAGGACGCCAACACGTGTCGGATGGTAGATGTCTCAGGTCGTGAGGCGTTAGCGCGGTGAGAATATCCAACGCCCACCTGAGTTGGGGTCTTTGGAGTGACCGGTTGGCTGAGGACAGTGTGTGCTGAGCTTTTGTGTAGGAACAAGTGCTCTTTATGCTTTATTGAGCAAAAAATCATCAGAAAAACACAGAAGACTTCGGTCACCAGGTTCCCTGTTCACAGCATGGTCACCTCAGGCCAGGAGGCATTCTGGGAAGGATATTTTGAAGAAATTACAAGTTAATTAACAGGGCAAATTAACTGTATACCCAATAACCAACGAAGCGTTTTGCTCCTGGTCTGCTGCCTGATGTGCACTTGCTATGTCTGCTCCTGGGCTATGGTCAGTAGTTGGAGCAGAGGTTTGCAAGCAATCTTCAAGCCCAAACAAACCTTCTTTCTCCGTTGACCTCAGGATTATAGAGAAGATTTAGATAATATTCCTTGTGTAGACTATGGCATTTCATTTACTTTATAATTGAAAATTGTTAATGAGGATTTAATTACTATTGTGGAAATAACCTCAGTAGAGAGAGGCGTAACACTAGGCAATTGCTCAAAGCAACTGATGCCATTAAYGTGCTCAGAGCTCTGGCTGGGCATGCTTTAAGCAAGTATATTACTTAACTGAATTTAATAATAGCACGTTGTAGCTACTATTTCAGAAATACTGCTAGATTTGTAGCAAGCTTTTTTATGGCTGAGATCGGATAGTAAGCTCTGATAACGCCATGGTTTTGTCACGAATCCCAGCACTGGCATTTGAGGACTTTTTCAATGGGAACCCAATGGTGGCTTGGAGAAATTCCTGCTTGGTACCTTGAGAATATTGAACTGGCTGGATTGCTGCTCAGCAAGACCTTTTTAGACGATGGGTATCACACTCTCCAAGGCAGCAAGAGCTCACGGACAGATTCTGCTTCTCATCCTTGTCACTGATCTGTGTCTTTACGCTGAGTCGTGCTGGACCCTCTAACCTCTAAACTGAAGGAGCTTTGCAAAAATTTGGATCCTAGTTTAGGTCTGAACTTTGCTCTTACTCATGTATAGGACATAAAATAGTTTGTCAGAGATGCAATGAAAGGAGCAAGCATGTGGATAAAACAAATGCCTGGCAGTCTCAGGCTGCTGTCTAGACAGATGCAACCCCAGTTGAAGGCTGGGGGAAYTGCAGCACACACGAAGCACCAGGGCAGCTTTTTCCACCGCAACATCCCCTTCCACAGAGCTATTGGCAGACACGAGCCCGAATATTCCCRGTGTTATCCTCCTGGCTTGGCAGCCTCATTGCAAGGACAACACGTGTCTGGCCAGTGCATGGTGTGTGTTCGGCTCACCTGGGGCCTTTCTTAGTTCATAATGAATTACAATAATGAATTAAAGAGAAAAAGAAAAGAAAAGCTGTCAGCAGATGGTGATCAGCCTGCCAGGTAAGTTTATATTCCCAGCGCTGGAGCTTTCGGTTACCCAGACAAAAGCGTGCRTGGTGTTTCCTGTTCAACAACAGAGGGTTTTTTTGTTCTGCCCCTGTAATGTTGATGCAAATGCAGCCGTCACTGCAGCCTTATCTCTGGATCCGCAGGGTGCTGCACCTGGGCTGCACTTGGGCTGCGTGAGCCTCATTTGCCACACTTGTGAAGAGCTGGATTTTGGCACTCGTTCCCTTGGGAATGAAGGAGGTCCCTGCCTATTACACTGGGGCTTGACAAAAGTAAAGGCTACGCTTGTGTTCCTGTGCTGTACCTGCAGCCTTGCTGAGCTTGGGGTCATACGTTGGGCTGCTGACTGACCTTTAAAGATGAGCCTTTTGCAGATCAGAAGCAGCCAGAAAGTGTCTTCCAAGAGCTCCTTTGTCATTGAGCTGTGTCGTTCTGCAAGCACATGACTGTCCCGCAACCCTCCTCTGCAGAGCCATCCATCCCTCCCACCGGGATGGGATGCCGCCTCTCCTGCTGGAATTGCTGTGGTCTTCACAGCGCCTTGTTACTTTGGCTCACAAAACCAGTGCTAAATGTGCGCTTAGCTTTGGATGGCCTAACCTACATGAGCTTGACAGGAAGGAGCCTGGACATTTTACTCCATGCATTTCCATCAGGTTTCCTGGATCCACACAGGGGTTTTGGTGCCTACACATAAGTACTGTAGGTCTTCAGCTAAAGGAATAAAAGTTCATCTTTAGGAGACGGTCTCATAACTTCTATCCAGTAGACTTGGTCCATCAGTGAAGATACAACTCCAAGCAAATCAAGCCATCCRTAGGGAGGATAGCTTGGGTAATGCCAAACATAAGTGAGTTAGCCTTTAGGAGTACGCTATATTACCATGTCTACTTTTGAAAAATAAGGCTATGTGAAGTGATGAACCAGGAGGCATGCGCATGTAGCTGTGTGTAAATGCACCCCAYAGAGCCCTCTGCCCAACTCGCCCCACCAGGACCCAGCTTGATCTCGCTCGGATGCAGCCAGAAGGGAAGGACTGAGCCTGGGGGACCCCAAGGCGAAAGCTGCGCTCTCAGGGTATCAAACGTCGTGATTTTTGTCTACTGCAAGGGAAAGCAGGTATATTCCTATGCATAATTTCCTGATTTATTGCCAAAGGGTGGAAGTTTATACTTAAGATTCACAACAGCTGTTTAAAGTGCCTATGTCTCGTGCCAGCCATACCACCTGAATGGCCAAGGGATATATATAAAACTTCAATTATTTTTTGAATGTTTGTTGTTATTCATTTGGAGACGGATGAGAGGAGATTCCTCACGAATGATGTAACCTACGTAGACTCTGTTATTTCCAACGGTGTGAGCTGAAAGATTAGGGAGGAAAAATCAGGTCAAACTGAAACTTTTCTTTTTTTAAGTGAGGCAAAGTACAGGGTGGAGAGATCTGGGTTTGCCCAAAACTTTTAGTTCAATCTATTTAACAATTTATTCTTTAAATTTAGATGATTTTAAAGGGAAAAAYGAGAAATCCAAAGCTTCATTTTGAAAATAAAAAGAAGTATGTGATGTTTTAAAAGTGTCCTTGCCTATTTCTCCATTTAAGCTCCTTTAAAAAAACGTTCAGATAGTTCCAATACCCCTCTCTCRAGTTCTGCTTTTGAGGCCACGTGCCGCTCCTTTATTGTCCTTGCCCTGCCCCTGCTCGGGGCGAGGACTGCTGCAGCCTAGAGCCTGCTGCGAAGGTCCAGGACCCAAACCAGACCCACGTCACCCCCCTCTCAGCCCTTCCTCCTGCTCCTCCTCTGCTGCCATCCCTCTCTTCCCGGGGATGGATCCCAGCTGCACTAAGTCCCCAAGGCGAGGGACTCCAGCAAGCATGAGCAGGGCAGATTGCTCATAACGTCATTTCCTTTCTCCTGCGGCCTTTCGAGCAGCTCGACTGTTGCAGAGCCAACACTCGTATGCAACACCCGCAACAAGGTGCACAYCAGCGAGCGCTGCCTTGCACAGGCTGCTTTGGCGAGTCACCTGCAGGGACRGTCCCTATGGGCACTGCTCTCCTGCCACTGCGCTTGGTGAAGATCATCCGCTCAAGCAGTGCCAAGGCTCCCAGGTTCAGTAGTCACCCACCGAGACCAGCTCGCCCACGAGCCCCATGCCCACGGAGGCTTTAGTTACACCGGCCCTTGCTTGTTTTGAGTGGGACCTGTTGCAAAGTTAGGGAAAATTGTCATTTGACCAGGGCAGGCCAAAGGTGGCCAACASCTCCTTGGGTGATTGAAAGTTTCAGAGCAGGCAAAAGTGCAAGGGTCCGAGCACCCCTTGTGTTTGCCAGCRCGGGAGACCCATGGCTGGGCCACGGGAAGCTGAACCGAATCATGCCGGGCTCGGSCGATTATTGGCTGAGCTTCCCAAGCCACATCAACCCAATCTGTAGAGAGGTGAATTGGTCTGCTCGGACCTAAAATATAGAAAATATAGCCTTTGTTTTGAGAAAAACAATGGTAGGACCAGGAACAAGAGAAGCTGTAACCACACTGAAGCCTCTAATGACAGTTTCTTCTGAGAATAAAGAGCACGAGTGTCGCGAGGTTCCCGGTGCGTTTGCAGGGATGCTGCTGTTGAACACACAGTGCAGACAGGCCAGGCAGATGCCGCTGCTGCTGCGGATGAAGTGAGAAGTCACCTTCTCACTTCCCAGGTGCAGCCTGGTCGTTGTTTCCACCCACGTGTGCAGTCCCAGTCCCAGAGTGGCCCAAGTGCCACTCTGTATGAAGATGGGCAATTCTGGACTTGCTTCTAGCCTGAGTAAAGGAACAGAGCTGTGCAATTCTTGAGGGAAATCTCTCATTTGGAGATTTCCACGCAAACCTTCTTGGAGAAACATTCCCACTCGGGAGTCCTCTGCAAGGGACCTGCTCGTCACCTTCCTCTTATCCTGCTCGTCACTGCATCAAGGAAATCGGCCATCAGAAACGTTGGCAYGGGTCGAGAAGAAAGAGAGGAAGGAAAGCCTTTTCTTGGGGGTGTTTTGTGAYAGCTCATGGTAAACCAGCTCCAAGCGGCCCTCGGTTATTCCCGAGCCAGCTGTCTGCTTGAGGGATGTTGTGTGCAAAGACAGGAGGAAGCAGTGTCAGGAACAACGGAGCAGAGCGATGGTGTAAGATAGGCCGTGGCCTGCGGCACAGARCTGATTAGTGCATTAGTTTCTGGGAGGTAGCACATGTTACTTTGATCATATGACCATATTTGCATGAATCAGAATGTAAAAATCTTGGCTGGGGCTTACAAAGGAGCCTGGAGGAATTAGCTGCCTATCTATCTATCTATCTGACACCAGCAGAGAGCGAGAGCCCTTCCACTCCGGCACGGGGCTCTTCCCGAAGGAGGACAGCTCGGCACAGCTTCGGTGTTGTTTGTAGCAATAGCAGGCTTTTGGGCTGCGATCCTCCTTGCTCGAGAGCTTTCGAAAGGATAAAACGAGCCTCCTATTATAAGGGCTGAAAATGATCCTAAATGAGTAACACACACGCAGCTTTCGCAGGCACACATTTTTGAGCCATTGGAAATGTTGGCACGGGCAAACAAACAAAACCACATGTCTCGGGTCTCTGGTTTTCATAGATTTCTGCATGCCATGGCATTTTGGGGGCTGGCATTGCCAAGAGCTGGATTCCTGAGCCGGGCTCGCGCGGCTGGCTCGGTGGCACCRGGGCGAAGCCATCGGACTGCAGTAAACCTGCGGGAACGACGACTCACGATGGCACTGGGGCCAGCGAGGATCCCGCAGTGTCACCACTCCTGGGGCTTCAGCGTGACTCCAGCAGCGGATCCAGCCGGGATCTCAGCATCCCGCTAATGGCTGTGCTGGTCCATCCCACCGGAGCCTCCGGGGCTCCGTCCTCACAGGCACCAGGCAGCACCCGGAGCCAACGATGCCGGCAAGCGCGGGGCCACCGGGGCTCCCCAGCCCCGCGAGCCGCCCGCCGTCTGCCTGTCTGTCTGGCTCGGAATTGCTTGGGAAAGGTAAAACAGCATTTCCTCTGGGGTCAGATATTTTGGAGAGGGAAGAAAGCAATTTGTGGCTGTGTTGTCTGCCTGATCAAAAGTGTTACCGGACTCTGCTACACAATGTGCACTCTTTAAACCAGTCCCAATTAGCCCTYCTTGCTAATGCTGCGTTTCATTCCTGGGAGACTGCACTCGCAGCGCTGTTATGACTTTGTGATTGTGCACATACCTTTATGTGCTTTCATTCCTAATCCCCTTTTTGCAGAAGCCAAAAGGTCTTCCAGCCAAAAAGGAAATCAAAACCTTTTGTTGGCTGCTTCATAAGAATTAAGGGTGGGATGAAGGTTGTAGCAGGATCTTAATTAGCCATTGTAAATAATGAGAGCGGCAGTGCCTGCAACCATATACCACCTTGGGTTGCGATACTGTCAGACCACACAAAGGTAGGGGAATGGGCAGCACAGCAGCAGGCACAATCTGCTGCTGACAGTCGCAGGGCACGGCGCATGGCAGTGCAAAACCCGGGCTATGCATGCCCGCTGCCAAGCTCCAAATCATCCATTACCACTTTTGAGCTGTCCATATTGATCCCTCGGTCGCTCTTCCTCCTTTCTGTCAGAAAAGTAAGGCAAAACAYGAGGCTGGTTGCAGAGAGAGGTGTAAATCGTTCCCCCAAACCCGCCAACTAAAACCRGAATTACAGAGCAGACCCTTGCTCYGAAGCTGTGTTCCTTGCTGGATATCCGAGCTCAGGACAGGATATAGTGGGAATAATGAGCGGTCAGAGGCTGACAATGAAAATGATTAGAGGCCTTGTGAGGGAATGCTTCCTGAAGAGGTATTGAAAGGACTGCGCCGGCTTCGTTTGGAGACAGCAAAGTAATGAATAGTCTAGACTGGAGAGAAAGTCAATTGGGATCTCCTAGTCACCTGCCCTCACGGCGCGTAGATGGGGCAAGTTCAATGAAAGGCAGAAAGCTTCAGAACTGGCAGAACAGATTAGCTCTTGACTTGATGAACATTAACATATTGAGTGGTGATTAACCTTGGGAACTCACGGCAAAACTCACGGAGGTCAGGGCATCAACGGGCTGGGATATTTATTGTGCCTGGGTTTCTACCCGCTGCCTTTGGGCTCTGTGAGCGTTCTCGTACTGCAGACAGCACCCGTCTGGAAAGTGAAACCAGCTCTCAGCATTCAGCTCTTGGCTGCTCTGCTAAGAGACCAAGAAAGGAGTGGCCTAATAGGGAACGATTCACCGGAGATTACGAAGGGAACTCAAGAACTGCTCTTCTGCAATGAAGCCTTCAGGCTCTGAGAGCCGGGATGTCAGGAGCTGCACACGAGCCTTGGTGGAGGCAGCACTCGAGTGGCTCCATGAGGGCAGGTGCTCCTCCCTTCCCTGTGACGGAGGTCCAGGGTTGTGTCCTTGTTTTACTCAGGCTCAGCTGCGCTGAAGAAGGTGCAAGATGTCACCCATTTCCCTTGGGATCCTTCCCAATTTCTGTCACACAGAGTTGTCATTTCCCACCTTCTCATGCTGGCTGAAGGAGCAGAAAAGCAGCAACAGGATGCGTGCAAAGGAGACCTTCCTTACCATGAGGGAGGAACCCAGCTGGGCTTTCCGTGGGCACCGTGATGGGCGAGCGCCGCCATCCATCCCCTCTGGCTGACGTGGTGTGTGTGGGTGCTCCACGATGGGGTTAGGGACCCTGGAGCCAGGAGTGCTGTCACGCCTTGGAGCCCCAGCCTGACCCATCCTGTGTGGCCAGTCCCAAGTCCTCAGCTCCACAGGGATATGTGGGGGCATCGCTCTCCCAAGAAAGCCTGCTCCAGGCTGCAGCCATGCCACTCACCAGCGTGCTGCATTTTCTCTCGATGCCTTTTGTGCCAAAGGATCCCAAAGTACTTTCCCTATAGTCCAGAAGAAGCCGTCTCGCTCCCCTGTACCCCGTAGTCCTTGCCAGCTGCTTGGAGTTGGAGGGAAGAACAATCAGTCRTGGCATTTGCAGAGGCTCCCAGTTCTTCCCTAGAGTTTGTCTAGTTTCACAAAAGCCATGCCAGGCAAGTGAGTGCAAATGGTCCCATTCTGGGGGTGGAGAAGTTGAGATTATTCTACTCGTTTGATCTTGAAAGTGGAAATTTTTGATTTCAGTGTTTTGGAGCCTGATTCTACAAGCTCCCTGCATACGTATGGGCTGAGAYCTTTCATTGCCCGGAGGATGTGGGTGTTCAAATCCCCTTCATTTAGCATGTTGCAGCCAGAGTTCTCACTGACTCCCATGTATGCGGCAGGCACTCGCTAAGGAAATCCAAACGGGAACACGGCGTGATTTTCTGGGAAGCCTCCAAAATACCTGCTGGGCGGGAGGTTTCAGAGGCTGYGTGTGACACCTCCAGGGTGCTCCTGGGTAAATACAGAGCGGGTTGTCTGAGCGTCCTCTGCCCTGGTTGCACAGGGAGCAGGGCTCGGCCTGGGCATCCGCGCCGCGCGTTGCTCTCTTCAGACGTCAGAGTAGGTGGTCTGAACCCGACCCAAAGTGCTCTAATCTACCATCTGCTCTAGGAGCCAAGTGATTCAGAGCTGCATGTTTGCTTCGTACCGGCTCAAGGTGTGACCCGGGATCACGTAATGCTCTAGGAACAAGACAACAAGAACAGACCCTCGCCTCCCTACCCAGCTTTCCAGGCAGCCCGTGGGAGAYGGGGCTGCTCCTCGAGCTTCTTGCCCACATACAGGCCCTGGGGAAACTCTCCTCTCTCCATGGGGCACCATTGCCCTAATTGCTCCAAGGGCAGCTCATGCCAGTCCTGGCCTCGGACACCTCTCGGATGTGAAGGTGGCATTCTCATAACAGGTTTCGAAATAAATTAGGGATTCTGCATCTCAAAAGATCAAATTAAAGGCCCCAAGGCTTGGACCTTTTCATTGATCTGAGCTCATGTCGCTTTGTCTTGGTTTCATTTCGTTGCAGGTTGCCTTGAGAGCGGATTGCGTAGCCCCGTGTGACAGGCTATTTCACGGCTCTTCCATGACCACCCCCTTTTAAATTCATAGGTGGCTCTTGTGGAGCCACGCGTGGTGCGGGAGCCAGCGATGGGACGTCGTGCCGGCGCGCATACCTTCGCGGTATGGGCTTCATTAAGCACCTTTCCACCAAAGCCAAGTGGTTTGCACACCAGAACGGAAATCAAAGCCTTTTTTGGCGGCTTTGCAACCAGACGAAGAAGGGCCACGCTGTCCTCTGATGCGCAGAGAAGAAGTGCTGGGAAGCAGCTGGCAACAAGTGGAAGGGAGCGTCGGCRCAGCCCGGAGCACCTGGAACAACCCAATGGAAGAAATACTCCTGCACACAGAGCGTACCTGTTCTGGCAGACGGCAAAAATGTTGCTCCAGTAGAAACTGCCACAACTCATTGCAAACGGCAGCAACGGGAGCATGAAAAATGGATCAAAGGCGCACACAGAAAAGAAAGATCAKCAGCAGCTATTTGCTCTGGAAGTTTCCAGAGGAGCGATCGTAGATGAGAGAGCGAAATGTGGCCCTGGCCTTGGTTGGTGTTTGGAGAAGCAAGGGAGGRCTTAGTCCACATTTTCTGCCAAAGGCCCTAATTTGAATGTTTCCTTTAATTTTATACTTTTTTGGGGGGGCGGGGGTTGTTAATGGCTTTGCATCTGTCCTGCTGTTTCTCCTGCCCTGTGTGAAGAGCATTGCTGCTGCTCCAGGCCAGCCATGTGGAGGACGAAGGGGCACCTGCTCGAGGGGTCCTGGGAGCAGAGATGGGAGCCCTGCACAGCCTTGTGCGTCGCTTAGTGCATTTGTCCACATGCTGCTGCTGGCCAGGCCCGTGCCGCTACGTGGGAGATCCCGGGATTTCTGTCAGCGCAGGTCACCGGGCTGTATTCCCATCACTTAACCACCCCGGTGCCCTGCACCAGTGTCAAGAGTTACATGTGRGGTAAAGGGAGTCAATTATCTCCCACCATCTCTGTTGAAAGTGGTACTTAATCCTTTCCTCTAAACCCTTTATCTGATATTAAATGGTCATTAGTTTAAAGGAAGGAAAAAAAAAAGTTAAGCTGACTCGCTTTCCAGCTGGAAAAACCTTTATAATTGCAACAAAAATGCAGCGAGGGCAGGTACCACTAACATTGTCTTGGGGAACAAACACAAAACACCATCAACTTTGCATTAATTATTTTTTTTTCAAGCAAATGAATTAAACAAACAGGACCACTGAAGTGTAACTTGTGGGCACATCTCTCTGTTTGCTGTCAGACCTTCCTGGAAATTTCCTGAGTTGGAAGAAACAYTTAAATTATATCCATTCCCAGTCATCAATCCTAAAGAATCTTTAGGCTGATGGAAAGGAACTGAGATTGATCTCTCTGATGTTCTCTGCCTAAAATGTGCATTCCAGACCCTGCAGTTTTTCCGGGAGCTGCGGGGATGCCTGGGAGGTGCAGGCACAAGGCGAGCAGGGTGGCTGGTCCCCTACYGCCGAATGCGGTGCCTTGTCCCACCAGCTCCTGGATATTATTGGTGTGCAGGTCCTGCAGGTCCTGAGCATCCTTGGCCGTGTCCTCCCAGCCCTGGGCACCCAATGGGGCAGCTCCAGGCTACGGCTGTGCCGAGGGGACCCCTATGCAGCAGGACCCTTCTGTCTCTGGTATGGGACAGCCCCCTGGTGCTCTAGGGTGCTCTGCGTTGAGGAGTTTAGGGTGAAAAGTGGCATTTGGAGCTCAGTGAATATTATTAGTGGCGTAAACTACTCATCTTCCTCACTCTGCAAGGCTTGGAAGCCAGTGGTGGCCTCTCTATATCAGCTCTTTATGTGCCCARGGCCCCCTCTGCCCTATCCCCAGGTGCCCAACGTGTTTGCCGCAGCCATGGGCACCTCCAAGGCTCTGCTGAACCCTCTTCCAGCAGCAAATTCCTGGAGGGAAAGGGGAGACATGGAGTGCCGGCTTGGCAAGGGACAAACAGCAAGAGCATCAATGCCTTTATATGTTTAGTGTGTCCTAAGATAAAAAATGGGGTTGCCGCTACTGTAAGAGATGAATCAATTCCTTCATGGGCGTCTTCTTTATTATGTGGCCGCCGTCATTTGTCTACTTCCAATGCACAATGCTTTCAAAATAGAATCAGGGCAATATACCTTTAGTTTGAAAGTGTTTGTTAACAGCTGGATTTGGACCTCGGCTCGCAGCGGTGCAAACCCGGAGTAATCCCGCTGACGTCACCGGCGCTGACCGCGCTGGTTGAAGTCAAAGGCTATTGATGTCGGCAGCGGGTGATTTTTGTGTGCGTGCGTTTTGGGTTTTCTTGCTGCACGTTGCAGCTGAGATGTGAATCTGGCCCCAAGTGCTCTTTGACTGGAGATTTGTAAGGCTAAGGGATTTTTTTTTTTTCCTTTTTCCTGCTGGCTCAGAGTAAAATAATTGGGCAATTAAGGAGAACCGCAGGAGTGAATGAGCAAGCAGGTGGGATTTTGCACTGAGAGAAAGGCATGGGGAGAGAACAAGAGTTACTGRGGGCTTGCCCGAAGAGTTACTGCCTCCTGCACCCGTTGTGGTGTCTGGGATAAGCATCGGGGGGCCCACCACCATCTCCCCTGTCTGGCCCTGGCCCTGTAGCGTGCCCGGCTGTCGGTGCTCTATTTGRTGTCTATGTGGAAGCAGTCAAGTTYCTAAGGCAGAAGGCTTMAGCCAGGGGGTTAATTGCAGTCTTTTTGACATTTTGGGTCCCCTTGCACTGAGCAGGTCCCTTCAGGCTCCTTGGCAAGCCACCAGCTCTGCAAGTCCAGCATGGACGCGGCTGTCTACGTTGTTTGCCATAACCGAGGAGCTGGCAAGACCAAGTGTTCATTCTGCATTGGTCTGTTTTGTAGGGTTAAGCGCAAATAACAGCAATAAAATGGTTGAGGTAAGAGGTAAAGTCCCAGACACGATAAGAGGTAAAGTCCCAGACATGAACATCCTGCATTTGGAGCTCGCCGTTTCTGGTGCACAGGCCGCTCCCGGGGGCTTTGGCCTGGGGTTTATCCAGACCAAGCTCTTCATGCAGCATAGGGGTTGCATGCCAACATGAGACAAGTCTTCACGCTGAATGAGGAGGACAAGGTGCCATAGAAAGGAGCGGGAGGAGGTTTCGCTCCCAGTGCAGCACGGTGCTGCTCGAGCGCTCCCGCCTGCGCCGCGCCACTGCCCTTGCAGTCGGCCCAACTCGCTTGTGCTTTTCTGCAGTCGCTAGCCCAACTCCAGCCAGACTTGACATCGGCGGGTGCCAAGTGAGTATTTGCACAACCGCTCCCTGGTGCGCTTCCTCGCCGCTCCCTCCCGGAGGGGCAAGCGCGGGGGCGGCGTGCGGCGGTGGCGCGTGCTTGCGAGCATGTCCCTTTGAACTCCCAGGCGGGGCGGGTGAAGGAGAGGGGAGAAGGTTTTCCAAGAGAGGAGAGAAACCATCCGAGCAGGTTCCAGCGTGCACTGACACCCGTGGCCATCGGAGTCTGGGAAAGGAGAGCAGGAACCAGAATAGGCTTGGCGAGAACGGAGAGGAGAAACAAACCAACCTCCCCCCCCCAAATACTCTAATGGTGATTTCAGTTTTGTTGATATGAAAATTAGACACGTACAAATTAGCTAGGAAATATCCTGTTTCTGGAAGGGGGGYGGGGGTGGAAAAGGTATTAACCTTATAAAGGGAACTCTCCGGCCACCCCAGGGAGAGTGTGAAGTAAGTGTTGGGTGATGTGTTGACTTTAATGCAGGAAAGAAGTCTGCTGCTGAGAGCAATATTAATCCTGTGTCTGCATTTGGTCTGCAGTTGTTAGCATCCTCCCTTGTCTCCAAAATGTAAGCGCTGTATTTAAGGCGGTAGTCGGAGGATGCCGCCGTAGGCAGGGCCATGCTGCTCCGACCGGCCCCGTCTGCAGCCAGGACGTCTGGTCTCCTCCTCCTCCCATGGACCTCCCTAGCATGGAGGTTGTGAGGAGGAGCTGGAGAGCAATGTCTGAGGAGGTACAAGTTAACAGAAGATCCTTCTGTTAATGGGTGACTCAGGGCAGAAGTATTCCAGGGGCTCCTGTGAAGATGGGTACTTTGGACCAAYCTAGGGCTGTGGTGGCTCGGGTGATTTCTGTCCTGGGGAGCAGATGTCAACTGTGCTGTTAGCACTTAGGTAAGAAGACAGGTCCCAAGTGGACTGGAATAAAAATGTGTGGTCTGCCTTTCCCCTCTTGGGGTGGCCTCACATTGGGTGCACCTACATCCCTTGGGAATTGCCAAAATAACAAGTAATTTCTAACAGCTGAGGGCACATCATGCCATGTGAGTGGCTCTGTTGCCTTCAAAAACAAKCAGAAAAACAAAATCCATATTTCCAGTGTGACTGAGACATCCCAAAGTGAGGTGTTTTGAGAGCATGAAGTTCATCATTGGTGCTTGCTGGGCTGAAGGAACCAGTTCCACCTCCGTCTTTTTGGGTGACGTCTGGTGTCACCTTCCCTGAATGACTTTGCTGCTTTTCCCCAGAGCTGTGGGCACCAGTGCTTTGCCTCCCCTAACGCTGCTCTGGTCTTTGCACATGAAAGGTGTGTTGCGAACAAAACATTATTGATTATTGCTGCCTCTAATTTCAAAGCAAGATCCCGTTTCATGCATGCGACACAGTCCCTGGACTGTCTGGAATAAATAACACATGTGAGCTTGTTCATGTGCCTAGTCAATAGGGAGCTGTTGGCTCACATGTGATTTCACACATTTTTTCAACTAGCTCAGCAATTCAAATGCAAAACCCTGCAAACAGGGCCATCATGTTTATTTCTGACAATCCCTGGAGAGGGCTGTATCCGTAAACCAATGAATGGATTACACTCATCCATAGATGATGTTTTTTTTTCCATCTGTGACAGATAGTATATGGAAAATCTCCATTTAATATGCGATCCAAAAATAATTCAATACAAGTGAGTAATATAAGTTTAAAAACATTGTAAATTCTTCTTAACTCTTTCAGGGTAGTATGTACAGGAGGAAAGCAAAAGCCAGTGGAAACCCCTAGTAAAGGCGGGGAGGACGAATGCTGCTTCACAGTCTGTGTCTCTACTCACGTCCCTAACATTCATGCAACTCCAGAAACTAAAGGGTGGGATGAAGTGATCAGGTTTTGACCCTTCTGCAGGGCATCCTACAAATCTGACGGTGAAAAGAAAGAAGGTTCTGAAACACAGAGGTCACTGGCAGATCCCAATCAGTGGCCCCAAAGCAATGCCTGGGGAATGCTCAACTGAAAGGAAAAGAAAGAGGCTTTTCTGCTCTGGTCCCTGGACTCACACCTGGATGGACCATCTAGAGTTGGGTCAGCAGCTTCAAAAAAAGTAACCTATCATTAATATGTGCTCATAATGATGTGGTGCATGATAAATGTTCGTGGGTGAATAATTGCGACATGGGTTGCAGGACATCTRTGGGGTCTTTTCCCCTTCATTACGGCATGCTTGATAGTGTAGTGATGGTAATGTCCTCTTGAAGACCAAAAAGGAGGTCATGAGACAAGTGTCTCATTCCTGAGCTGCAGGAGATTCCTGAGCTGCACTAGCCCTGAGGACAGAAGCACCCTGTGCCCTGGCTCTTGCCTTTTGGACCTATGGMAGCTTCCAGTAACTAGGTATCTGGGCTGGACTGGTTGAAAGAGGCAGCCCACGAGTGAAAGATTCTATGATTTTCTACTGCACCAGCCAGCATGTCCTAGGACCAGCGAGTGTGACTGAGGTGAGCTGGGTATTAGACACGGAGAGGAAGGGGATGAGCTCTGTAGACCTTCTCAATTTATACCAGAGCAAAGGAGCTCTGTTCATTAATGATCATGTATTAACGGTCTCTGTGGTATTTTTGGCTCACACAAGACTTTGAAAGCTAGTGTACCATTCCTAATATGTTCTGGTGTGGGACAGAAGGGCAAACCAGGATAATTGTTAGCAAACACGGCTAAGAAGTTAGCAAAAAGTCGCTCTGGGCTGAAAAGCTATAGTATGAAATGTCTCTAATTGAAAAAAACAAGTGTCAATACAGATCTCTGCAGGAGCGTGAGTGTGGGTGAAACAGAGGCTGCATGTGCCAGCAGGCTGGATCAGAGCACCCCACCCAGAGCCAGCTCCATCCATGTCGCTCTGCCAAAGCAAATGGAGAGTCAGCTGCTCGCACAGCTCCAACCACGKAGTCTTTACTTGGGCAAAACCCACCCTAAACCACTTTTGTCTATTGGAGGATTTCAGAACTGATTTTCTCAAGAACCTAGGGTTAATCAAGCTTTTTGGTCTGCTCAGGGTGGCCTGAGGGCAACTTATTTTAACAGCTAAATGTCCCTTGGCTGTTGTAAGGTGGCTCTTTGTCCTCCCCCTTAGTGGAGCACAGGGCAGTGTAGTTGCCCCTGGTCCTTCTGGCCCACCTTGTCGTTAGCACCAGGAAGAAAGGCTGCAGTCTTCATGCTGAAAGAGATTTTGGTATTTTTTTGCAGCGAAAATTCAGAATATTAAAACTTCTAACCACACAAAGAGCTTAGAAGAATTCCAGTGTGGAAACATTATCTCGTGCTATGTCAGGTCATGCTAACATTACTCATTGAGGCTCTTGAGCTGTCCCAGGCTCTCCTAACAGTTGTAGTTACAGGTCCCCTCATGGCACCAGTCTCTTTTGAGAGCCCTACTCTTCCAGCTGACCTTTTTCTCCCAATAT
Organism: Eudromia elegans; assembly: GCA_003342815.1. Classification (NCBI taxonomy): domain Eukaryota; kingdom Metazoa; phylum Chordata; class Aves; order Tinamiformes; family Tinamidae; genus Eudromia; species Eudromia elegans. The sequence goes on from PTEX01000102.1 coordinate 1,652,630, forward strand.
TAACTATAATCCTACTGCTGAGCTGCCCCATGCTCTGTGGTAATATCTGGCCATGGCACACCATGATGGCTCAGGCAGATGTGGAATTTTCTATTGGTCTGAAATGAAATGAAACACTTTGGTTTTCCTGCTGGAAGAATCTACTCAAAGAGATCTCATTCTGCAGACATTTAGATTTTGGTGAGGTCCCATTTTCTAATGATTTTTTTTTCTTTTCCTTTTTTTCTTTTTTTTTCCATCTAGCCAGCAGAAACAAGACACTGACTACCAAATGCTGGACCCCACTGAATATAAATATATAATATGTGTATGCTTGCCTGTCTGTTCATGTTGTTAGCACTGCAACATCCAGAAGCTTTCGTCGCTGACCTGTGAAGTATGCAGCACCAAAGCTTCCAACCTAAGTCTCTGATGAAAGACAGAAGATGGATGCAGAGAGAAAGAGAGAATAGGAGGACAATGAGCCTATACTACTAAGCATGACAGACAGTGGTCTTAGCACATCATCCACCTCATTTTTTGCTGTCAATTTTTGGTGGATATGCTGATAAAGGATTTAAGGAGGAGTGTGTAGGAGAGCAGTGGCAGGCCTCTGCTGGGATTTGTGGAGAGGGGCAGCCTGCAGGAAGCATCTAATGAGTCTGCAGGCATTAGGTCCTTATTAGGGCTGAGTAGAGGGGGATGATCACCCCCCTCAACCTGCTSGAGATGCTGTGCTTAATGTGTCCCAAGATCCCATTGGCCTTCTTGGCCATGAGGGCACTGCTGCCTCAAGGTCAGCTTGTYGTCCACCATGACAGCCAGGTCCCTCTCTGCAGAGCTGCTCTCCAGAATGTCAGTCCCCAGCCTGTACTGGTATCTGGGGTTATTCCTCCCCAGGTGCAGGACCTTGTATTTGTCCTTGTTGAATTTCATAAGGTTTCTCAGTTGTCCAGTGTGTCCAGGTCCCTCTGGATGGCAGTGCAGYCCCCAGCTACTCCTCCCAGTTTCGTATCATCAGTAAACTTGCTGAGGGAGCACTCCATCCCTTCCTCCAGGTCATGGATGAATAAATGGAACAGGACCAGACCAAGGACTGACCCCAGCCCTCCAACTGGACTCTGTGCCACTGRTCGCCACCCTCTAGGCTCTGCCATCCAGTCAGTTCTCAATCCACCTCACTGTCCACTCATYGACCCCACACTTCCAGAGCTCGCCCAGGGGAATGTTGTGAGTGTCAAAAGCCTTGCTGAAATCCAGATAGATGACATCCACCACTCTCCCCTCCTCTATCCAGCTAGTCATTCCATCAYAGAAGGCTACCAGGTTAGTCAAGCATGATTTCCCCTTGGTGAATTCATGCTGACTACTCCTAAGCACCTTCTTGTCTTCCATGTGCCAGACAACAGCCAGTATGAGCTGTTCCATCACTTTTCTGGGGATGGAGGTGAGGCTCCCTGGCCTGTAGTTGCCTGCATCCTCCTCCTTGCCTTTTGTGAAGACTGCTGTGACATTGTCTTTGGAGGAAAAAGTTCTTCCTCACATGGAGATGGAACTTCCTGTGTTTCAACTTGTACTCACTAACCCCTTGTCCTATCACTGGGCACCACTGAGAAGATTTTGGCCCCATCCTCCCCTCAGGTATGATGAGGCCGCCTGAAAGGCGATCTGATCAAGACCTGAGCAGAGGGGTAGGATCACCTCCCTTGYCCTGCTGGAAATGCTCCTCCTGGTGCAGGCCAGGATCCCACTGGTCTTGTTGACCACRAGGGCACATTGCTGCCTCATGAAGTAACTAATAATRGTAACTTATTATCAACCAGGACTCCCAGATCCCTCTCCCTGGCGCTGCTTTTCAGCAGSTCAACCCCTYATCTGTGCTGGTGCCTGGGGTTATTCCTGCCCAGGTGCAGGACCTTGCACTTGTCCTTGTTGAACCACATGAKGTTMCTCTCTGCCCAACYCTCCAACCTGTCCGAGTCCCTCTGAATGGCAGCACGGCCCTCTGGAGTGTCRACCACTCCACCCAGTTTGGTATTGTCCACAAACTTGCTCAGGGTGGGCTCTGTGCCCTCGTCCAAGTCACTGATGARCAAGYTGAACAGTACTGGGCCWAGTACTGAYCCTTGATGAGCAGAGAGTCTTCCTCTCTCTTGGTTCTYTCTCTCATATCTGGGCTCTGTAGTTCATGGGGACTAGCCTTAGCAGCAAAGACAGAAGCAAAGAAGGCATTTAGTAATTCTGCCTTCACTGCATCCTCTGTCACCAAGGCACCCTCTCCATTCAGCAGTGGACTAAAATTTTCCTTATTCTTCCTCTTGCTGCTGATGTATTTATAGAAGCCCTTCCTGTTGTCCCTGACMTCTCTCACTAATTCTAATTCCAAATGGGCCTTGGCCTTCCTTATTGCATCCCTATATTCTCTGACAATGTTCCTTTATTCTTTCCAGAAGGGCCCAGTTCTTTTCATATGCTCTTTTTCTCATTAAGCTTACCCAACAGCTCCTTGCCCCTTCACGCAGGTCTCCTGCCCCTCTTGCTCAACTTCCTTCTTGTAGAAATGCACTGATCTTGAGCTTGGAGAAAGTGGTGTTTGAATATTAGCCAACTCCCCTGGACTCCCTCTCCTCCTAGGACCCTGGCCCAGGGGATTTCTCCAAGCTGCTCCCTGAAGAGGTCAAAGTTAGCTCTCTTAAAGCAGTAATCCTGCTCGAGCTTGATGCTAGCATGAAAATCTCTGAGAGGAAATCGCTGGGCAGCTTTGCACATGCCCTTCCATCATCCTGCAGCTCATTCACCTGAATACTTGGCCCTCTCCACTTCTTTAAGGATATCCGACTCTTCCCTTCTGTAGCAAACGTTACTGGTATAATTTTTCTGGGCATAGGGAGGCTAGGTATATCAGCCATCTGTAAGCTGCAAGTTGGTTTGGTTTGTGCTCCTAAGGACAAGTGCTGCTAAGAATGATGCCTTCTGTGTCCTTTTAAAATCCCTTTTTTGCCTTACCTTGAGCCAATGCTTTTTCATCTCCTTCTCCTAATCAGACATAATTATTTTCATCTTCTGATTTCCCTGTCCCTCAGGTAGTTCCTAGAAATTTGGTAATAATTTCCCATTTTCCTCCCGCTTCACTGCATTTTGATATTGCCAGTGTGTTAAACTACATCCTATCATGTCCTTTCAACCATGGACCCCAAATGACTATGCTGTATTCAGGAATATTTTTGAGAAAAATGTTACCCCACCTCTCCAGCACCAAATCTTTCATTTCATTTTACATGTCAGGGAGGAAGTTATTGATGAATATGGTTGTTGCTCATTTCTGGTACAGCAGAACCTAGACATGTGAAGCATAATCCACATTCTTTGTGGCAAGCACAGCATAAATGTGCTTTAAGCGACTATAGCTGCCTTTTCAGGGTAGTGGTTGGTATTTGAGATRTGAACCCAATTCCAGTTTTGCATTTCCTGGAGATCAAAAATTACATCATTGCTAATGTCAAGTAGCTTTGGATAAACCTGCTGCAGCCTTGAAGATGTTTGTTTATGATTAGGGCCTTACTAATTCTTGCAAGGCTTGTATTGTGGTTTATAGTGCAATATAATATTTGCGTGTGTCCTTATACTTTTAGCRTTCAATCAGCGAGAAAAGAAAGAGGAAATAAGATTTGTTAGCAATAAAGCAGTATAAAATGGCTATTAAAATGGGGTAATTACATAATTAGCACAGAAGTGGTAACTCACCCAGCATGAACAACAGTAAAACTGGCCCCTGCTTCCCTTGGTCTGACTCTAGCAGGAACCCTAACAAAACCTCCAAAATGGTTATTTAGTTGAAACACACACGAAAAACTTAAAAGCCATCGTAAAACTGAGAAAGGAGGCCCAAAAAACCACAGGGAAGCCAAACACTTTCAAAGAAACAATAGTAAATTAGGTGTTAAAGATATAAAAGCCTGTTCCCTAACAATTTAATTAGGTAGCATGTCTGTTACAGACATTATGCTGCTAGTTTTGGAACCCATGGCAGGGCCTCACAGCTCTCAATTCACACCAGCCCCCAAGAGAGGAGTTTGTTATGAAGGACTGATGTTTTTGCTCTACAGAAAAGTGTGATGGTAATCAAGTGAAAATGGCAGGTAGCACAAGAAATTACTATTTTTCTTCCCCTTTGCAACTTTCCTTGACATATTTTTACAGTAATTAAAAGCCCAGTTTGAAGAATAGTCCTGTTTTTAATTAGCACCTGCTTCRGTTTCATCTGAGCTCATTCCCCCTCCAAGAAAGAACAAAACAACAAAATTCTCCTGCAACGGGCTCAAGTTTGACAGGCGTAAGATAAGCYTGCCTCCAACTTCTGTCCTGGATGCTGGAACGGGACTTAGCAGCCAGATGCATGTCAGCTGCAGCTCCCCTGCGCTGGGTGTTCAGCCTGCAAACACAAGCTTTCTGCATGCTCCTTTTAATGGCTTCATCCTGCCACTTAACTCCTCCTATCATCAGTGCTGCATCTCTATGACTTAGCTTTGAACCTCTTCTGGCCTTCTCTSAAATCTTTTCGTTGGGATTCTGGCCTGGCTTAAGAAAATGGAAGTGCTAGTGACTTTCTTCTGATATCACCACTAATAGCTTCAGATTAATCCTGTGATGTGGAATAGGGGACAGGCAGGACTYAGCAGAGAGGTCTGACGCCTTTCTCCATCTCCAAAAGCTGCCCCATCTCTAGATACTGGAGTAAATTCTCTCTGGAAAGGATAGCTTTTACCTCTAAGGGAGGCAGTTTTTCTATTTTCAGCAGAGATTGTTGCACTTAATGACTGCTCTGGAAAGAAAAAGATCTTGTGGGAAGACTCTGCCTGGGCCCTTCTCAAGGGCAGGACACTGAGCAGTACTCCTGCTGTGCTCAGGGTAATTCTCAGGGATAAAGTTTCCATCAGAGTGTTGCTTGATAGTTTGTTCTTCCCTCACTTCTTAGTTTATACCCAAGATCTTGGAGTCCATCATGAGCCTAGGGGTCATTTATTTTTAGTGGAATTTGGTTGCTAAAAAATTATGGCACATCACCGATGGAGTTGACTAGCAGGAGAGGAGAGCTCTTGAGATAACCTTGCTGTTTGGTTTTGTATCATCCAAAGGTGAGTGTGCCACCAATGGGCAATCTGTGCAGCAAGCTAGACGGAGCCACCTCCAACCAGCAGACTGCTTTGGTGCTGCCCTGGCCTCCTCTGAGGCATCACTTCCATTCAGTGCTTTTCCATAACCAGCACATCTTGGAGCACTGATAAGCAGTCACCTCTCCAAACAAGCCCAGGGCCCCTGGAGAACTGGCCCTGCTCCCTACAGAAACACAGACCTTCTCCTCCAGCCTAATGTTTGTTTAAATCTCAGGATTCAGCCATGGACATTCAAATCCACATCAACAGAGCCAGATGAAGTGGAGATCAGAGCTGTGTGCTCTTGGAGGCTCACACACTGACACGCATTGCTCAGAACCCTCCAGTTGCATGCTAGATATGGGCAACAGCTCTTTTACATGATGTTTTTGGAGGCTTCTCACCKCTGCTTACAGCTTGACACCCACTTCTGGTTATGTCCTGCTGCCCTCCGCTGACAAAAGGAGCAGCACTTAAGTGGTGTAGCTATCCAGGGCAGGGTGATGGGGAAGGAGCAGCAACGCTTCCCTTGATGTGAGCCTGGTCCCCATATCTGAAGATCCAAGAGCCGGTTGGGTGTGGGGTGTCTCAGAAAGTGCCTTAGATGCTGGCAGACCCCAAGGCCTGGCTGAGCCCCTACAGACCTGCTGGTAACCAGCACAGCCTGAGCCCTTTCCCAATCGTACGGACTAGCTGGGGTGTACCGAGTGCTTCCTCACACCCTGCATCGGCTGCCCGGATGAGCAGAGCGGCTGCTGTGAGCCGTGTGGATAAGCGGTAGAGATCCAATGACTTTCCTTGCTCTGGTGTCCGCGGCCAAATTTCCTCCCCAAGCCACCAAGATTCCACTTCTCCTCCCAAAGTAGCTGGCAGCAGCTCCCCTCCCCAGAGTGTAAAGGCTCCTGCATTTCCATACTGTTGTGTGTGTTGTTTGCGAAGGGCCTTGGAGTGAAATCGTTCTCACTAGGTTCTTTTTTTTTTTTGCCTTGTCTTTTTTTTTTTTTATTAGCACTTCATTGTTTTTTCAGGGCTGGAAACATAAGCTCAGCCATCCTGATGCTATTTTGGACCTCACACCTCTCCTTGACCTAACAGAACTAAGGACAGCTGCAAAAATACAAACAAACAAATAACTTGGAGTATTGGATGTGCTTTAAACCACTAATGAGCTAAGCCTAATGACCCCCCTAGGAGGCATATGTTAATTTATATGTTTTCATTAAGTCTTCAGGGTCTTGATTTGTCTGTGTAGCGCAGAGTGGTGCGGGCAAGATGGGGTCCTTGGTACACAAAGGAGACTTTGGTGCCACCACGTCACACAAGAGCGTCCACTTTCCCTGTGTGGTTCCCGTTGAGGTYGGACGGTGATGGCGCGAGCTGGGGCAGAGCCACGAGATGTCCTAGTCACTGCACGCACACGCACGTCGAGTGGAGGAGGTTCTGAGAAGCTCAAGTCATGCGGKGGAAAAGAAGCTGCCCAAGGAGGGACTGTGACAATCTTCCCCCCTCTGGCTTCTCAGCATTRCTCTCTGTCAAGCGGTTCTGGCATAAACAGCGCGTTCGTCCCCCCCTCGCAGCGCTTTCTTCCAGCTCCTTCCCGCGAAGCTGCAGCTATCCGTGACTTCATCCCTGATGTGGTGCTCTGGGATTTGGGAAGCGCTGCCCCTCCCTCAGCCCCGAGAGCGCAGCGGGGCAGGGAGCGGCCAAGGCACGGGGTAAACAGGGCCGCCACCTGGGGCGGAGAGACAGCCCAGGTCCAGGCCCTGCCCAGAGCGTCTGGGTCCTTCCCGTGCTAGTGCTAAGGGGCTGCGGGATGCCCCGGTATGTGAAGGAGAGTCACGGAGCGGAAGCAGTAGTGAAGAGCAGACATGTCCAGGCCCTGCAGCTCCTCTCCAAAACTTCTGGGGCCTAATGCCTCCATGTGGTCTCCRTGTTGGGTCAGGAGGAGGCACCAGGTCAGCTGCTGGTGGGGTGGCAGAGCTGGCTGCACTCCACACCTTGCTGTGTCGTCATGGTTGCTTGTCCTGACAAGTGGCATCCTCATCCCATGGGGAGAGTGGTGGAAGCTCCTTCACACACATGGCACAGGGCAGATGTYTCTCCTGGGATTTTTGGTTATGTCTGTCTGCTTGGTTGAGCCCACACTGAGGGATCAGAGCACTGTGCCGTTGGGGAAGCCAATGAGGCCCYACATCTGCTCCAGAGCACGAGCCCCTTGCATAGCTCCACAGAAGGCCCAGGGGCACCTCTCTGCTTTGGTGCTGGGCTGATTTCAGAGCCCACTGACTTCAAAGTGTCTCTTTAGTTAGCGAAGTGAAATGTGTAAAAATAGCAGCTTACTGTTCAGGAAAACTGCTTCCTGTCTGGGCCTTATTTCATCACCCAAAGCTAGAGCTGTGCAGTGCTGTGCAGCTGTGAAATCACCTTCTGGACGCAGCCCCGTCTGCTCCCTACCAGGGCTTGGTCAGCTTAGTCCTAACCAGGCAACTTCCGAGGTAGCCTCCAAACTCTATATGAGGGTAGTCAGCCCAAAATATTTGGGGCTCCAGATCAGTCAAATTTTAAGAATATTATTATTTGTTTACTTGCACTGAAACTGCCTTAAGAGGCTTCAGCTGAAGCTCTGCTAGGAAGTTCCCACCCTGTTACACTTATGATCTAACCTCGTGGTTCGTAACCTTTTGGCTGGGGGTGGGCACATATGGTCTGAACAGTGCGGTGCCCTTGGTCGTGTGTTGGTGGTTTGTTTTGTTTGCATGGATGGATGACGAGTGGGAAGGTCCAAAGGGACCTCAGGAAGACAGGTGGACAAAGGAGCAAGTCACAGACTCAATAAACTCCTCTTGAATCTGATCCAGAGATTGTAGCTTAGGCAGAGTATTAGTGGTTATAGGAACAAAATTTGAACAATTTTGAACAGTTTGGCCAAGATAAGCCTGCAATTACCTGATCTTTTAAGTTCTCTTACCRATGGAGAAGAAAGTTTTTCAACTGCTGAGACCATCCTTGGTTTGCCTTGCAGAGGTGAAGTCATTTTATAGGTGTCCATTTTACCATGAGGAAACCAAGTGGAAGCACTGAGGAAATCACATCTCATCGTGGCAAAAAGGTGCTTCTTGTCTTCCAGAAGATAAGTTTGAGTGTACCCAGTATTGCACCAGCCTATGTGGACACCTACCCTCTCCTTCCTCGCATTGACTCTTGATCACCAAAWCAATAGGAGGGAGCTACAGCACCTGAAAGCAGTAAACTCTAGAAAGTGGTAGATGAGTTCCAGAGATGAAGGAGGTAGGCTGAGAGAGAAAAGAGTAACTCTGTCCAGAGGAATGTATCCSTGTCTGAAGGCGTTTCAGACAAAAGAGAAGGGACTGGCTGAGTTTCAGCTGGGATGTGCCACTCTGCGTTTGGAGTGGTCTCCATTCCACAAACACTCCATATAACTCAATTGGGGAAGGGATTCCTCTGCTTGCGGTGGGATCTGGCATAGATTCCAGAAGCTCCTCAGCCAAAGCCTGTGGGGAGGAGGGATGTCCAACATCACATGATGTTATTACTTCAATGGCCTGAACTTGGAGCTTTGCATTCCTGTCTCGCTCTCATTTTCAGTCAAGGTACATTCAGGAAAAAAAAAAAAAAGCCTGTCCTAGGAGTAAAATAACTCTGAGGATTTGTTCCACTACAATTCGTCTTCCCAGAAGAACAGTAGATAAATATTTCAAGCTGCATCTGATTTAAGATATTATTTCTGTTGCTGAGGTACATTTTCCTCTCAAGGAGGGCAGACTGCATCAAAGCTCTGATGATTCACTGAGTTTCGCAAATGGATGGTTTGCCAGTTGTGTTCTCTCAGGCTGTTGCTAGGCTTGTGAATCAGATTTACCTTATACATTCCCCCAGAGCCAAGGATTTCAGCTGGAGCCATGTCAGCGTGAGCACCGAGTAGTAGAGGCGGTCAAAGAGTGGAATTTCCGTTCCAGGAGAAGTTCTGAAGGTCCCCATTTCTTTTTGTTATGAATTGATGAAAAGATGAAATTTTGGAATTTTCCCACRAAATGTAAATTTACAAAATATTCAGAAAACAAGTTTAATTTAAATGGCATTGCTCTACCTGCTTTTCCATTGGGTAAAAAAAAAAAGTGGAAAAACTAAGATGTTAAGCAGTGCAAAATATAAAATATGTGTAGTGTTCAAGTCAGTATTYGTATATGTGCAGAAGTGGAAGTGAAATGAGCCCGCCGAAGTGGAGCACGTCAATATCATTGAAAAGAACCATTGTGGTGGTGATGAAACAACATGTTTTGACATTTTCCTGTTGTAAAATCTCATYGAAATTGACAAACTGCTGAGAAATATTTTGATTTTGAATACGCCGCACTGGATGAGGAATTGCYCTGTTGAAAAATTTTCAGCTGGCTGTGCTGTGAATGGAGTGAAGAGCTGACGAGCAGTCCATCATCACTGCTGCAGAGGGCTTGGAGACAGTGACGCAAACGTGGGGGTCAAATCCTGAGCATTTTAGCAGTCAGTCAATCAAAGTGTCATTTGACTTGAGCAGGGAACTGCATTAAATAAGAACTGCAGAGCTTGGCACTTGGTGGGTCTCCAGATGGTCTAGTGTCAGGCACTGGCTTCTACCAGTGGATRCTTCCCAAATTAGTGTCAAGACAGCAGCCATTGGAGAGACTGACAAGTCTGGATGTCTTCATTAGGAGCCAAAGTCAGGTCTGCTAAATCATCCTCTAAATTTCAAGTGAAAGAAAGAGACAAAAGTAGGTGGAAAGATGCRAGAAGAGCTGCTGCCCTGGAATAAGGGCACTACAGCTTTCTTTTGCCGTCTTCTGCTGGATGGGCCTTTGCCAAAGCAGAACATCCGTGCTGAGGAATTACTGGTTCCAATTGCCATTAATCCCCCTAAAAGAGAGCTTTTCATGTACGAACACGGCACCCGGTTCTCAACTACCTGCTAAGTCGGGAAGTCCACTTTGTTCTATTGTGCGCTTTGGGTAAGGCGAAACAAAAATGCCGAAATCCACAATTGCCTCACTTAAACTAATTCCCTTTAAGCAAGCTAAAGTATTTACTTGGAGTGCTAAAAAAAATACTAGTCGTTTAGAACTTCAGAGGAGCTGTCAGCTAGAAAAATGCGTGCCCTGTTTTTGAAAACATAATGATATGCTGCTTTGTTTTATGCGCGAAACGCAGTCAAGCTCAACCTGAGGCGCTGCAGTTGCCGCTCACACTATAAAATCTAACTAGGGCTGTGCTGAAGAAATGTGCCAAGGCAGAGAAATGCATAACGCTACCGTATACTCAACTGTTGTGCATTAGGACTATTGCATGACAAGATTTGTCTTAGGASTTTTCGAGTTGGAAGACGTGAGTGATAATTTTGTGGTAGTAGATAAGACSTTTTTTGGATGCATAGAAAAGAATGCTGCAGCTATTTGAAATTAGGCGAGTCCTGCTGTTTTGTAAAATCCAAATGAACAGTAATGCTATGAGGCCAAGGAAGGTGTGCATTTAAACTGGAGTTTTGACATGCCTTGTTGTGTTGGTAGTAAACAAGAGCTCTGCAGATSACGACTGTGAGGGGGAAGTTGTTAGATGCTGATATGCAGCATGGCTGCTGCTTTCACAGTGCTCAGGCAAGGGAGACTTCATWGAGTTCACTGTGAGGGCTCTATTTGTTTTCTGTTATGACTTTGGCATTGACAGGGAACAACTGTATGCTCGCAAATGTGGCAGACGCTGCTTGCAGATAACCCACATTTCAGAGGGAAACTCAGAGGGAAGAGTTCTAGTGCTTTTGCTTTTGCTAGTGCTGATAGGTCTTCTAGAAGCTCTCAAAAAGCAGAGGTTTTGTCACCTATTTTGACTCCTTTTTTCATTTATGACAATGTGACGGGAGCTTGTTGAATGGCTGCTTATAATTGTCTCTTGATGTAGTTTGAAGGCTAGGGGTGGGCATGCTGTCTTGGGCAAAGCAGTTGCTTTTTGCTGCTCGACAGTGTGTTGTAGGTCCCCCCATGTGTGAAGGTACCTTCATTTCCAGGTCGCCCGTCTGATTAACTCAAAGTGTAAGCTGCCTCTCCACCATGGGCAGGCCTTCTTGCTCGAGTGGGTACTTCCAGGTGGGTAAGGGCAAGGGAAGGTGTATCACCATCCTGACAGCGAGCTGCATCCTACTGTCCTACATTTCAGAGACAGTCCCCTTGGACTCAGCCTCACTGCATGCTGCTGTGCTGGCTGCAAGGACTCTTCTATCCAAAGTGACTCCAACTTTGCTTTGTTCGTGGTTCCATGTAGAGGAAAAGCACCACTGACTGCAAGAACCAAGTGAATAATTTGTAATTAATAATTTCTGTGAGTACATTGACTTTTTTTTTTTTTTGATATTGTGAGTTGTCTGTATGAAAAGGCTGAATTTTTTCCTGGGAAATGTATTTGGAAATGCTTATTGAATAATCTCTGAAAAAAAAGAAAATCGCGGTCTGTAGTTTATTAGTGAGTWGTTTGTTGTCAGTGTTTGATAGCCCAAATCCAGACTGTCTTGAATGTATACGCACAGCTCACATGGGCCTCATTACAGACCTTCTAGAGTCAGAGGCAGGCTCCAGTTGGCATCACTGGAAGCCCTGGCATGGGCCGTATAGTATATCTATTGATTTGAAGGGTGTAAGCTGTTCTTAGAAACAGGTTTCTCCCTTGCTTGCACCCGGAGAGTTTCTACAGAGTTTTGCTAAAACATCTTCTTTCTGGGCATAGGAAAGAGGACAATCTGGCATGCACAGGTTTGAAATTCTGCTGGATAAACTATTTGAAAGTGCTTTTCCAATTTTGGAGCACAATTCCTATGTTCCTTTYGTCCTCCCTAAGTCACTTCTGCCCATTAGATCGTTCCAACCTTTATTGAAGCTGTTGTCTTTATTCTGATTCCAGATCTTYAAAAATACAGTGTTGCATATTTCTCCTCTGCAGCAGTCAGAAGGAAGAGGACACCTTTACACACAGCTATGAAGACCTGGGCCACAGTTCCCACCTGTTATGAGAGCTCTGGCAGATCTGCACATGGAGAACTAGCRATGTGTCAGTGCAAGCGTGGGGAAAGGGCTGCGGGCTGGGAGTGGAGCTCCTGGACCATCCAGTCCAGGGYGTGCTGCCACTAGTGAGCAGTGGCAATGTCCTGTAGCCCTGTTTGTCACTGGTTTTTTTCAGATTGCCCTTACACTTTTTCCTGGTGGGCTCTTTCACAGGCTCACAGTTTCAGTGGCTGGAAACTTATTTAGGAATGCCCAGTCAGAGCTTTTGCATACCTCCAGGTACGTTAGCAAGCATGAGTTCCAACAACRTTYCCTAGCTCTTGCGCTGCAGCAACACTYATKCCCRTGGACTTGCTTCCAAGAGCTTTGGYTGATGGGGCTTGGGCTGATGAAGTGCATTAGAGTCCTTGCAGTCCAAAACCAAACCAACCAACCCATGTCGAGCGTGTAACATCAGGACAAAACAAGAGCAGAGCATTTTTGGGAGTAGCTGTACATGGATGTTGAGAGCCACCCTCAACACTGCTCTCATCCATCCTGAGTCATCCAGGGCCTTGGCCTCGCCTTGTTAAAGTGAGAACATCAAGGGTCTGCTGATTTCCAAACCGATGTATTCTTAGTGCACTGAACTACTGAACTAGGGTGAGGCAGTTCCTTCAGAATGAGAATGCTCAAAGTTGCTTCTTGAAGCAGTGTCAGCAGTTGAAAAGCAAAATTTTTTCTCAGAGGGAGGAGAGAGGGTCMTTCCTACCAGTTTGGCTGTGCAATCCAAGAGCTTTTGGGGCCTCCCTGGTTGCACAAATGCCTTACAGTCCCCTCAGATCCCTGAGAAAGCCTCCATCTTCTCTCACCTCTGAGGCTTGGTTGCGAATTTGCTGCTGTGGACTGCCTGCTTTTTGCAGCAGTCTCCCAGCTTGCTCTCCCTGATGAAAACTCTTCAGAAGCTCCTCACCACGACCTTCTCCTGGATGCATCTAGAAAGCTGCAGTCTTCCTTTCCCCAGAATGGTTCCAGCTGTCCTAGAGCACAGGAGATACGGCAAGGCCAGCAACCAGTCATAGGCTTTTATATGTACAGTAAACTACACCTATGAATTACGTAGGGGGACATGCAGGGCAAAGGGGCCCAGCCTTCGCCTTGCAACGGGCTGAGGGTTTCCATGCCCTCCTGCAGCACCTCTGAGAGCTTAGGCCCAAACCTATCCACGCTTTATCCCTCAGGTGAAGCAGTTCTGGCACCCAGACTTCTGTCTCCGTCCAGGCTTGTCTGTGAGCAGAGGRAAGAAGTAGGTAAAGGAAGCAGAAWGGGTAATGTCTTTAAAAACGAAAAGAATTTACTTTTTCTTTGTGAAATTAATATATATATACCCAAGGAGGCACTGAGAAAGAGTRGGGCAGGGCAAGAGCCTTCCTTGCACCACTGMAGGGAGAGCTGGGGCTTAGCTGATGCCTTCCCAGCCGTGCAGTGAGAGAACGGAGCAGCGACTGGAGACCGGAGCAGTATCATCTCAGATTATTAGTGTCTCTTGTTTTATAAGCTCAGTTCTGGGGGAGGAAATATGTAGTGAAGTGAAACTGGTGATTGCACAGGCACGCCGGCGATTAAGGTTGAAGTGGGTGGGCAGTCTGTGGGGGCTGGTGTGTTAACTCAAGCCAAGGAGAGGCACATGCTTTCCAATCTATGCTATCTCAGTTTCAGCGCTGCAGACAACCCATCAGGGTGTCATTAACAAGCAGTTACTTTGCTCTCGTTGCTGCACTTTAAAGAAATATGTCAAAGGCATGTCTGGTGAGCGAGGGCTCTGCACGATCAGATTGCTCCAGCCTTCTCGCAGCATTCCATTCGGATTATAATACACAATAGTTCAGACCCTGCTGTGTCCCATTACTCAATTATGAAATTGCTTTAGAAGTTGGGAGCTTACTGATTGGCTCTGAATGATTTCATACCCATCATATTTCTGCGTGTGTTTGTGCTCTTGGGCTGATTGCTCTGTCTAGTTGGTTAAAGTCGTTTCACCCTTCTTTTTCAGGCACTAGCCTATATTCTGTACGTCTGTATGGCACTGATGAAACGGCCCTCAATGTACTTTGCAACTTCCAACTGTGTGGTGGAGGCAGAAATTACTTTTGAGGTCAGTTATTGTGGTTTTGGACCTTTAGTGTAATTGCATGAAGGGGAGAGATGGAAAGGTATAGTGAACCCAATTACACTCATGTGACATAAGCTTTCTGCTTTACCCTTCTGATGGACTGGGAATGTGCAGACTCCTGTGACAGAGCTGTGTAGGGAATGGGAAAGGATCTGGGAACTGCAGCTGAATTTGTCTGTGCAATATTCTGCCACATAAAGTGAATCCAAAAGCATTTATGGTGGTCCAGTAAGCAACAGAATGAGTTAAAATTCAACTTTCTTCACAAATGATATGAAAGGAGCAAGAAAAAAAGCTGTGTAGATATGACTTGGTTTTCTGCCTATCAGCTCTTTCCGCCTCTGCCTGCGTTCCTGCCCGCTGTGCCGGGCTGTAAACATTTCTCAGTGACGGACGGCTTAGTGGAGAGAGACACTCCKGCTTTTTGCCGCGTGGAGATTTTACACCTGCTTGAAGTAAACCCCACGAAACCCGGACGGATGCAGCTTGAGCCCGTCAGACAACCCTGTTTATCCGTATCCTGCATAAAACTGGAGGGCGCTGAACAACTGCAGTCGACGGGCCGCAGTTTGTGCTTCTCTGAGAGGTTCAGTGCTTTTCACTTCTCCACCCCAGAACTGGAGCAAGGTCCTTTACTAAACAGCGTTACATGATCTAGTTTGGAGAGCTAAAATAGACTCGGAACTTTCTTGCAATTTACTGCAAGCGATCGCTTTGGGCACCTATTGTTAATCACAGTGTCAATATTAGGGAACATTTTGTCCTACCCAAAGCAACTGAAGGCTGAGGCTGATAACCTGATAGTACCGTTCATTGCCAGAGGCTATTAAAGTCAAACCACTGATGTTTTCTAGGGAGACATTGAGCTTATTAAAATTTCTGACTGATAATGGCCTTGATATGCAATTAAGAGTTTTCTCCCTTCTCAATCAATAAGACAATGTCACTTGAAGTCAGAGCAAACTGGGTTAGATGCATTTACAGGCCTGTAGATGAGGTCAAGCAATTGAATGTTGTTGACCTCAGACTCAAGCCCTAAATCTGCTGTTCAAAGAGGTGAATTTTCTTAATTTCTTAAGAAACAGAAAGGTGGTCCCTTAAGAGCTTCTGCAGGGCCAAATCCTAAAATCCTTATTAGTCAAAGTTTCCAGACACTTAGACATGCACAGGTAAGAAAAGAAACGAGGACACTGGGTCTGGCTTGTTTCTACAGAAGGGTTTCTTTCCCAGAATCAGCATTTACGTTCTCTTTTTTTAACTCGTTCAAATTAGACCACCAGCAGGCCTGGTTCACCCTCTAGGTGTTATCAGGGAATTACTGGAAAGCAACACGGCTTTCTCTACCTTTGATGCCTTGAAAATGATAGTCCCTTTTGCCCGCACAGGGATGTAGCTAGAAGGTCTGTGGAAGGTTTCAGCTCATGTTTCCAAGAAGAACCACTGATTTTCTGATGAGTTAAGATTTTGGCAACTGCAACTGGATTCGCTCACCTGCCAGCAGATAAGGATCGCTCTAAATGTTCATCATTCTGGGCTAGGTTATTCACAGTTGAAAATTCAAAAGAAAGAAAAAGAGAGTGCCATGTTATGCCATGCGAATTTTCCCCACTTGGAATTTCCACTGCATTTGGTTGTGCTGACAGTCTGCCACGCCACGAGCACAGAGAGGTGCTTATCTTGCAAAGTTATTTCATGTATTTATTAACTCATTGTGTTTACTTATTTAAATATTCTCTGCAGATGAGACATATGGCAAATACTGGCTAGCTTAGTCTCAGCTGCTTCTTAGATCCAGATGCTAATATCATTTCATAACTTGGCTTGTGCAGTTCAGATCTGTACCAAAAGATTCTGTTTTGAATTACCATTATATTTGATATTAATACTAAGCATACTCACAGCTGTCCTACATTGCTATTTCCACCCTCCCTGGGATTCAGCTCTCAGACAGAGGACATAACACTCTTGTATGTCTGCCTCTCAGATCTATCCTGGGCTCGCGCTGTATTGTCTRCAGCGGGGCAGATGTGCTAATTGCCTTGCATTACTCTCCACTGCTAAGCTGGGCGACTTTTCCAGGGTCAGGCCTAACCTGAAAGGATTTTCCAGCGTTGCAACAGTGACCTTTTGCTGGGCAGACCAGAGAAACCTGGTGTGGGGACTGTCCAAAGACTCCGAGGGCATTTGGGACTGCCTTTCGGAAGGGTTTAGTCACCTCCAGATGAGGGATGGTATCTAACGGGGTTTTCCAAAGCACGGATCCATCCTCAGCGGTGCTGTGTGTCTTTGTGTCGCTGAAGCCTGGGGAGGTGAAGCRCTTCACCGTGCTGAGGGTGGAGGTCTCCAGGGCTGCGTTTCTTGGCATTTGTCTGGACAGCTAGGGGCATGTTCAGGGCGTAAATACTTTTACGAACCCGGTGGTAGTTAGCCAAAAGCAGGCAGCTGAGCCCACGGCTCCCTCGGGAGCAGCCTCACCTCCAGACCACGCAGGCAGGCTGAWGCAGGAGTGCTGCTGCTGCTCGTGCAGGTGTGGCTGCCCCGCGGAGTCCGTGCTCACCTTGCAAGGGATGTGCAGCCTGCGAAGGGACCAAGTCTGCAGGCTGCTACGGGCAGCGCTCCACCGCTGAGGCTCGGCAAACATCCCCCGTCAGCAGGAATGACACTCTGGTCGGCTTCATGACTCAAGTATTTTCTTTTTCCCACAGAGACACGGTTGTTAGGGAGAGGAGAAAAATATCAAACGGTTCAATTCGTTTTGCTCACTGAATCCTGCCAGAGCAAGACGCGGWGTCACCTTTTTGTACACGGCCAAGGAGGTGTCCTGGGCACCATTTCATTAGCACAAGAGCAGAATAGTCTTCTCTTAATGAGCGGGGCAGCAGTTACTCTTGCCAGACAGTGTGGTCTTGAGCTTSCTAAAGGACAAATTCTTCTGTTAGTAACAAACAGACTTACCACCTTTTATCGGAATGGGGAAAAAAATGCTGTGAATCTAACATAAATCCTCAGCAAGTGCCTTGGGATGCCGTGCCGAGCTGTTAGGACAAAAGCTAGAGAGCGTCTTGGGCCATTTTCAGCTTTCGAGCAGGTTGGCATCGTTGGCACAAACCCCGTTAAAATCAACAGCCCGGCACCCAGCATAAACCTGGCCTGGGCGGTGAAATGTTCTGGCCCGACGTGGGCTAGAGGTGCACCTCGCCTGGGTGCTTTCCAAGGTACACCAACACGCCCGCCGTGCAGCCGGGAGTCAGCTCCTCTCCCTCCACCTTCTGCCTTCTCCTCAGAGAGGATTCAAGTTTATTTAATCTCAGATTTCTTGCTGAAAAACGCTCAGCGAGCATGAAATGCCTTTGAACTCTGGGAGTATTGCTACTGCCTGCAACGAGGCTGGGTAGCAGGAGACAGCCACTTCCGTAGCTATTGCAAACACATCTGCACAATGCAGCTCAGGAGGCATCTAAAGGCCCCCGCAGCCTTGGACGCTTCTCTAAGTGCATTAGGAAGCACGAGGGCACGGGCTGTGACCCACACACCCCGCTCGCTGGCCCTAGCGCCGGACACAAGGCGGGGTGAAGCCTCGAGCTTCATATAAAAGTATTTCCAGCCCAGACAACAATCAGTTGCGAGGGACTTGGAATACATTAGAAAGCGGATAGCCAGGAAACCCTTTCCATGAAGTGCACGGAGGATTTAGTTGCTGAGTGCTGCAAAGATGCATACATTTTCCTAAAACAACATTCTTGGTGCCAACATGAAGATTCAGTGCATTGTCAAAACAAGCCAAGATTCTTATTAAAACCAATTGCTTTGGTTTGTTAGGCTACTTCRCTTATGGCGTCTGTAAGCCAACATATGTATTTGGGTTGAGAAGAGCTGTTTCAGCCAAAGCTGGGGTGGCTAGGAATGAATGTGATCCAAACAGAGGCAGGGTATTGCTTGCCTGCTCTTGTCCATAGTACGTGGGGCACAGTATGGGCCACGGGAGGGTCGGTGGCTTCGTGACGAACACGGGCCGTATTCATTTGGAAGAGGTGCGAGCCCTGCTCCGAGAAGCTGAGATGCTCCGGATTTGCACAGTGATTTAACATAAGAAAATAAGATAAAATGTACTTGCTTTTTCTTCTCATCCTGACTGCGTTTGGCAGTATGTCATGAGTGTGAAAGGTCATTTTGAAGAGAGAGGTAATCACTTTTATTAGTAATCTATTTTATTAGTTATAATTTCAAAAAGCCAGACCGGCTCTTAGGCATGGGAAAAAGACTTGATGTGCCCTAAAGCTGATCTGTTTTTTCCATCTCCAGGGATCTAATAAAAAAATATCACCTTTCTGCAAACCTTACCTCACTTGTGTCTTTTGCCCATGGTGGCTACAGCAATACTCCTTCCTAAAATAGGAAATAAATGGCTTCTGAGATGTGGCWTCGGCTCCCAGCGCTACCAGGGCAGAGGAGGAGCCCCACCGCCTGGGTCAGTGAAGATGGGCTGGGATCAGTGCGGCTGGAATGAGGTCTGGTGATGGATGGRGGGTGATGAATGTGCTAATAAAGTTTGGTATTTGAATCTAAGCAAATTAAAAATCAAAAATAATTTTAAAAGACTCTTGAATGTTTATTTGTATATTTTCACTTTATTCTGACTACAGTTCCAGAAGGTTGAATCTGCTTTAGTAACGCGAGGTAAAAAGGTTTAAGTCTTAAAGCTGATGGGTAGATAGGGTAGATATGTCAATCCCATATATCAATCCCAACAAAAATCACGGAGCTGAAAAATAAGCACAAGAGCTTCTTCGTTGCTAGTTCCTCCTGAGCTGCTGAGTCCCTCCYGGCTTGCTCGTGCTGGGTGCTCCTCCAAACAGAGCTCCCGTGGTGCTGCTGCTGCCGCTGCTTTCGGGATGGTGGGTGCGGAGCAAGGAGGAACACCCCAATGACCTGTTTTAGAAGAGTTTGCTGAGAACAGAAGGCTCTTTAATTTTGCAGAAAACACCAGAATGGGAGTTGGAAAGTGCGGTTAAAAAATATTCTGAGTCAGCTTGCACAGGCCTGGGATCTGGGCCCCATGCAKGAGTTTGGCTCCTGGCTCTTCCATTAATGTGCTTTGTGACCCCTTGGTGCTGTTTGTGACATGGATTATTTATGTCCTGAAAACATTCAACACCCCAATGYCTCTAATGTGATGAGCTGACTGACGGGGTGATCATCTCTGCTGTGTGTGGGGTACTGGGAGGAACAGCTCTGCTGCCACCCGTACGTTGGGGCTGATCATGTGGGAGCGGGTCCTGATTTAGAAACAGAAGTAAAGAAGTCGCGTGGGAAGAGGTGGTTCTTGGCCTGTGCTCAGTCACCTCCAAGCACCTGCATTTCCTGCAGTGCCGCCTTCTCCGCAGCCAGCTGAGGAGTGGTCCTTGGAATCAYGAGGATCCAATTCCGACCACATCCTGGAGGCCATGGAGACCCATTGCCATGGCTTGTGGGGGTCACTTGCTACAGTCAGAGCTTCCTAAGGGAAGGAAGGACGTGCAGCAAGTCCTGGATTCCCAGGAACCAAGCAAAACTRCCATCCCGTCCTCCTTCAGGGAGCTTTACTCACACGTCTGAGCCTCGAGGCAAGCTCCCTGTCTAGCTATCAGACTCTTGGCAGTGATTTCCACATGGGTTTGTTGTATTTGGACTCGAGCTTCCCCCTTGACCCCAAAAGTCACAGTAAAACTCTAAAAGTATTTTCTTTACTTGCTAAAGAAAACACAGAGGGCTTTATTTAGTTATTCAGAACTCCTCAGCCATTCTTCGGTCACTTCATGATTTCCAGAGATTGTATCTGTGCTGTTGTCTCCTCGCTCAGGTCACCCTGTGCGGCACCAAGGGGAAGAAAAGCTGTTACATTTCATTGTCCTCGAAAGAGGAGAGAAAAACGCTGCTCGTGCTCCCAATCCAAACAGCTCGATGGCCTTTTGCCTTCTTGACAGCGAGCGAGGCTTCATTGAAAAGCATTTGTAGCATTTAACTCCCTTCTAACAAGCTGGCCATTCCCAGAGAGGGTTTTTTTTTTTTTTTTTTTCTCCTCAGCTGATTTACGAGCTTTAATTTATATGCAATCCTGGAATACTTGCTTTGGGAAGAGTTCTGCCACAAGCCAAGCGAGCACGGAGATATATAGCGATTTGCATGGTATGTTCTGTATTTTYGCGGTCCAATTGCAGCAGGCCAAAAAAACTCTCGAGTGAGGAACAAGTGTGATAGCGAGTGGTGCTGAGCAGCGGTTCCGTCCGCTTGGGCCAAGGAGGTGCGTTAGTTAATCTAAGTGATTTTAACAGGCTTGGAAAGGCTCCACACGACCCAGGCAGGCGCAGTTTGAAGCGTTAAAGTTCTGCTGTTGCCTGGGCTCCTGTGTAGCCTGTCACGGGAGCACGTAGCGTGGCTGTGAAATTGTTTAACTGTGTCTCAATGGGTGGTAATGGGATTTTCCAATCCCGAGCTGACTCGGTGGAGTCCTGGTGTAGGTAGGATTGTGCTGACGCTGCCGTTTCCTTTGGAAGGAATTGAGAGCATTTGGCACTTTTTTTTTTTTTTTTTGCATCAGGTCAGGAGCTCCTGACTTCTTACTTCTTGGCTGAGATAGGGCAATTGATGATGTGCACCCTGATCTGGGGCGCTGAACCTTCCCTGTASCTGCTAGGAATGTGCAAACTGCAGTTGCAGGTTGGGGCCTCCTAGCTGAAAGGTGGCACAGTTTTAATTTTTGTTACGCTTTGCTAACATCATGACTTGCAATTCAGGAAGAACACACTTCTTGTTCCCTCCCCTTTCTCCGTGGGTTTGTTTTGACTATTTATGCCATGATGATATACATACATAGAGTTGCTGAGTTTGGGTTTKCCCCTGTGAGAGGTGAGGAGGGTAAGTGCAGCCCTTAACCGTAGTGCAGTGGACTCACTAGCTGGAGAAGCAGGATTGTGTTGGAGCCCCAACAGTTTGGCCCAACAGCATGGCCAGATGTTCTGCAGAAGAGCACAGAACTGCCTGGTAAGTCCCTCTGTGTAGGGCAACGCCAGCATATGGACAGGGATGTTTAAACAGCTCTCTAAGCCCTGTGGCCTCAGGCCGGGATCTTCAAGGCTCTTCAGCTCTCTGATTCCCATTGATCACACTTAATACCTCCAAAGATCTTCCAGTCTGAAACCTGACTTTCCCCTTTAAGGAAAGCCTTCTAAGAGGGTTTGGGTAGATCGGGAGAGAGAGGATGGTCTTCGCAGATGAAATCATGAGGAGCTCAAGCAATGTGTCCTCTGGCCTATGGTTCCTTGCAGCAGGTTTGTTCTGCTCGATGTATAGCCTGGTTAGTGGCTGCACATTAATTGCATTTGAAGCTTAGAAGGTCACTGGTACCCTTGCAAATCATGCTTCATGTGACAGGTGACTTGTCGGACAGTGCAGCTCACTGCATCCCACTGGATTAACACTGGCTCCGTGGGAAGACTCACTGAAGGGTGCTCAGAAGGTCTCCCCTGGAAAATGGTGTGGGATTCATGGAACAATCCGGTGGATCCCGAAGATGGCTGTATCTCCGCTTGAGATAATGTGCTGGACATCCCGCAGGGTGGGAGTGTGACATCTGGATCCAAGCACCAAGACTCCCTCACACCCTTCAGATAGAAGCCTTGGCGAGAGGCCTGGAGTTGTTTATCCGTTTATTTGGTTGCAGATCAGGCCATAAAAGGTGATCTTTTAGACTGCAGTGATCTTTTAACCTGCTGTAAACAAGGAAACCTGGGTCAGGCCTAGCCTCAGCCTCCTTAGCTGTTATCTGGGCAGCGCTAAACAGAATAATCCCTAACTCCCTCTGACTGATYTAGAGATCTGGCTCTTGCATGTGAGCTCTCTCCACCCACCAGTACCTCCCTGACCTCGTCTCCCCTCTGCCTCTCCACCAGAGAGGAGCCTCATTCCTGCCCTCCTGGCCTCCTCCGTGTCCCCTGTGGCACCTCCCGTAGCCAGGCACCTCTCCGAGACTGAGCTTTGGGTTCCTGCTCTCGCTTGGTTTCTGCGCTAAGCCTGGGCTCCCCTCCCAGCATCGGCTCTCACCTTGAACCTCCCTTTCTGATTTCCCCCCAGACAGCTGTCTGAGCCTCCCGCTAAAAATAGGCGCTGTGGTTTGGGCGTTGCCAAACAAACAGGCACGGAGCAGCGGAAGCGTGTGGTTAGCACCTACCTGCAGAATCAACCGCAGCTGGCGCACCGCGCGTCCCGCCATGCTCCTCACCACACATCCCACCGTGCACCCCAAAATGCGTCCTGCCATGTGTCCCACCATGCTCCTCACCACGCATCCCGCCGTGCACCCCACCATGCACCCCACCATGCACCATGCATCCTGCCATATGTCCCGCCATGCTTCTCACCATGCATCCCACCATGCGTCCCACCATGCACCCCAAAACACGTCCTGCCATGTGTCCCACCATGCTCCTCACCACGCATCCCGCCGTGCATCCCACCACACGTCCCACAGTGTGTCCCACCACACATCCCACYGTGTGTCCCACCACACATCCCACCACATGCCCCACCAAACACACCACCACACATCCCACCACACGTCCCACCACGCATCCCACCACACAGCCCATCACACGTGCCCCACAACACGCCCCATCATGCATCCTGCCCCGTGTCCCACCATGTGTCCTGCCACACACCTCACTATGTGCCCCACGTCATGCCCCACCATGCGTCCCACATGTCCCACCACGTGTTCCACCATACATCCCACCACATGTCCCACCATGCGTCCCACCACATGTCCCACCATATGTCCCACCACACATCCCACCATGTGCCCCACCAAACATCCCACCACACATCTCACCACGCGTTCCGCCGCATGTCCCACCATGCATCCCATCATGCGCTGTGCAGAACCTGCAGCGTCTGGAGAGGAGAGGACATGTGTGCACATCCACAGCACTGGATTCAGCCTGGGATGGTTATACCTGTATTTCCTTCATTGGGTCATTAAATTCCTGCTGGCATTTTTGCCTGAAATGAAGGCATTTTGCACGAGTTTGGACACGGTAGCCTCTGAGGTGTTGTGYGTGCTAGAAAATGAGATTGCTATTAATAGGATTGTGCCAAGGGTATATATCTGTACAGAAATAGCTATTCTGGTACAAGATAATGTGGCTTGGGCCATACTGAGCCTTTTTCCTGTATTGTATATTCCCTTCCCCAGCCCCTAAGTGTCTTTGCAGCAATAAAACTGGGTCCATGCTGTTCYCCACTTTAGCCAGCCCTGCATTGCTCCTGGATTGAGATTTCCAGAGGGATTATAAAGATATCAAACACAAACCTTTGGATCCTTAGAGGAAACACATGCTTTGACTGCCTCCCTTTGGGACTGTGCTTTGCTTATTCCTTCAGTGTTAATTTACAAGCAAAAAGCATTTGACCTGGATGTACCTGCTTGTTTTTYGGTAAGGGAAAAGGAGAAGAAAAAAGAGATCTTGTCCTAAAGCAGTGGCATTAGTAGTTTTGTTCCCATCACAATGGTCTGAGAAAGCAAAAGAGATTGAGTTTGCTGAGCGAAGCAATATCTCACATGTTTATCTTGTAGGCCTACAGGCTTGTCGGGGTTTTTTTTGTATTTTTTTTTTAATTCTTAATCTCCATCAGTTTATCTGATAAAATATCCTACCTCGCTGTCTCAAAGCCTTCCTTTCCAAAAGATGCCGCAAGATTCCCACAGGTCCTGGGGATTAGGAGATTAAGGAAGGATTACGGATCTCTAACCTTTGATGTGCAGAAAGCAGCAAGAGGTTGCTGCATCTTCAGCTACGTTCTTGGGGCTGCACTGATCAATACTGCTGCTTGTCACCCTCATTGCATTTATTCCTTCCCCAGAGGTCTTGAAGATCTGAAGATGCCAATCTTGGATTTCTCTGCAATTTGAGTGAGGGAAAAAGAAAAGAAAAAAGAAAAGAGAGAGAGAGGCTCCATTTCATAACTCTGCTTCAGTCCTTTCGCTTCASTTTTGCTTCAGAGATCTGTTTTTTACACTCTCTCACAGGAGCTGAGTTCTCTCRGCTGCTGAAGCAACCCCAGCAGCTCCTGGCAACAGTTATTTATGGTGCACTTTCAGGCTGGAATGCTGAAAGAAAGGAATTAGAGAAAGATATAGGAAYGATGAGGAGCCAGCTCAGGGGTTTTTGTGTTCGTGATCCATGGCATAGTCCTGCAGTTAGCTAGAAAAATGTAAAAATTTCTTTTTTTGATATATATTATGTATTGAGATGGGGAAAAAATGCAACCAAAGCTTGTCCCTACTGGTGACTCTGTGGGCTGAATTTTGCCTCGTGTGACTTAGTCTCAGACTAAGTGGCACTGAGCTATGCCAGCTTTGCTTCCTTGCTCTGAGACTTCCCTAATAATTTTCCAGCAAGCAGGAGCACRTCTGAGCATCCTTGTATTCCTGAACGTGCTCCTTCATGGCTTGGAGGAGCTAATTTGCGTATCTGCATGACACAAACTTGCTTTGTTTCCTGTGTTACGTTGTTGATGGTGTGCCTGTTGGGTGTCCTGCTGCGCCTCAGAGCGGGCAGCGGGGCAAATGTAGGGTCACAACTGCATGAAGTGCATGGGAAAACTCAGGCAGCAGAAACAGAACTTGCGAAATGGGGAAGAAAAGGGTTAACCATTTAAGTGGTGGAGTTAAACAAAACATATCTGTGCACGAGTCTCCCCAAGGAAGTGGCTGAGACCACATCGCTTGGATCATTTAAAATTGGGCTGTACAAAGTAATAGAAAAAAATCCTGCAGGGAACAATCCCTCACTGGCAGGTGGGATGGRCTCAATGACCTAATAAGTCTTTTCCATCCCTAAGTCTATGAGATGAGTCTATAACTAGTGCAATATGGTTTTGCCCAGAGCTCCCATGTGTTGGTTGTGAGCAGAGCCAAGCTACACCAAAGMATGTCTTGTTTAAGTTAACTATTTATGTATCTCCTTTGCCCTAGACTGGTTTCTCTGTAGCAGGTTTCCTTTCCAAACAGGTGATTCTTTTGCACTCCTCTATTGTTTTATTAATATGAAATAAGTTAAATCAAACTGTGTCATAGTTTTTCCTTAAAATAGAAGAAGAGTGCAGGAAATAGTCCCTTTAGTCCACCCTTTCGTCAGGTGATTCCATGTCTTGGCAGGGTGTGCTGAGGCTGTGACCTGCCAGGCCCTATGGCCTGGTGGCATCAGGCAACCACTGCCATCTCTTCATCACTTGGCCAAGGAGAGCTCCCATTTTCCTACACGTGCAATGTGGCACCAGCCAGAGCCCTTGATTCCTGTGTGGACGYTCCATGGTGCTGCAGACATCCCTGTCCCAATGGGTCTTCCCAGCTGGTTTCTGTGGAAATGGGATGGATGGGAGGCTGCAGAAATGGGGTGGTGAACTGGGATGACTCAGGTTTGCTGCCTGATGTTCCCCACACAGGGAAACCTCTCCTTATTTCCAGCTAACTCATGGTCCTGAGCATCACTCAGCAGAACGTGACATGTGGCTCTCTGAGGAAGACGACACACGTGAAGGGAGTGACCATCCAGCCTGCATAGCAGTAGGGATTGCCAGCCTCTTGCAAAGGGAATGGATACACCAGGAAGCAGATCAGCTGAGAAGAACCTCCCGGAGCGAGCTGGCTTGGAAGTGTTTAACCAATGGGAATGGGATCAAGGACGGAGTGAAGGTTTGGGAATGTGGATACAGAACCTCTCAGGCCTCACTGGGGTGCCATTTAGGATGCTCTGAATCCATGTAGCTGTGGACAGCCCCAGCGCCCCCAGCTTTGCCCTTGTGGGAAGAATAAAATATCCCTCCCATTGCAGGCAGAGCAAAGTGTCTAGAAATGGTGGTGGGGCAGGGGCACAGTCACAGGCCAAGGAGGTGCTCGTGGGTACCAAACTCCCCAGCTCGTCCCCGTGAGAAGTTGCTCCAAAATGAATCATTGGTGGCAGAGCCGCCGTTGTGTGCAGTGCATGCGAGACATGGGTCACTCTCCGAGGAAAACAAATTTCCCTTCACGGCTTTTTTGGCCTTTAAATATTTGTTGTGATTGCAGTGCTAATTACATTCAGCTGTTGCAGGTGATATAATTCCCAATAGTTTTTTTTTTCTTTTAAAAATTGTTTTCTTCTAGCTTTTAGGGGGCAAGGGAGCAGCCCTTGAAGGCGTACGGGCTGCCCATGGGGAGGGCCGCTGGCAGAAATGTGGGGTTTTGRTTGAACTCTGAAATCAGCACTTTTAACCGTGCCGGCTTGACGTCACCCTGCGTGCAGAGAAGGGGCTCTGGCTGGAAGGCTCAGACTGGCCGCTGTCTTCCCTGCTCCCCCTAAATCCTGTGGGATTAAATGCCTGGCGTGCAAGACCAGGAGCCCTCTGCCCTCGCTTTATTTGGGTCTTTCTGGACCCTGGCTCCATCACTTCTCCAGCCTGGGGAGGCTCCAGTACTTCTCCATCTCAGGCTGTGCAAAGAGGCTACCCTGTGGTCTCCCCGCTGTTAGAGGGGTTCGTCCAGCTCTACACCAATTTGCAGGCAAAAGGAGGCGAAGACAARCCAGTGTCTTAGGAGGAAACTGCATTTTCGTGGTCTTGTTCTGCTCCTGCGTTGAGCCCGCTGCAGGTTCAGGGCTTCCTCGCGGTCACCTTTGAGGCTGTCAAGGGGATTTTCTGTTTGTCAAAAGTGATTCAAAACCCCCTCTCTGTGTGTCTGCCGATGCTTTGAGTTTTGCAGCGTTAGCCCRAGGGCGGTCTGCTTAAAAGATGATCCTAGGGAAACCGGTTGGTTGCGTTTGTGAGCCCAAGGAGTGAGCTCTGAACAGCAACGCGAAGCAGCCGTTCTGTTGTGGGGAGTCCCCTCTGTTCCTTGCCCTATAATTTGGGCCCCTATTGCACTTCCTAACTTGATAATTCCTGGGCTTCCCGGTGCTTTCCCACGCAGGTCCTCCAGCGTGGCCKTGCCCTGCTGACACAGATGCTCCTGAGCCTTGTCTCTCTGTGGGTCTGGAAACCTGGGGAAGCCCAAAYTGGGTCCAGAGCTGCACAGAGACATCTGCCCCAAGCGCCTGCGTCTTTTGCATGTTGAAGCACCTGCAAGCCCCACTAGTGCTGATGGGACCTGCAGGCACGTTGGGGCCTCTGAGCAAAATCAAACCACCGCGTTAGAGAGCAGAGATTGGGGTGATAGCGAGTGATTGAGTTATTGCAGCTTAATGAGTTRCTGCTCATCTGCCAAGCCACAGCAAGTGCGTGTGTGCACTCCTATTCACCTAAGCTGCAGGATTTAAACTGAAATAGTGTCTGTGGGTTGGCAGCACTCCTGCCCATAGGCCTTAATAGTGGCGTGAAGTGCCCGTGGCATCCGGACACCCCTCTCGAAGCCCCCTGTGCCACTCGACTCCAAGTGCCGAGCAAAAATCAGGCCGAGATGGGCTGAGTGCAGCTCATGTGAATTGGCTCCGCGGTCTCGGGCTCCTGCTGAGTTTTGGAAGAAAGCAGCGAGCTAGGAAGGGCGTTGGGGGAAATACAAGCGGCATTACACTTGCGTTTACTGGCGTGCCAAGCTGGGCTAGCAACCGCCCCACCTGGGACCTCAGAGCTGAGTTCAGGGGCTCCCAAAGCCTAGGTTTGGCCTCCGGGTTTTGACTGTGCTAATGAAGAGAGACTCTTTGCAAAAGCTACTCCTGGCTCCCTGTTAGATTTTCCCTTCAAAACTGCTCTGAGCTTTTGGTTGAAGTCCATCCACTAGTGAAATGGGCAGAAAATGAGAGATTTCTTCTCTTCCTGGCAGGTCCCTAAGATGCTTACCAGCACCAGCCTCCTTATTTATCCACCACACGGAGCATCAGGGAACGGGGMCCTTTATGGCTGATAAGCCATCATTTTGTCCTATGCTTAGAAGAAGCTTTCTGCAGTTCAAAGGGGACAAATACAGTTTTTCCCCTCCTAATTTTTCAACTTTGGGCACCTCTGCAAATCGCTCTCCTGGCTGGGATGGAAACCAGGAGTGCCAGAACACCATGGGAAGAGATTGCTCTGAGATACTGCCAACCTGAGAAGCAGGAGGAAACGCTGGAAATCCCCTAAGCACGCCTGTTTTCTTGAGATTCCCGACTCAGTTTTGCAAGCTCAGAAGATTTTATATAATTTGGTAGAGTCAGTTCAGAGGTTTAAGGCACTTGGCTGTGCATCTGGATTGCATCTTTGGGGTGGTTTCTCCAAGAAAGAGCTCAGAGAGCACAGCTTGAAATACATCCATTGCTAGGAAAAATAAAGGAAAAAGAAAAAAAAAAAAGGATACGGGAAGGGAGTTTCTGCTTTGCTACTTGGTGTTCTGGACTCTYGATGGAAACCTGTGCTCAGTTTCTGTCCTCCCTGAGCTGTCAGGTGGCTGAGGGAGAGGCAGGGAGCACTGGCCCYATGTGCCATAGCCAAAGGCAAGAGAGAGTCTTGGGGGCACTGGGCCAACCTGTGTCACTGGCCCACCAGACTGGGGGCCAGAGGGGCTCACACGTCTGCTTACATGCCTTATATACATATATATGTGAATCATATATATGTTTATTGTTGCAGAGGCTGGAGGTGCAGCAGTGCCGTGTTGCAGTGTGTGGAGAAGACAGTTCTAACTCTCCCAGGACAAGGAAACATCAGACTTGCTCTCTTGTCACCTGCYTTTGCCACCTGAAGGTCTTGGGGAAGGAAAGAAGGATGAAAAAAGGGATKAAATTTCTAAATGTGCAACTAAATCTCTCATCAGACGGACGAATAGAACAACCCCAGCTCTTGGACACACCGATTTCTACACACGAATCAAAGGTATTTAAACAGGCTGAAAATATCGGCCTTAAAAAGCCCCTAAATGAAACRTTTCAAGTTGAAAAGTCCAAGTTGATTCGAAATAGAAACAAAGYTAATTTCAAGATCTCTTTAGTTTTTCACACGCAAGCCAAGAGAGCTGAGTATTGATGAGGGACAGCCTCAAGTCAAGGGAAGCTGCTGCTCAGSACCCTCTTGCTGGTGTTGACTACCCTTAGGTCTCCATGTCTTCCAGAAGAACTGATAGAGATCATTCCCTCGTAGGGCTGAGCCTTTGCCTTTTGCCATGTTTTGCCTCACAGGCAACTGCATTTCAGTGGGCGAAATGCCTCCTGTTTGTCTTAGAGGGCTAATTCTTCCCTTTAGATGTTTGTGCTCACCTCCCATTAACTCTGGTATGAGCTGAGCTCATGCTTCCAAGAGCAAAAGTTGGCYTGCAGTTTCTGCATGCTTTGGGCTCCTTTGGGTACCATATAAATGTAAGATACTGTGATTCAGTGCTAAAGAGCAGAGAGAATGCAAAGCCCCGGGAGACACGCTGTAAGAGAAAATCATATAGAGCCTTTTGTTTAACAAAAAGAAAAAAAAAATTAAGAAAAACAATTGACATTCCTTCCAAAGCTGATTTCATTGCRAATAAAGGCCGGGGTGCACATCTCACTTATAGAAGCGCTTCTCTGACTTYGGTGAGTTACGGGCCATTGGATCAGGCCCCAGTTTTGGAGGCATTATTGAAAATGTCTTACCTCCTATATTTCCTGGGTTTTAATCAAACTCACTGCCCTGCCAGAGGTGTTTCATTTACCATGAGAGGGGTCAGCAAGGCAACCGTGAGCAACAGGAAATAGAAAATGCAGAACAGCTCCTCCGTTCTTGGAAGCTCTCCGAGGGCAAGCCGCGCTCGGATGCTCATTATCATCGAAGCCCTCTCAGGTCCCTGGTGTCCCACTGTCCCTCCCGGGGCACGGGTGGCCTGTGGAGCGGGACCAGGGGTTACTGGGGTTGGACTTTGCCTTCTGCTATCACCGATCAGCTCCATGCCAGTGCAAAGAGCCAGCAATGCACACATTTTACAATTTTATTTTCTATCTGCTGCCATTTTATAGTTTCTTGGCTTGTTACAACTATCATAAAATTACTTTATTATATTTTCCCATCTGTTACGTTTTTTGCCTCTTTACGGGGGGGGGACATTGCATGATGCACATACGTAGGCTAATTTAGATTTAAAATTGCTGTAGGACTGTTGTTTATGGAAAACGACTAGTCTATTGGCGGAATAACATGTGGCTTTTCCAAAGCACCAAAGAGAACATACAAAGTCAGCAAACAGAAATGGCAGCAGATGGAYGTACTGCCCCCTCCCTTCCTACCCTACCTCCTTTTCTCTTCTGTCTGAGCTGCAGCCTTGTCGGTGTAAGCTGGTGTTGTAATTGCTCATGGCTTAGTTATTCTGTCCATAGAAAGAGCTATTCCTGCTGCCCAGCTCAATACCTGTCTCCGCTGGAGAGGTGCTCTGCTTTCACTTGCTTTGAAGTCATTCAAATTTTGCCTGCAAARCACCTCTTAGAAGAATTAGTTCCACCAAAAAAAGAAAAAAAAAAGCATTGGGGAACAACTGAGTGGRTCGTCTCTTCCTGCCTTGCTTACTTTCAATTTTCTTGGCTTCTTTCTGTTCATTATTTCCCCCTGGTTTGACTATTCTTCCTCCTATGATGTGTCTCTACCGAAGAGTGAGCAGTCACCTGCTGCCTTCTGCCCACCACAAAAACCGAGCTGGTGCAACAGTCTTTAACAGAGGTTTCTGAAGGTCTTCCTTCCTTTTTTCCCTTTTTGTCTTTTTCTTTTTTTCCCTTTGTGTTTTATTGCTTTGCTCCCCAAAAGGAGCAGGTTCTCCAGTCTGTACTGCTGGTGGTTCGCTCAGATGGACCTCACCGAAATGCCTCGATTCCTGGACAGTGAATTTCATGACCTACTGAGGAGGAAAACACAACTAGACCGTAGTATCACTAGACCGTTTCTCCTGGAATAGGAGAGGGACTTTTGGGGGAAAAACACCAAAAAGATTTTTGTCTCCAGATGATCACACTACCTCCTTCCTCTGTGCTTAGTTAGAGAAAGCTGCAGTTCCCCAAAGGAATATTTTTAAATCTACATGAGATGTGTATTAAAGACTTGGTACTGTTAAATTATACAGATCATTGGGTATTGAAAGTGAGTATTTACTCTGTTGTTTTGCTGATGGCAGTGGATTTCTGAATGCATCAAATCCTGCTTTAAAATAAAAGTAGTGAAGTTCCAGGATTCTATGTAAAATCCTGCAAATCTTCTCTCTGTTCTGCCCCCAGTTGCAGTTTTACCTTTCAAACATATATATAGTTTTCCTCCAAGCAAGAATAACAGCAATTACTTAGAGCTATGAGCCAAATCCTGTTCCTACCAGAGAAATGTAGGACACAGGGCAAAGAAATACTGTGCACCTGCAATTACTACTGCCTTCAAAAGACATGGAAGATAGGAGAGCATTTACTGGAGGAGMTAAATGAGCTGGAAGGTTTCAAGCAATGATGACAGTGTTCAGCTTGTTAGCATTGGTGAATAGCAAAGAACATATCTTGTGTGAGACCCCAAAACAGAACTGTGAAATTTATGGAGGCAGATGATTAGCTCTCTTTTGGTTACAGCCGTCTGGGTGAATCTTCATTCTCTATTTTTGTCAACATTTTTTAAAAAGGGAATTCGGGTTTCCTGTTTAAAACGATTTCCAATTAAGCTGAAATGGAAAAAATAAATCAGAGAAGGCATGTCCATATTACACCCAACCACCTTAGTGCACCATAATTTCTATTTCACTTCTGTGACTTTTGTTTCTTTGGCTGCAGGTATCTCTCTGTTGGATGCTGTTCTTCTAGATTAAAAAAGGAAATAAACAGAATTTTACAGAAAATCATGGTCTGTGCAGGAATTTGGGTTCATGAAGACCTCCGAATGAACTGGCAAGCAGGTCTTGTTTGAACTCTGCAGTCCCTATGTTCAATTCTTTATTAACTTTTTCAATATGTTCTATTACGGTCAGGCCACTATATGGGAGCTATCTTGCAGCTAATTTAACACCTGTAAATTCCCATGGCTGGTAATGAAGCATTTGCTTCATATGTCAAAGGTCATTAGTTCAGTATTTGTAGGTTTTGGAGGGTTTTTTCATCTTTTTGTTTCACCTTCAGGGTAGGTACAGCCCAATTAATTCTTCTACTTCCCAAAGCTGRACACCACAAAGTGAATATCTATTACCCTTCCAAAGATCCTCTGCTCTCCTGTTTAGGTACATGTAGGGTAGGAGGCAGGTGGATGAGGAAATGGGGAGGTGGACAGCCCCCGTGTTTTCCTGGATGTCCTTTGGTGGTACCTGTTGTGTTCAACGTGGTGATTCTCATCAACCCTGAGGCAGACAAGCTCTTCAGGAGAAGTCTCTGTTTTGACTGATGCAATTCRCCAGGGACTCGACACTCCCTGTGCAATTCCACATTTGCCAGTTGAGGCCACGGCAGGTAATACTGTGGTGGCAAGGGACTATAGCCTTAGGTAACTCAGGTACCTTCTGACATTTAAATTCACTTTCCTATGAGCTGTGTTCAACATCTGGAMCCCTCTCTAGTACCATGTGTSCTTTCTTTTTCTTTCCTTTTCCCTCCAATTTTTGACTACTTGGAAGCAACAAACTGTCTTTTAACCATGCCATCATCCCAACCAAATCAAGCCATCTACCAGTGCTGTCCTCACTCAATGTCCTTGGCCACACGGATCAGCCACCTCTTGGGGTGCTAGTCAGAGGCATGAAAGCCCGTCACTCAAAGATGGTGACCACCAGCAATGTGCATCCGTCAGGCATATGGTCACACGCACAGCCCATCTCCTTCATCCTGGACTGCTGATGGGTCATCACTACTGCACCATCTGCGTTAAATGCCCTGATGCAGTCAGCTAGGAGCCTTGCAGATGGTTCCTTCTGGATGTGCTATATTAGGTTCACAGGGAGGGTTGTGCAGGATATGCTTCTAATCTGATCCTTTCTTAAGCTGGTCCGGGGTTCTGTCCACCACATACATCAACATTGCAAAACACAACCAGTGCGAAGCACCATCACGATGAAACTCAGCAGCTCCTAGAGACTGAATCCTGTGAATTGTGCAGCTAAATGTGATGTTCTGGGGAACACTGAGTGTGTGGTTCTGCACCTGCTCTTGCCAAAGCTCTTGGCATCTATGCTGTTTATCAAAATTATAAGTCATTGAAATACAGCTGAAAGTATTGCCAGAAATATTGAAAGAACCATTGTTGTTTCCAGTGCACCATGATCTCTATTGGTTTTCACTGATGAGCAAAACCAGTGRGCTCCAAGAATAATGCCCGTATACAGATCTCATCTGATTTTAGCTACCCTATAAATTCCAGCAGGCCTTGACCAGAGTGCAGATGCACAGAGCCACGCATGCAAGAGGTGAGGCCTTCATTGCAATTTAGTGTTTCAAGAGAAATTGTTAGTACCAGGTGACACTTGTCACCTAAATGCATTCCTAAGACTCAATTTTATCTGTAAATAAGTTATGTTTTTATTAACATCTCTGCATGGTAGCACTCAGTTTTGTACTTCATCATTCACAGGATTACCCAATAGTCACACCAATGCATCTCGTTGCGTACATGTTTCACTGTAGAAGGTCTCCAGTGTAAGAATCACAAGGCACGTTTTGTCTTTTTAGGAAAAACAAAAAAAGGGCGAAATAATTGTCAGGAGGTCAGAGGTGCTCCAAAATTCATGGTTGCTTCTGGACACATTCTGAATAGTACAAATATGATTTGCAATAACATATATACATGGATAGCATCAGACAGGTAATCTCTTCTGTCATTCTGGAATGACAGTAGAAGTGTCATTCCAGTCTCACGCTAAACAGCAGTAAGGGTTGCTCATGGCCTGGATGTGTCTTTTTAATGATGTGGGCTACCAAGTTTTAGGAGCAGAGYTGGGTCCTTGTTCAGGATCACGTCCACAAGCAATGCCACGTCCCTGGGGTCTGAGGCCACGTCTGTCCAGGACACCGCAGTGCAAGGGGGCTCCTTGGCTGGAGGACCAGCTCAGCAGGTGATGCTGGGAAGGACCAAGGGCTGGATTTGGCCTTGCTGAACTCAAGAAGCTTCTCTCCCCGCGAGCCCCCAGGAAAGGCCACCGTTTCTCAGCTACCCGTCTTGCTCAGTAGTCTGAACACGAGGATGGATGGAAATGATGAGGACCGTGATTTGAACCCACCAAGCACTGCAGCTCCTCGGCAGCCTTTCCGCAGGTCGGATGCTCCTCTTGCCCGGAGCGCAGGCTTGGGCTCTTACAATCGCGCTTAAAATGAATGGCGGTTTGAGGTTCCCTTTTATTGAGTTAATCCTGTTTTTGTTGCAATTTCCCTCTATGGGTTATAAAAGGCCTGAAACAATCTAGGCCAGCCCTGCTAGCTCTTGACTGGCAAAGCCAGCCCTGTGCCAGCGCTGGCCCGGGGCTCCTGTCTCCTTTCAGCCAGTGTCTCCCCTGTGAAGCTTTGATGTGTGTTTTTGGAAGTATTCAAACRGAGATAGAAAACGCATATTTGACAATGTTTCTGTATGTTTGATTGAACTTCTCAAATCTCTCCATTTCTCCTCAGACGTACAGAGCCCGCTCACTAAAAGCCAAGCTTTTTCCACAGCTTATGTTCTTGTAAAAACAGCTCCAAGTACACACATTCTGCTCTTCCCTCCAGTCAGGGCTCYGCATGCCAAGTCAAGTATTTATTTTCATTACTTTTGAGACCACCAAAATTAATGTATCTTTCAGACAGGAAGAATTTTATTTATTATGGTGGATTTGGATCCAAGAGATGAAAGAAGATCAGTGTGCATCTTGAAACCGAATGAGGCTGGGAGCCGCGAGAGCCCGTGCGCTCGGAGCCGCCGCGTGCCCTTCCTCGGCAGGCACCGCCTGCCCCGATGCACTTTCAGGCACACTGACCACAACGCCACAAACCCACACGCGAAACACCGCTAGAAATCCGTCTAGCTTGTGATTACAATTATGGTAGCATGGGCAAGTTATGAGGTTTTAATGAATTCCTGATTTCCTCGAATCCCCAGTGCATTTGCTGCTCCGTGGTGCGCTTGGGTGGCGTGGTAGAAAAGGAAGCCAATTGCCTGTGGCCAATGGCACCCAGGAGAGAAAACTGAGTATTTCCCTCTCTTTCCTGTGCTGATATTTGCACTCTAAACTATGACCGCTGCCCCTGAGAGRCAGGGAGATGCTCGAGCCAAGAGGCATTTCTGAAGTGGCCCTCGCAGTCCCACTGTTTGACCAGCTCCTCTGATAAGCCTCTTTCAAACTGCTTGAGTTGGCWTCTCGTCTAGCTTGTGTTCTCCAGCCAAACACTGCTTTCCTTGGAGGGATCCCAGCAGGGTCATTACCAGGACTTGTGGGCATCCACCAAGCAGCACCTCGTGCTTGCAGCACCTGCTGCAATGCGGTTCCACAGGCCCTCAGCACGGGCTTCGATCCCGCAGGCTCCGGGGATGCTGAACTTGTGTTTCAAATTGCTTCTGTCCCAACCTGCTTCACCTGCATCAGGTCTACCTTGGACCACATGTGATAGTTCACCTGCGTTATGCTTTGGTTACAGGACAAACACACTGCTGTTTATTCACTTTGTGTTGTCACGTCTTAAAAGGGCATAAATTGCAAAAACTTAGTTGGAGTTTGGCCTCAACCATTAAAACCTTTCAGCCAAGGGTCTGGAGGCAAAGTGGACCTTAGCTGTTTTGAGAGACTGCTGCTTAAATCCAATGTCACCAAAGYAGGCTGGCGTTGACCTTTCCTTTGCCCACTCCTGTTATGTCAGCATTTTGCTGTTGCTACTGTCCGAAAACAGCATTTCAGCTTTTATGCATTCGTTGCATTTGCTTTTCTGCGTGCTGGTAAGCCAGGCTCCAGTGTGTCCCATGCAAGGYGCTTTCGGCCTTTTGTTGGATGGCATCATTCCTATCCCAGGTAAYTGGGTTTACTACTTTCTGTGCAGAGGATGAAGTTTTGACTCAGCAAAGCCGCAAGAGGGGAACCATCCAGGCCACTGCATTTAGTGAGTACTTAGTGCAACTCAGTCCCTGATGGGTCACCCAGGGATAAGTGAATAAATCGAGCTATAGGGCTCCAATATTTCCCTCTTGTGACGCTTACTGGGCCGCTGGTACTAGTGGTGTCAAACGTCGACGGCTGTGGGTTGAGAAAAGCTGAGGGTCCCCATCCTGCCCCTGTGGGAGCGTTGCCATCGCAAACCAAGGATACGCCGAACTTCTGCAGCGTTCTCCAGATGATCCATTTCTTCTCTTGAGCCCAGCCAAGGCACCTCAGGCCACCAAGGGAGACCAAGAGAAAGCGCAGCTCTGTCCTCAGACCTGAATGATCCGGCTCACCGGTGGCCTTTGTCATGGGGTAATTGGGGTTCGGCAGTGGGTAGRRTTTCCYTATKTTACTTAATTACCATTAATTACCARTTACTTAACTGTATTACTGTTATTTGGCAATCATGTCTACAATGCCACCRAAACATTGCTCAAGTCATCCTGMCTTGTAGGGGAAAAAGAAGGARAAGAATAGAGAAAAGAATATTCTTATGCTTAAGAATACTTTAGAAAACCTAATTTCACCTTTACAGCAGACCTAGCATAAAGACTGTTTGCATTTGTCATTGGCATGGTCATTTTTAGGTAAAAATACCCCACAAAGAAACCTCATAGAGGCARTTAGGCTCAGCATGAGGAGGAAGGTAAGCAGGCTGATAATGTGTGGAGAGAGGAACCCTAAATCCATAAGCAAATAGGCTTCGTAGCTCAACACCTCATAAAACAACTCGTCCTTTCTTAAAATCTCGCACTATGAGTTGTAGAGGAATGATCAGAGGCCAACAATGAGGTGGTGACGGTGGGAGTGACGGTCCTGCAATGAGGACCACGCGGGTRGATTTTCTCCATGAAGCTCCTCAAAGCTTCAGGTGTCTTGGACCTCCTGCCTTCCCGAYGTGCTTGTCCAACCTGGATGGGACTTCGTGAAGTCTTGAGATGTTGGGTCCTCAGGCAGAGTCAGGCGCTGCTGTTTGATATTGTTCCTCATTGCAAAATCCTATGTGGAACTACAAATTTTACTTGCTTTCATCATCTTTGATACTGTCTCAAGTCCAGGTTTAAGGTCTTTTGAGTTTAAAGTGCAAAGAAAAAAAGCTACGTATTGGACACCCAATAAAAGAGAATTTGTGCTCTACCCAGTTAGTTTGAATTCAGCTTAATTGTTTATTACTCTGAGGTCTCTGAAGGATAAAGAATATGGAATAAAACATTTCTACCACCTCAGCCTTTGTAAAAACATTCACAACCTGTTAAACGCCGGGGTCACTACCTTTGAAATGATCTCACAATTTGATTTCATTACATTTTAATTGTAAATGATATATTCCAGGGCTCATGGAGGGCGAGAGCCTGGAACCTAGGGAAAATTAAACCCTTGGATTTTTTTATTTTATTTTATTTTATTTTATTTTTAATTCTCGAGCCAGATGTGTTGCGGGCAGGTGCAACGCAAACTCCCAAATACCCTGGGAACACAACTAAGCCCTGACCTAGCGGGACCGATCTGAACGGGCTTTTGAGCCTGCGTGCTTATTCAATCCGTTAGGAGGAAAGGCTGCCAACCGGGAGACACCGTGCCAGAAGTGTGGTGGTTTTTTTAATGCAAAGTTGCAAAACCACAAAACTCATTTTTACTAGTGGCCTTTTTACCACTAATTGTCGGGGTACTTTTTTTTTTTAAAAAAAAAAAAAGAGAAAAAAAAAGGCTACTTTGGTCAGAGCTTAAATGACATCCCAGAAAGGAGCATCCAGCAGCTACTCCCTGCTCTGCGTTCCCAGTGTTTGTATCCAAACAAGACTGGGTCCCGCTTGGATGAGTCACACGTGGGGTTTTTTTTTTTTTTCCCCTTTGAAAAGAAGCTTTTGATTGTGTAATAAATCACCAAAAAAAMCAGCCAGACTTTTAGAAAGAGGGAGCAAGAAATATGGAGGTGGAGACAGGACAGACTCTGTGTGTTCACAYGTACACATACATATCTGTACATTCATATACACACACACACAAGCACACCTGTACGTGCATATATGTATATGTACATATATACATATGCACATACACATATATGTAGATGTGCATGTGCACACACAAACACCTATATGCATTTCCACATGAGAATTTAACCATATTTTCATCTCCTTCACWGAGGCTTTTCTACTGATTCATTCCCTTAATTTCATGAGAATTGGCCCCATGTAAGTGCTGTATTTGTGAGCAGAGGTTGACCTACATTTTTCCATCCCCTCTGCCGAGCATTTTATGAAGAGCCTTATATGATGGTCCACTGGTGGCAGCCAGTTCAGGTTCTCCCAGGCCTGTGCTCTTCATACATCTCTATTTCAGGTGAAAAAGAGGATAAATCTACTCTAAAGAATCCCCAATAAACTGAAATAACTTTATGGCCTTTGACTACTGTACTTATTTTACTCTTGCTGTCATCTCAACTAAAATTGGGTTAAAATCCACTCTTTGTACCACGTTTCTATGCACTGAAATGCTGCTATGAATGGTGGAATGATRGTGAATGAAAGACAGTATTTAGTAAAAATACATATGGGAAAACTGAGAAGCAGCATTCCAGCCTGCTGGTGGGTACCCATAGGAGGAGCGCAGTTTTTCCTAAACAAAAATAAAAACAAATTAAAAAGAAAACCAAAGCCATAGTGATCATGCTGGGACAGAAACGTCCCCATGCAGCGCTGGGCTGGTCACYATGGACAGTGATGACACCCTTCACGGGTGCAAAAACCCTGGTGTGAAGCAGAGCCCCGGGCAGGATCTGTGGCCTGCTGAAATCCATGGCAAAGCTCCCAGGGACTCCAGCGGGGCCGGCTTCTCGCGACTGGCTTTTGTTGTTGCTTTTGCAGCCAGTGGATTGGAAAGCTTGCAGGCAGAACCGCAACTGGAAAGGAAGCATCTGATGACAAGCAGCGTGGGGACTGCGTTCAGCTGCATCCCTGACCGCCCGTGCCGGGAGGAAGCGGTGCTTTCCCTGAGGAAATGCATTGCTTGGAGGACTGGTTTGTTGCTTGCGGGCTTGGTCACCAGGAATTTTCATGTGGTCCGAAATCCTCCGGTGGGTTTGTGGCCCGTGCTCAGGCCAGGTCTGCACGAAGCAGAGCAAGTGCAGACTTGCATCTTCCCTAAACTATAATCCATGGGATCACCGTCTCCAGTTTTKATGGAAGGGAACTTGGGCTGTGGGGATGAGCAGGGAAGGCCACTGCTGCTATTTTGCATTCTTACCCACTGACAGCTTTGAAATCCTAGCATAAATACTACAGCACAGTGAGCAGAAAATAAYAAAATTTATTCCAGTGGCTTCATACATTTATTTTTGAAAGCTCTTTGCTTTGGGAAACATGACAGTAAACAACTTCCTGAGTTATTTACAGCTCAATTTACCAAGCATCCTACTGCAACAGCAAGGAAAACTGCAGCAGGCTTCATCTATCTATCAAGGATAGCTAGCAGGAAACATTTTCTGATGTTTTGAAGGCATTTTCAATCCTCTTCTCCATTCCATCATCATGATGTAACTCTGTACACGCAGATGGGATATTGGATGAAGGAGAGGGACCTAGAAATGCAATCAAAGAGAAGCCCCAATGGACAACCTACAATTTTCATTTCTTATTTTATTTTGTTGTAACTTAATTATCCTGAAGGGCCTGTGTCCAAGCTCCTGTWTTTGAAGCCTGGATAGATGGGCATTTTTGGCAGGGAAAAGCATTCAAAGGGAGCTGCTTTGAGGATGGAGCCTCACTCCACGCTGCCGCTTTCCCTCGTTTTGGGTCTTGAATTTCACTTTCATTGCCTTCAAGCYGGAGATATTCCAAAAAGGG
The DNA here is from genome assembly GCA_003342815.1 of Eudromia elegans. Taxonomy (NCBI): domain Eukaryota; kingdom Metazoa; phylum Chordata; class Aves; order Tinamiformes; family Tinamidae; genus Eudromia; species Eudromia elegans. Next base: position 1,692,844 of record PTEX01000102.1, read on the forward strand.
CTTCAAATATCTTCCAAACGTTGCTGTTATCTGAAGTCACAGTGTCTCTTCCTCTCAGTTTCAGGGTTTTGCTTGGCTGGCTTGTCTTGGCCACCTTCTTCCTTCTTCGCACAGGCTTCGTCATTCCCTCTTCTGCCTGGGCAGGTTTGGTCTCCTCTGGATGTGTGGACTCCATGGGGACAGCTCTACTCACAGATTCAAAGAATGGCTGAGGTTGGAGGGCATCTCTAGAGATCATCTAGTCCAACAAGCCTGCTCCAGCAGGGACACCTAGAGCACGTGGCACCCGGGTGGGTTTGGAAGATCTCCAGAGAGGGAATCTCTACCTCTTTCCKCAGGGACAAGACTGTGTCCCAGGGCAGCACGACACCGGGCAGCCTTGGCACCAGCCAACGTCTTCAGCGGGCTCTGCACTGGACATCAGCATCAGGTTCCACCAGATTTTGTCCCCTGAGGACGCCACCCACCACTGCCACAGATGACCTCTCTCCATCTATTTCCCACCGTCTGGTTTTCCAGGATGCGAGCAGGTGAGCGCTGCTATAACCACAACCTGGCACAGGAGGCAAAGGACTGCTGGGGGYCCATGGTGACGACTCTGCCCTTGGTCCTCCCTTGAGCAAGGGCAGCTGGCACCAATGCAGCGCCAATGCAGCTGCTCCATATGTCCAGGAAAGCCCTGAGAGTTCCTGGGCCCGGCAGGAGCGTGCKTTATAGAACTTTCTTTGGCTTTTCCCCTCCGTAAGAAGCCGAAACACTCACAGGCAAGGCAAGGCAAAGCGAGCAAAGCTAAAACCTTCCGCGGACTGGGCTAGAAATTAAGTCGATGTTTATTTTTTTATGCTTTACACTTTGGCCAGCATTTAGCCCGAATGAAGGCAGCAAATGTTATTAGATTTCATGGAATGTAAATAAACAGTTATTGGTAAATACATTTTGGTGGTCTGCTTGTTACGCCGCATGTCAGGGAAACTATAGGGAACTGGCAGCAGTTCAGAYGTCTTCAAGGAACACAGAAAACAGACATATTTTACTAATTATAGCTAACAAAAACACTCTGAGATTACAGTTAAATTACATTAAAACATAACTTGTTGGCAGAGGTTGCGAGCATAGTGCTCCGCCTGTATCTTTGTGGATAGGGTTTCATCGGAACGTAGCGGGAACATCGGGAAGCCYTTGGCACGGCCGGAGCCTCTCGCCATGGTCACATAACAAAGCCCTTCCACAGCCACCAAACTGGAAGTGTTTCTGGAGCTGAGGTCTGAACTCTGCAAGACATCTCCACGCATGAAGCAACCAGAAAGGCACTTGCAGGGGCCCAGCTAAGGTGCATGATGGTCTCTTTCCTTCGCCTGGGTCAGTGTCCACATCCAACTGCACCGTCYCATGCTCCTGGGCACCTCCCAGCCCTGGCTCATGCCAAGGAAGTTTCACACACCAACCGTCTCCTGCAAGACGCAGCCATCGTGGCTTTCTGGCGCCAGGAAAATGCCGGATTTTCCATAGAAACTGTCCTGGTGTGACCCAAACTTCCACAACAGCCAGTGCTGCTGACTGCTCTTGATGCCCMTGTTGGCACCAATGCACCGTGCGGCTCTGGGGCAAACGTGCAGATCACCTGCAGAGATGCTTGCAAGAGCGTTCAGCTACCATCCTGCACCTTCTAAGGGGTGCAGTTAGCATCAAGTCACTCTGCAAAATAAACAGATACTCAGAAACGTCACGTGTGAGCAGCACTCGGACTATATAAGGCAGATCTCCCCCAAATACTAACGTCCGACCGTGTGCCCGGTTCYTGCCCGCCATCCCACTCCTCAGAAACACACGGTTCCTACGGCGCCGTTGAGCGTTGTGCCCATGCCTGTATGTAAAGAAAGCTGTTGGTGAAACTGTGCTCCCCTTGCACGCTGCTCCTGGTGAGCTCTTCGCCTGGACCGTCTTTGTGTCACATTTATTGCCCGTTCTTTGCTGGGAAGACTTTTTTGCGCAAGATCTGAAGTTTAAAAGAAGACAGATGACAAGCTGTGATCACGAGGAAGAGAGGCTCACCAGATGGAAGGAGAAAGCCCTGCTCCCTCCTCCCCTCCTCCTCCTCCTCCCCTTCCCCTGCAGAGCTCCTCTGCTTCACACGGTGCGATTGGGATTTGAAGATCAGAATACAAAGGAAATTATTAAACCAGGAACCATGTCAACAAAAAACAACGCAGGCCTTTCCTCTCCATCCCCGTGTGATCGGTAATTATAAATCAAAGCAGGGCAAACAAGCCAGCAGGAAGATGGCATTTGGGCTGGCGCCCTTACCGAAAGGCTTGTCCATGCTGCTGAGGGATCATATCCGAATCGGTTCTGGAGCCAAAAGATTACTTTAACAAGTGAGATTTACTCCTGACCTTACATTTATTGTGCAGTTTGGTTTCATGTATGGAAGCTTCCTGGAAGGCCAGAAGCACCGTGCTACAACATGCTGCATTTCCCCCAGACCCAGCTTCCCGGGGGCTGGGTGTCACCAYACCGTGTCCCCCACGCCAGGATGGACATGTCTTCCTTTGAAGCCTTCCAGACATTCGGTACCATCACCTGAACCAGTGTCAGCAGTCACTGAGAGCCTAAGCACCCAGAGAGCAGTGAATTAATCCATTTACACAACGCAGGGCTTCACATGCGCTAGGGCTCGGAGCTGCTTTCGTTCCAGTTTCCTTGTGTGCGCGGCCAACTTCAAACACGCTGGTGACGGGGCTGGTGTCTAGTGCGTGACCACATCAGATACGCRCAGCCGGTGCAAGCTGCTCCCTTGCAGCAGCCCCTGGACAACCATCAAGGCCGGAGCGTGTCCCGGGCAAGGGAACCTGCTCCTATCCCGAGGGGACTCCACTGTCGTCAGCCTTTCGCACCTGCACCGTGCGACTTGGCTTCCCGGGGAAGCTGGGCGTTATTTGGTGCTTTTGCAAGGACAGGAACCTTCTTGAGGCATCTCAGGTGACACTGCAGGGTCCAATTCTTGGCAAAACCGGCAACGGTTTCAACGTCGGGTTTTGCAAGGCTCGAGCTCAGCTGGTGACCTCAGTAGCCAGACTTGCTTACAAAATAAGGCTTGGAAAATAAGCACTTTGAGCCCGTAATGCATCTCTGGGCYGTGGACGTCCCACTAAGGCACCCATGTTTGAAGGCTGGCTCCCTGGAGCCAAAACAAACAGCTGAATCAATGCTACACAGAGCTGAATCTAAACACGTAGTGAAGCCGGACTCAGATATGCACTGTATTCCATCGACAGGTCCCGGAGATGGCAAACTGAAGCCTGCTTTTATAGTGTGCCAGCTCAGGGACCTGTTCCCAATTTGCAGATTTGGCCTGTTGCATTCTAAAAGATGTTTAATATACTCGATGCCTGTTTGTGTTAATGTTTACCATTGAAGTTTTTCATTATTTGATGTTATATTTGGCCTTAGCATTAAAATTCCATTGGACCGACTGAAATCTAGTGTCAAATCAAAGCCAAAGAAGCGTCTTTGGGATAGACTTGCAGTTCCCATCTAGCTACATTAAAAAAAAAAAAAAAAAAAAGGCAAGGACTATTGTAGGTGTTTTCTTTGTAGCTTTTCTTCCTTTTGCCAAAGAAATAGCAAACACTTTATTTATTAGCTGTTGCTTTTGTGCGGGCAGTTCTGGAAGAGCTGAGTCCTTGTGGCAGTGCAGGCAAAGCTGCTTGGGGGAGCTGGCAGCTGGGTGGGCACCCGGCCACGTAGGGTGGACGGTGGAGACCTCCCTCCAAGCCCTTCGTCCACGTCTGTCGTGCTGGGTGTAAATGTGCTCCCGATGTGACCCTCCTCCGGGGACATTGCAATGGCTGGAATGGTTTTTCTACTGCTCATAAATTGCTCATCACAATTTGCASCGCGATCACATTTTGAAGCCCAAATTAAAGGCAATTTCCCTTTATGCTAGGAAATTTCCCACTCTGCTTGGCTTTCAGGGTAGGTGGGGAGATGGTCCTTGTCCTGAGCAGCCTCCAGCCTGAAGTCCCATCTCAGAAAACTGCTTTAACTACTTCACTATATGCCTAAAATGAGTTTGCCTGACTTGGGGGTCCAATCCTGGGGGTTTCATCCCAACCTTAGGGAAGGACTTGTCTGGGGAACCCCCGATCTCCTGGGACATTCCCAGCAAGCATGGGAATGGCTTGGAGAGACCACGGCAACAAGAAATGAAGGCATCTGGCCTAAATCCAGATGTATCTGGAGGATAACTCARCAGGAGCTTGCACACAGGATGGCCTAAACAAAAAACTGGGGAACGCCATATAAACATAAAGGCATGAAGTCAGGTTTGCAAAGCACTCAATAGAGATTCTCCCAGCAACTTCTACACAGGAGAAGTTGGTTTTGCACTTCACTGAATAACYCCAAAGCAGACGATGTTTGTTGCAAATCGTGTCCTCTCCCCTGCATATTTTCTTCAGGTTTTCTCATCAAAACTATGATTATTATGTCTTATTTTAGTGAAGTGCACACTCTTTCTTCAGGATGGTGTTTTTTGCTTTTAAAGATTATAAATTAAATTATGTAAATGCCATCTCAATACATTAAAGCATTCATTTTGACAGTATTAAAATGAAATGTTTGGACTAAAGAGTTCCCAGATACTCAGCTCCTAATTCGCTTTCCAAAACACAAAAACAAATTCAAAACAACTCTCTGCCTGCAAGACTTTGTTTGACCATAGTTAAATGCTATGAAACACTAAGAAAAAGATCTGCTACATTATATTGAAGTAAACACTATATACTTAATACATAGCAGAGTTCCTTAAAGCACGCTCAACCCTGGGATTAACCATATGAAATCTTTCTCTTGAAGAGGAATGCCAGTGGTTTGGCATCTTGGGGAGAAGGAAGTTAGTTGTGGTCAGAGACGACCTTTGTCAGGGCTAGAATGAGATGCAGGTATTCAATCCATCTACATAATCGCTAGAGTATTAATTTCCATATTCTGCMTGTATTTCTGCATATATATCTGCTAATCCTGGAAGCAGTCACCCTCAAGTATCCTTCCTGAAGGGCCTGGCTTACTGAAAGCCTTTGAGATCCTTCTGCTATTGGCTGAGGACTGTTACATATCACCGGTTAAAAAGTGAGGTAACTCAACTTTCTCCCATATTTTCTATGCTTTGATTGTAGGGATCAAGTTCAGATAGTTTACAAGCTACTCCCAAACCGGCATCCTATATTTTTTGTTAAATGCTGCAATAGGTAAGGTTGGCTTCAGGATTTGTTCAGGCCTGTGCTCCAAACACCTCCCTCTTCAGCGTCTGAAAGAAGGTCCCTGCTGGACTCTGGCTCCACAGAGGAGATAATTCGTTCCCTTTAGATGATGATCAATGTTCTCAACAAAGTGTGCAAAGCTGCCACAGCTGCAGCACTKTCCACCTTCCAGAAGCCTTCACAAAAACAACGCCAGGAAGGCTGAAGGAGGGTCTGAAGGCTGCCCAACACTTGGCTCACATAGAGCTRTTTTCCACCTTGCCTGTACATGGGCCAAGCCCCGAGCCACATGCAATGGGGACAGCAGACTTTCCAASAGCCAGCCAAAAGTCCTCATCTCCAACAGCGGTTCCAACCTTTCCTTGCTCTGGCACCTCTTGTTGAGATGAAGATCCACCCTCTTGTTCAGGTCAGACCACGAAGGAGGCTGCTTCTTGCTTGACTCACCTGAGAAGGGTACGTCTGTCTTTACAAGTAACAGATACTACTTTCCTCCACTATTAAAGCACCTCCTGTCCTTAGAGAGAAGAGTCTTGACTCCCTTTCTAACTGAAGTCAATCAAAACCTCTTCTTGACTGGGATCTGGCCAACAGACAACAACAGAATCAGGCTCAGGACCAGTTTTGCAGGAGTAACTTGGATTGCTCTATGGGCTCGGTAGACGTCAAAGGAGCAACCTCATGTTTCATTAGCAGAGGAATCCAGTCCACACAGTGACAGAGCTCAGCGCTGCTCTCCTGATGCCTATCAGTGATGGATCTGGCCTCCAGACATAGCTGTCACATCCGCCACTTTCAAATAAAACGGGTTCCTAGTATCAATGAAATGCCATCACAGAAAGCTTATAGCAAATGTAGTATGTTAAAGATTAACCACAATGCTCACAGTCCTAGAAAGGTCTGATAAGCCACGATTAAACTTAATTATGGATTATTTTATATTACCTACCTCCAAGCACTGTGGAAAATTGCTTCCTTTTAACTGCCTTGGCTGGCTTTCTCTGACCACACACATACTGGGGGATATTTTCCCATGATTGATGTATTTGTTTACTGAGCTCCTCGCTCAGATACAGGCCGATTCTCCTTTAATCAGAGGTGTGAATACCTTAATTGTTGTCAGAGCCCACGTTAACCTCTTGATTAAAAGGCATCCTCATATGGCCATTAAAGAAAGGTAGGGAACAAAGCAAAWGAATTTTCTGGGTAGAAAGCTCAAAGGATGGGCCAAATACTTCTCTTRGTTTATGTTAGTGAGGTCTACTTGGTTCACCGGCATTTTATCAAGATTCATCTTAAAGCAGAAATGCCTCTTCTATTTTCCTTTCTTCATTTCTCTTCACCATGACTAGGTAGAAGCGTTTCTTTTGCCTTTGGGCAAAAAGCTTCCCGAACATGAGTTTTCACTCGACTCCTTTTGACTGCTTACCTATGCTGGCTATTACCCTCTTTTGCCCCATYAATATTAACAATAAAATAAACACGTCAAAACTCAGAAGCCCAAACAAGTTCATCCGTGACACTGATTTYGCCTGGCAAATAACTCTCCCTTTTCTGTGAGGACTCCAATTTCTTGGGGATTCAAAGCAAATTCATCTTTAATTTGTTGCCTCCATCTTATTTTTCTTTCCCAATCTCATTAGAGTAAAAATAGCRAGGATATCCATATGATTAAAGACTTCATGTGCAAGAAAGCAATCTGGTCATAGTTCTCCTTAGCTTTATGTACTTCTTTCTATTTGACAACACTAATTTGCCATCTGTCAGCTCAGTTACATAGTTTACTTGCTGCTTGCTTGGTGTTCACCTCCCCCTTTTTGGTTGTCAGCTGTTTTTAATAGTTGGGCCTCCTTGAGCGGGCCATTTATGCAGATTTGAAACAGGAGAAATCCTAAAAACTGACCATATGGGAAGCCACTTTGTACTCCCCAGCCTGACATAGCCATGCATACACCTCCTCCTCTCTTCCTCCCCTCCCAGCACTTTAAAAGAACCAGAGTTTTTCCCCTATCTTTTTAGTACCTTTCCTCCCCAAGGGATTGCAAAGCATTAAAACAACAACTGCAAAGAGCCGCATTTCGCTCTCCCAGGCACTTCTGTTGAATACAACAGCAACATGCAAGAGGTACCGAGAGCCAAATTTAGCCCTCGGTATGCAATCAAATAAATGAATCAAAGAAACRGGTAAGATCCTGTAAGAAAGTCTGTGAATGACAAACCAAGCAGGGGCTGGCAACTCTCAACGCTGTCTCCCCTCGCAGCATATCCTACATGGCCATGTGTTTTACTGCATGGTCACATGTGCGACGCAGGTGCAACGCGCTGCCGAGATATAGCTCACATAGGCAGCTGCACCAAGGGTTACGAGTTGAAAACATTCAGTWATCGACTTTTCAATAAAATCTTTTGTGATACCTGAATTCCTCCAAGTGTTTTTTTATTTTCTTTTTTTTTTTTTTTTAATCTAAAAACCTCAATGCCAGAAAATGAAAGATTGGAGGACGGTGGGGCCAGCAGGAGGTGGAGGTTCTGCCCAGCATGAAGATGCCTCCAGCCGCTGCGCTCCTCAGCACTCGGTACGTTCTCCATCCTGACCACGTTGGTTTTGGAATACGTTAGCACGTCTGTAAAAGTCTTAGTATGATTAATATTTTCCATCTTCCAAATCYCCTCACAGCTAGTGGAGTCTAGTGGGCCATGGCTTTAGTGTGAACGGTCATATCTCCTAGTCGATGAAGCTGAGAGGTAAAAATCAAACGCGCTTTCATTCCTTGGGAATGTCCATAGAAAACCCGGAAGACTTTGAGTTTCTCCAAGCCATTTGGAAGGGGGGCTGAACTGGGATGAAAGCGTGGCTCTMGCTTTGACAGGAGTCTGCACTTCTTCCCCATCCCACATACTTTCTTAATTCCCCCCAAACTTTCTCTTCTACTAGAGCAGCATGCTTAAAAAAAAAGAGCCATGCTAACTCAAATAATAGGAAATTATACTAATATATCTGAACATGCAACAAAAACAGTCCTTTTTTTCCCCCCTTTTTTTCCCATGTCATTTTTTCTGCTAAATTAAGAGTTTCTGGCTTCAAGGGATTCAGGAGTGAGAGATGCCCTTTCCTCCTGAGCCAACATGAATTCAGGTCACTGCCTAAACCCTGAAGCACAGCCATACACCCGAGCACCCTGGCCAAGGGCTTCCCCTCTCATTAGCCTTTCTTTCACCCTGACCCATCTCCTTCTTTCCCCATTCAAGCTGTGTGGGGAAGAGCACTAAAAAGGCACTTAGTGCTTATAAGGTCAGAGGAGCTATATTACCTGCAGGTAAGGGAATTAAACAGTTTGTACAACACAAAAATGCATTACATTCCAGAGTGACCATCTGCTTGCTCTGTTTATGTCCCATTTCAGGGGAAAAAAAAAGAAGAAAAAATAAAATTGCAGTGGCCTGTGCCCAGTTTGCACTGKTTTTTTGTTTCTTGTATTTTCTTCTGGTTGCCTTTTCAAAAATGATTTTCMAGTGATCAGAAAGAAAAATAAAGAGAAAATCTTTTAACTTCAGAGACCCAGCAGTGCTTGTATGAGAGTGCCTCACGTCTGCTCYGAATCCACGGGGCTGTGATCTTCCCCCGGTGCATGGAGGGCACGGGGGCGATGCAAACGGAGGTTCTCCCGGGAGATGCCTCCACCTCCAGCCGCCGCTCCCCAGCACGGAGGTTTCACAGCAGCAGCTCGGGGCATCTGCACTCAGACTATTCCCTGGGCCTTAGCTGAGCGCCGTTTGCCTGGATCTGAGCCATGCTGCAGGCAGAGAAGTGTTGGGGCAGGGTCTTCTCCAGGGCTCCGCAGCAGAGGGGAGATGCTGGTGGCCAGGGACACCAGAGATGACAGCAGGTACGCGGGTTGGAAACACGTCACGCTGTGATTATAAAATAATTTCCAAAAAGGCAAAGATGGAAATTACTCCCTGGCTAGGCTAGCACAACAGCCCTACCCCTGGAATAAGCGGCCCTGAGAAGATCACCCCAGTAAAGGAAAGTCCAACTGTGAGACAGAGTCAAGCTAATACCTCCAACACCGCTCCCCTGATGGGAGCGCGGCCAGATGTGCGCCTGCCTCTGGGGCTAGAGCACTTGGGTAATTTATAACAGTCTCCAGGCTGCTCTAATTTATGTCGGGGGCCAATGCACAGCGCACTTCAGACGGAGTTCAAAGCCTGCCGTGCCGGAGGCGTCCCCGGAGCCGGCGGCCCCAGCCCGGGGCGCGCAGGGAAGGCCGTGCCGGCTTCTCCCCGGCGCTCCTGCTCCGCTTCCCATCTCCCGACGGTGCAAACTGCCCAATGCACAGTGCAAACACGTGAAGGGGCCAGGCCACGTGGCCCCCGGGTTAGCAAAGATGCTGACTTTCCTTGGTACCAACAGCAGCCCTACCTAATTCCAAATAAACCCCATATSCTAAGTGTTTCCCTGGATGCGGATGCACTTGTTGGATTCAGACTCTCGAATATTTAATAGCAAGTTCTGGAGCTCTAAGCTGTGGTCCACTGGCCAGCTCTGGGGGTGTGCTGGYGTAGAAGAGAGAAACTGTAAGAGCAAAAGAAGTTCATTTACACTTCACCAGAACAGAAATAGCAGGAAAAAAGAACACTGCGATCATGARGCTGGCAGTTCTTCTTCAGTGCCCACCTCTCCTTGGACATCTGTGCTAGGATGAAGATTGTCACGTTGCTGATGTACCAGCATCAGTCAGGTTATCAAAGCCAGGCCACTCGCATCTGCAGCAGGACCCAGCTGCTTTGGAGACCCCTTGCCTTTGCAGCGGACAGATTCCCTTCCCAATCCCACCCATGTGCACGGGGGCTTGGTGGAGTGGCCCGTCCTCCTCCTTGCCACAGAGACTCATTAGCCGCAGGGAAACTCAGTGTGAGCGGAAGGTGTGTGGGGGGTGTGGGTAATTATCCAGTCACCTCCGAAATAAATCACCATCCTACTGTTGATATGATTGGAGACCTGGAGCTGATCCTAATTTTAGCCTGGGAGAGGTTCTCCAGCAACACTCTATAAACTACAAAGAAAAGAAGAGGAAATTGACTTTAAAAACAAAATTTTAATAATACTAAGGTGTTGACAAAAATCTCGGAAAGCGACGGAGCTTAGTCACCCTGGGACCGAGCTAATGCAGGAGAGCAGCTACTGGCATCTGCACATGGCTCTCTCTGGGCAAACAGCTTGTTGGGTCAGYGATCACTGCTATTCTGATGTGTCTGGATAGGTGGAAAATACGGTGGAAAAGAGATTATGGAATTATATAAGCTGATAGTGGCTTCCCTGGTGCCAAGCCTGAAATGCGAGCGCCCAGGGAGAGCCAGGGCAGGTGGAGGCAGCGAGAGTCCGGAGCAAGGGGGAAGCTGCAGAACCATCTTGCCCCCCAGGACACTGTGTCCTTTTCCTGGTGAAAAAGGAGGGACATAAAAACAAGACAAAGCAAGCAAACAAACAACAACAAAAAAACCCACCCTGGTTACATGAGAAAAACTTAAATCTGAGAGGTTCAGGATGCTCCTCTAGAAGTCTGGTTGCATTAATCCAAAGCTTACAGGGTTGGCCACAATTGTGGCAACTAATGCAGATCTCACCTCTGATATTTCCAGGACTTTCTTCTCTTCCTTTAAATGGTGACTGTAGTTTGGACTGGTTTTAGGGGAAAGAGTGTCTTCTCCACTGAACATCTCATCTGTCTCAGGCAGCACCTCTGCAATCTTCATTGAAGCCAGGTCAACAGTACTGAAACAGAAACTGTGTGGATTCTGTGTTAGGCTAAGGCTTGCACTGATAGTCTCTTCTCTATAACAGTGCAAGCTGCTAGAGGTAAAACCACAAGTTAGAGATATTAGATTTCTTAAGTGAAAAATTATGTAATGCAATGAAAAAAAAGCTACAATAAAACTGGAAGGATTACAGTGGCCTAGATTCCCAGATGAGCTACACTGCTACCTCTTGATCGGTTTTGATAAAATTATGCTGTTTCCAGTCAGCCAAGAATCTCGCTCAAAGCTGAGGATTAGGGAAAGGTATAAGAGAAACATAATAATCCCAGTCATTTTGAAAAGAAGAGCTGCTGAGCTCAACGTAGTGAGCCCAGAGGACAGTCGTTAATGGTTCCAGGTAGCTGCTTCGTGATTTGTCATGTCAGTCATGCTTGGGTGGCTTGGAGGAATTATTTTTCCATTTAATTTGGGAAATCTTCCCAGAAAGTCTTGACTCTTGAACACAAATAGAGTTGCTTAGAAAATATTTCATCGCACTTGGCTACCTTTCGGCACAACACTAAATACAGAGAGTAACTCCTGCTAGACAGGCTGGCCTAGTCCATTGATGCTGAGGACCCTTTTCTGAATTTACCACAGCCAGGCACAAGTTAGGACTACAAGGAGCCAAACTGACCAGAGATCTTCTGTGAGTATGTTCTGATAACTAGAATCAAGCTTCTTCTCACACATTTTCTGGTCTTCACATTTTTCAACACTTAAAAGACAGCATTGGTTTTATCCAAGGAAGAGATCGCTACAGGCAACTATGATGATCTGTAGCCAAAACCCAACTCTCACCTATGTACCCCATACTGAACCATCCTCATGGTATCTGCTGCACATTGCCACCCTAACATAGCTCATCATAGAGTGGGTAGTGCAAATGACCAGCCATTAACTGATATTCCACTTCAGATCCTACAGATAATGCAATAAATCCTCACCTAGCAGTTGACACCCTAACGCACCATAACTCTCCTTGCTTGGAAGTCTTACTGGTTCTTCAAACATTCAAGCCCTGCCGCTGGCATCTTCACATTCCCCTGAAGGAATAACACAGAGGTAACACGGACAACAAAGAAAGTGATCTTCTACATGGTGGCATAAAGCAATACAATGATTTAAGAGAGACCTCCTTGCCCCGGTGACTAGAGGGACAACGGAGTTGCACTTACACATGTTTTGGTCATGTCTTGCTGTTTCAAGCAAGGAACTAAAATACCTGAAATAACCTGGTTGAAGGACTTCCCTGGCATTTGAACGAATGCTGTCTCACAGGGTCACCTCCACAGGGAGGTCCTGGCTGTGGCTTGCAGGAGACAGCAGTGAAAGCACGCAGTAAACCCATGCCCTGCTCCCATGTCTGCTTCTTGTTGTCTTCTCTCCACACTTACTGCTCTCGGCTTTGCTTTCATTACGAATTCTGAAGCTGCTTTTGCATTGTGGTTGCTTTTCAGATGCACCATAAAAAAAACATGTGCTGGGAATACTGTGGTTAAGACACGGGAATGAAAACATTGTGGAAAGAACTTGGGTTTTGTTTTTCTTTTCCTTCCCTTTTTTCCCCTTCTATAAACTAACTTTTCCACTTCTTCAGTATGTTGGCACTTGGAGTTTGTTTGGCCTGCTAATAGAAACTGAAGAGGTCACGTAAATAGTCTCTTTTGAGAAACGTGTGGCAGCCTCTTGCAAGCTCCCTGCCAGAAGCCAAGCAGGTAATTGCTGGGGCTAGGGCTTGTGCAAGGAGGCATCTGGCTGCTGGAAATCCACACGGTTTCAAGGCAGCACTGCTCACGGCTCCCCACACCTCAGTGTAGCTGCCCTAGTCTCCCCATCGCGTGTACCCCACCATCTACCCTCCCGTTCCATCACCTACACCTCCTATCCAAGGCCGTTCTCCACGGCCCTACCATTCCAGTTCTGTCTCCCTGTTTTGAGACAGCCATTACCTCTTTTCAACACCCGATTTAGACTTCCAGACCCTTGCTGGGTCTCCCTCCTCCACCCCAAACCTAAGGAACCTGCTGCTGTGCCAGAACGATGCTCCAGTTGCACAGCTGGGGCTACTTGAAAGCCCACGCAGGTCTGGCAGTGCTGATGCTGGGCACACTCCTGCACCCAAATGCACAGCACGCTGCAGTGCCACCAAAGGCCCACAGCTCCCAGGAGACCACGTGGCCCCACCAGAACGAGCTGCAAATACCCCAAAAAACCATGGAAGACTTAGAGGAGAGCAAGCACTGCATCCATAGCATGCGGAACGTGCAAGAAGAGCATATTCAACACTCTTGAAAATATGTATGTATTATATATGTGTGTATATATATTTTATATATATGTATATAGCTTGCTTTTTTTTCCCCTCAATGGTTTTTAAATGTCAGCCCTAGATTCTGCATATTTTCTTTTTTTTTCTTTTTTTTTTTTTCACAGCTCCAATGCACTATAGAGCATTTGGTCCGACAGACCTCAGTTACACTGTAGATTTTACAGTATTTGCTCACTCCAGATTCCTAGTTTTGCATTTTGCATTTACATTTTTAGCCCTTCTGGCGTAGAAGAACTTGTATAGTTAGATGATAGTTAAATATAGCTAGATGCTATAGGTGATATAGTAAGAATTTAAAAAAATCTTAACAGTTTTCATGATCTTGACCTATACCTAAACAGTCTGGCTTGCTTGTACTGTGCTGTTCTTCCTTTTCCTTTCCTCGGCAGTCTTTTGGAAATGCCTGCACATAACATGTTTCTGAAGGTCTTTGGACACTGATTATTCCAAAAGTACTCCTGGCAAAGGCAGTTACTCAAGGGTGATTGGAGCTCCCTATTCTCTGGCATATCTGCAAAGTGCCTGGTGAAGTGCTGTTGTAGGCAGATCATAATTAATAATTAGTATTATTTATAGCGGGGCCTGCAGAATAGAATTGAAAGTGTCATCAGATTTTACATCCAAAATATTGTCCAAGTTAGTGCTTTCTAATTCCCAGGCATTGCTGTGGGAAGATACAATTGCACATGTAAATACTTTCCCATGCCTCTTCGCCATGTGCGTAGCTCGCATGTGTAAAGCATATGGGAACGTACGTAGGGCCTCGTTGGAAATGTAGTGTGTGTGTAAATTGTTGCTTGTCTACATCTGTGCATCTAATTGCATGTGAAAATCACTACTTTAGTTGCATCAATGAAATACAACTTTTCGAAAATACAGCCTGCATGTGTTTCTCATTCATTTTAGTGAGGCACAAGATGATCCAGTTGAAAAACAGTAGCTAGGACCAGATGTTCTTTTGTTCCTCCAGCGTGAGAGAAGCCGTTCAGCCTTAAGACACTCCAAGTTGCTTGGGGTAGGACACTTGCAGTATCATGGGAGAAAAAGATCATCTGCCTTAGTGGCCTCCCTTTCCAAGGGCTTGGATGTACTACCAAGTTATTTAAATGGCAGAAAGTCATCTTTGTTTCCAACAATTCGGAATCAAGCCCCAAGTCTTTTTTTCACGTGTTGATGATGGGCAATCACCGCAAATGCTCTCGYGTGGTCATCTGGTGGGTTTTGAGGCAACCACAGGACACGCTTGGATACTGGCCAGCTAACACTGGACATACTGCAGAGCTTAAATGCAATATGTGATGGGAAGGGTAAATCATGCAGCTTTGCCAAAACGTCATTTTTAAACTATGTGCCTAATTTCTAAACAATTGAGTTTTAAAGATTTTAATAACTCCTTGAATTTTTCCAGAGCTCTGCTGCTGTTGTTGTAATATTTCCAAATTCAATGTACTTCTTACTCCTCCACTTAAAACATTCACTTTTCATTTAAACCTGCAGGAAAAACAAAATCTGGATTACTTTCAAATTATTGGCCAAACTCAAAGAGACATCCTAGGCCTTTATGGGGTGTAGATAAAAGGGCTTACAGTGCCGGCTCTGCCAGGAAAAACGTTCACTTTCTGTGAAAAACATTAAGAAATCAAATGAAGAGCTTATTAAACTTTTAGATGCAAGAATTTGCAAATTGGACAACGATGCATGTATATGTCAGACCCTTGAGATGAGATGGTGCCCGTCATAAACTGCTGCTGGATGCGTAAATAAGACTCGCTGTTCTCTTCCACAGCCGTGGTGTATTAACGTCGGAGCTCGGAGTGAAAGCACTCTTTGTGAGGATCAGATCCAGAGATTTATGTGGAAGAATCTTTTCTTTATTTACCAGCTTGCTGAGACTGACAAAGTATTTGATAGCTTGGAGCCCCCAGCCTGAGAGCCTTGCTTGTGAGCGTGGTCGGGAGCCACTATCTCTGCTCTGCCATTGATTTCTGAGCTCCCTGAGCTGCAAGTGCCCTCATACTGCATTAAAAGGGAATTAAAAGGGGAAGCAGTCTGCCCCACCATCTCCTCCCTTCCACTTCTCCCGAAGGCCCAGCCAAAACGTGCTGAAGATGGCTTTGATCCTTTGGGCACTCTATTCTAGGACATTCGAGCCTAATTGCAAACTTTTCCAGGAAGTATTAGATATTCTATAAGTTATTCTAAAGTATTAGTTATTCTTACAGAGAGGTGTTTTAGCTGGCAGAGGTGCTCATTGGCTACTGCAGGTGTTAAAAGTGTAGTTGTACCCAGGGGAGTGATGACTATTAAAAAAACATTCCTTCTTGCCCATTGGATCTATAATGTCACTTTTATGATTAATTGTAGGCTGTACATAGGGACAAGAAATTACTATGTTTGTCAGCCTGATGGACCTTTATTGCCAGTACTGGTAAGAAGCTTGCAGAGCTCCACATAGAGTTTGCAGAATTAGCAGCTAGGAAAAGCTTTAGCACTAGTAAACTTAATGCAAATGATCTGTAAATTGAGCCACATAAACCAGAGAACATAACTCAAGGCAGGATTCCATTTTTAAATCTATGTGTGCATAGCACCTAGTATGGACTCAAAGGCACTACAGTGATATTAACCGTAACATCACTTTGCTTTATAAATGCAACGCAGGGCTGTTACAAATAAGGGTGTGTACGACCGAAGGTTTATGGCTGAAGATGCTGCACCCTATGCCAAGTTATACTGCAAGCTGGCTGAGAAAGACAGTGAGTATTTTTGCCTTCATCAGGCAGTTACAATATATGCAGAGCCAGAAGCTACTGAAATAAGACCCAATTTGCAAAATCTCCTAAACGAGATCTCAATCTGCACTGGGATCTGCACTAAAAATCTGCATAATTGTTCATGTCAGCTGTCCTCAAAGGGAGGTTCATGACTAAGAGTTTGTTTGTGACCCTGAGGGAATGTCCAGGAATATGCTGCTAATAATATCTAATGCTTTAGGCTTCCTTTCTGCTAGCAAATTTATCAAGCTTCTTGATAAACTCTGTTCTTAACACAGTCTTTACAGAGCATCTGAGACCTTGAGGTGTTCTAAGACCTGAATTCAACAGCCTTCAACTTCTATGCTGGATCAGGAAAACAAAATTCCAGCAAGCAGAGTTTGTGCCATGAATTTACCGAGAAGCAGACTTTGGAAAGGGGTTTTTGACATCACTATCTAATCTATTTAGGTATTTCATAAGTGTCCTCTGACGGCACAGAGAAGCTCTCAGAGCACCGTGCTTCCTAGCTCCTGCAAATCTCTTTTAGGGATATCTYTGGTTAGACTCCCTCACTTCTTTTACAAGACGGCTACTTGGATCCAAGAGAGGACTCTGGATGGACAARGTCCATAAGAAWAACTCCTGACAGGCTTCCATGTTTYCACATCCCATCTGAGTTGSAGGGAGACCTGCTTTGCTACCTATGGCAGTCTACAGGACAGGAAATCATCCTTCAATCTCCTCTGATATTCTCCCTTAGTGCGTGTGACTCAGCAGGATCACCATGACCATGACGAGTAAACCAAAATATCCAAAGTCCACAGTTTTCAGGTGAATACCTGGCTGGCTTACCTTGTCCCGGTGCTCTGAGTGACAGAGCACAAACCCAATGATGCCACATGCCTCAGAACTGCACATTAAGTTATTCCAGAGTGATTTATTCAGACTCAGCGGCCTTCAGCGAAGATCAAGCCAGCTCTGGCAGAATGGTGGTCGGAGTCTTCCTACACTCCTTCAGAACATGTTATTGCTGGTGTGGGAAGCAAACACAGCCGACCAGTAACGCCTGCATCCAAGGAAAACATTAACTTTACTGTATCTGGTGTTTTGAAATGTACAAAAATAAATTATTTATTATCATGACTTTCGGGCTTGCATCTGTCTGATCTGAAGACTGAGTCACTGACTGACAGACGCCCTCTTGGCCAGTCCAGTTACTTACATTATGTCCATACTGTTCCAGCAGCTTAAATAAAAATAGCAAGCTTGAAACTTCTCCTCTGTTGGCATTTTTTCATAGAGACAGGGTGTTGCTTAAAGAAACATCAAATCACTCGTAAAGAGGTCAGATCTGCAGGGCAAAATGGTAGAATTAATGGTGGGGCTCATTGGCTGCAGATTTCTAGAAGAGTTTTAGACCTCTCAGAAGCTGTGTTGGATGCCAGGAGAATAGGGAATGAGCTCTGGATGACGCGTGAACTGCTTCAGAACTTCCTTCAAAGTGTCCATTGATGAGCATTAAAAAGAACGCTGAAGTTCAAAGCTGGCAATCCTTCTTCCACTGCCATCCTCTGCCATGTCAGCTCTGTTAGACAAGGGCAAGAATCACATTTCCATAGAAACCCCATAAATTCTTTTTCTTTTATGATTTGTGCTCCCACAGACCCAGTGAAGACTGAAAAAGGAGCTGCAAACCTGACTCTTGGAGCAGGAACATGATGGAGATGTGGGCTGGAGCAGAGCTGCCCAGCCCTGGGGCAATGGGTTTCTGTCCTTTAGAAACAGGACACAGAAATGGGACTCAGAAACACCATTTTCTTCACAGTCCCATCAAGYAGCATACAAATATCTCACCTCTAAATGCAGAAAAAGGGGGCAGATTTGAAGCTGAATTTGAGCACTTCCAGACTTCCAGACATCCAGGGCTTCCTACTATCTGCACAATTTTCTTTTCCTGACTCAGATACGAGCTAAAGAAAGGTTACATGTAGTAACCTTTAAGTTAAGTAAGTCAGTAATGGCTGACATGTAGTAGTGACAACCTCTTTGTGGTGACCAACAAGAGTCAACTCCATATGCTGTAATCAACCATTCAGGTTGAGGAGCAGAAGAGCAATTTTCATTCAACTCACTCTGCTCAAGATTTGGAGCCTACTGTTCTAGGCAGTAGAACAGGCAGAGGATCTACTGCAGATCCTCCCCTAGAAATCTTAACAGCATTGATGTACTCTCAACTTCATCAAATGTGTTGAACAGTCTATAGCAAATACCGTTACCTGGTTTCTGCCTAAGTCTTATTCACTGAGATGTAAGTACATCCACTTTGGGACTAGATCTATAGCTGATGTAAGAGATCTTTTCCATCTGAAAGTGATTTTTTTTTTCTTCCTGTACTTGCAATAGGCATCTAATCACTGTTTCTCCCTTTATTTCACAAATTACTTCGATTTTAAGAAAAAAAAAATAAGCAATTCAGTTTGGACTGGACTTCTGTAACCGAGAAGAATAGGCAAAGATGATCWCCCTCGTATTACAATAGCCAGCATCTAAGTGAAGTGTAATTTTCACTACCCGGCTTGTGCTCGTAAGCATGGAAGACTATGAGTAGGATGTGTGTTTGTGGCTGGAGAGGTATGCAAGTTATGTTCTGTGGGGATGGAATATGCTTGGTGCTGAAAGCTGTGGGATGGAAGAATGAATGCAGTTGTATTGGGACAAGGAGGAATGCTTGCAGTGTTTGGTGTCCTCAAATGTGGATTAGCTTGGACAGGGATGTAAGGTGGGAAAGATATATCCTGAACACCTGTTTCTACATCTGTATTTTTTTTCCTTCAGTTTGGAGACAGCGAGCCTTGCTTCACACTCACTGTCCTCATTCCACACTCAGGTCCTTTCCATTTCCRTGCAAAAATAGTTTCTCCTTTCATGAAAGTCAGTTGTGCTTCTAAGTAGGGAGAGCSCAGGCTGGGCAGTGGGGTCCATGTGCAAGAGGTATCGCTGAAGGCAGCTCTGCACAGATTTCCTCATGGAAAGAGTGGGGAACTAGAACTGCAGACACATAGATCTGGGGACCTACTGCAGTGGGGAGCCTACCTGGAAGCTTCTTTCACCCATGGTGATGGCTGTTGCTTTCCTCATGTCACTCAAGATGCCCCAGAAGTCCATGAGAACTTGCTCGAGTCAAGGGATTTGGAATAGACTCCTGGGCAGGTGTGATTAAGGCAGATGCATTTTCAGTCCCAGGCAAAATGATCACASAGTGGGCTGGTGAACAGTGCTACGGTCACTTTTGTAAACCAAGGGAAATTGCATTGAYTTATCAAGAAGCTATGCCTAAAAATCTCTCCAGACACAATGGCGATCCATGCACTTCTACTGACCTCTACAAACATGTTTCCTGGGATAAATTTACTTACATAAATGCCCACAAACTGTCCTGAAAAGTGATCCCTTGATACGGGATATCAAGGGATGCAGGGATGCAGCAAAAGGAAAGTCTAAAAGTCACTAAAGGAGAGAAAAAAAGAATAGAATCTAAAGAAAACCTATTATTTGAAACTGGAAATACATTGAAGGGATAGAAAATAATTTATGTAAGTAGTGTAACAGAATATTGCTTGGCAAAGCTGTAAGGCTGTGGATGGACAGACTCAGGGCTTCAAGCTAGTTTGGTTTGGCTGTTGGTAATTAGGAACTTGAAAGGAAATTTGAAAATGTAGTAGGAATAATTTCAACTAGGAAACACTAAAATTCCGTAGACCTATAGCCACATACCTGACCTGTGTTCAAAGGGAACCTCCAAATCACCCTTCCACAGAGCTTCTTGGCTTGATGAAGTCACACTTCACTTCGGAAATTACATTTCTACAGGATGGCTACCACCCTCCAATGCTATGCTGGGTGTCTGGTTGCCAATACTTACTGATGGATCCCAGAAACGCTAAGACTGCAGCCTCTGAGACAAAACCCTTCGTCAAAAGCACCATGTTCCCTTAGAGGAGCTCTAAAGAGAAGAGAGGATCTTGGCTGTTGAGGTATCTTCCCACTAAACTGCCCAGTACCTAATGGCTCTGTTTTGGAAAGATGAAGAGTTTTCTTCTTTCTGTTGGGATTTATATCTGAGATTCAGAGGGTACAAGTAAGGTGTACAGGCCTGCTGACCAGCTTCCATGGTGTGTGCCTAGTTCTTATTTTTATCTCAAAAAGGCTTGAAGAAAACCAGCCTTTCTTCCTGCAGGCAGCTCCTGTGAATGCACTGGAGAGATATGAAGAAAAATGGCTATTTCAGATATCAGGCCCAAAATGCATTCTGCTCTACATTTCAGAAACCATTGTGAAAATAAGATGGGCCAACATCAGTTTTGGTGTGTGATGCTTGAATTGATCTAGGACCTTCTGAATTGATCTAGGACCTTGCATAGATTTGGGAACTGAAGAAATGAAAAGTAAAACTCCATAAGTGATCAAAATTAGCTCAAATCAGAAAAACAAAAAACAAAACAGACAAAAGTATCGACTCTTCTGTTTAGACAGTAAAAGGCTGGGTAGGTCATCCTCCCTGGTGGCTCTGGACCAGGGCTTGATGCTCTGTCATGCCTCAGAGGTCTAATTTGAACTCCCTCTTTGATCTCCTTATAGTGTTTTAAGTAAAGAAGCCATAGAGACCATCAGAATCAGACCTTAAGAGCTCAAAGCCAGATTTGGATCTGGACCCTGTGGGTTTGGCTCATTTCTAGGCATAAGTGAAAATGCGTTTGGTGGTCTGATTCAAGTCTCCAGCAAACAGGTGAGTTGGCTTTGTACAAAACCACTGCATAATTCTGCATGATTGGCACCTTTCACTTAAAAGACGCCTGTGCTGCGTTAGCCAGCAATGAATTAAACTGGCAAAGGCTTGGGGGGAGGTTTCTATAGCAGTGGTTCTGTCCAAGGCTTATATTCTCTCATTTTCATTACCCAAATCCATGCTGGAATAGAAAGCAACAGAATCCACTACCTACCCAGCATCTGATAGTAAGAAAAATGCTGTTCTTCTTAAAACAAACAACCAAAAAAATCCCCCTTAATGTGATAATCTTACAATAACCAATTATTTGAGCGAACAAATGACACCAAGACAAGAAGTATCCTGGAGTCAGAGGCATGAACTTTAGCTGGTAGGTCAATGGTAACAAATCTTGTTTGAACAAGCCTGACAAAGATCTGCTGAGCAATATCCATTGGGGCCAACAGTGCTTGGCCGTCTGCATTGTGGTGGGGAGATAGACTTGGATAACAGTGTCACTCACTCCTTTGCTGACACCAGCCAAACATAATGAAGTCTGGCCAAAGCCTTCTTCAGCATGATGGCAAGAGGGAAATGCTGAAAAGACCTAAAAACGGTTGATACGGATGAATTAGAATGAAATGGTTGCAGCAATAATGGTATGAGACAGCGTGTCCAGCGTCAAAGCCAACACCACCCCGTTCCAATCCCCTCCTTCCTCCCAAACAGCCTACACGCTGCATTTTCATGTATGCTGCAAAAAATTACGCAAGTGCATCCAGCCCACAGTAGTGTCAAGGGATGTCTACACCGCAACCTACGGCGTAACGCAGAGGGATCTGGATTAGCTGCAAATGAGCTAATTTTGAGTAACTGTAGCTGTACAAGTCCCAGCGCTGTCTGCTCAGTCTGGCTGAGCTAGCGGGGATGGGCACGGTGTGAAGCACGCTGCAGCTGCACGTGCTCTACCCTTGACACCTAACTTAACTCTTCCGAGTTAGATAGGATGTCTCTAGACTTCCTTACACGTATTTCCTGATCACTGTGACTTACTCACTGAATCCTTACCCTGATGAAAGACTTGGGGATTTGTGGCACYTAAGTTGCAGCCCAACTTGGAATCCCCTAGTAAGGAAGAATGGGCTCCCAACTGGACCTCATAGGATTATTTAAATCAGTTGACTCAGGTTCACTTTCTAGCGGCATTTTTTTTTCTACCACCAATTAATTACCCCTCAAATTAATATATTGATAGTACTTTRCTGATAATTTCTGCAAACAACTGTTAGTCTAATATACCACCAAGCACGGTGATGGTGAAGAAGGCAGTGCCTGGAGAATCTGCTATTCAACCTCCAGAAGGGGTGAGTGAAACATCCTGCTTCCAGCTGCACGAATGTAACCATTGCAACCGGGATTCCTACACTCTGCAAATTTGCTTCACTTTACTATTGTTATTATTAATTCGAATAATAGCATTAGTATTGCTATTATTGATTAAAGCACTGCACACGTTTGCCCCAAGATCTTCCGAGATGGAAACGCAGAAATAAACAGGCTCAGCATTGAGAAGCCTGTGGAAGACCTGCACCAGGTTTGGGAAATCTTTGCTGCTAATAAACTCAAATGTTAGCTGAAAATGAAGACAAAAGGGAGAAGATAAAATCAGACCACTTTTTTTAGTTTGTTTTGAGGGATAATTTTCCTGGCTCTCATCCTAAAACTGAGAATAAGAGTTTCACTAGATACATCCAATAAATTCTAATCTGAGAAAATAAGCTCTAAAGAGGTCTATTCCAGTGCATAAATCTTGGCTTGGATTCTTCAGGAGCAAGTGCTATTTTGGTTGTTTCACMAAGCTGACCTAGAGCGTATGGACTGCTTGGCAGCCTGAGTGAGAGCCAGGGCACAGCTCAGGACATGCTAAAGGGACAGGCCTGGGGACACACCAAGGGGACACTCTGCCTTGCCTTGCTTGTTATGGGAAGTGGCCATGGTCTTTGTGCTTCTCCTACGCTGTAGTATATTTCTTAATTCCCCAGACTGCTCAGGCCACTTGATAACACCCAAGGCACCACCCTTGTTCCAATATTGATACTCATAGCCTCTTTCTGACAGATTTTAAGAGCTTTGCTTCCCATTTTCAGACAAAGATCAGATCACCAGATCAACTTAAGGTTTCTGGGACTTCAGCCTACGACATTTTATTCTTCCTTAYGATCTACTAATGACCAAGCTGTGTAAGGCAATCATGTTGGACTTGGCTTAGGGTTGTTATGTCAGCYTTAAGTAATGGCAGTCCAGTCCTAATATGTTGAAATGGGAAGCTAAGAAGCATACAAAGAAGCATATCTGGTTCATCCTTATAGCACTTTAAACCAGTTTAAACCAGTTAAAAACATCACTTTCTCCATCATGAGAAAAAATAACCTCCCCAAAAGCAACACCTTTTTTCCTCCTTCTTCTTCTTTTTGTTTTTTTTCCAAGCAAACTGAGTAAATACAAAAGCACAGCAGAAGGAGACAGGATGGCCAAGGATGACTTCCAAAAGTAACTAAGGATGAGGAGAAACAAACTATACTGTGCATCACAGCTCAGAGAGGGCAACCAGTTAGTGCAGATGAACACACTTTCGGGTTCCTAAGTGTTGGTTTGGCACATGAATTACCCAAGAAAGAAACATTAACCTAATATGCACATACAATATGATGAGAGGTCAAGAAACAGACTGATATTTCCCATTTGAAACATCATCTCATGACTGTTTCCAGTCTTTCTTACTCACCAATGCATCTTAGCTCTTAAATTCATCCGGTCTTGGGCATACAGCACGGGTAACGTTCCAGCAAGTAGCCGTTTATTTTATAAGGGGATTTAAATACTGTAAAATGGAATAAAATACAGGTGCTTGCATTACAGACAAGTGAACCTCRTGAAAGCTGTGCAAAGACGTGACTTCCTGATTAAAATGGCCTTGCGCAACTGACGTTGCTGCAATGAGAGGAGGTGGATTTGGGGGTCACTCAGTACAGCATCTTTCTATGGACTACAAGGCCCCCTAATCCGAATCTCTGCTACATCTGCTTGCCAGGGAAACATGTATAGTAGGAAAGATGACGGCCATTTTCACATCTGCACAATTTTGTGCACTATGAACTTTGACTGAAAATGAAATAAATAGAGCTGCCTCTTGGAAAGCTTCATCCATGATCAAACCCAAACCTTCTGGCCCACCCACGATTAGTCTCCTCAAGAAGACAGATGATACGGAAGAGCTTACAATAAGGTATAAAGATGAGAAAAGTCTATGGYTGTCGGTGCTTTTATCCCTCATTTACACTAGTAAAAGTGAACACATAGTCAAGGTAATACTAGTTAATTATTAAATATATAATCAGTGTAACCATGCCCTCTAGAGGACTAAGTTTACCTTCATAGAGTCAAAAATGGTCTCTAGGTCTGAACATTCACAAAATATGGGCAAGGGCATCTAGGCTGTTTGTGTTTTCCTTCTGCATCTGAATCTAGAAGTGACTCCAGCTTTCCTCGTTGGTACTATTCCCCATGGTAGTTGAATCAAGCCTCCCTAATGGCAGCAGTAGGTGACTTGTCCGCTTTGGATCCATCCGGCGTTTCTACCAAACAAGTTTTTCAACTAATGCTCACCCAAATACTGACTGAGGAGTCACTGACATCAGAGGTCTTACCAAAAAAGTGCAGATTGCTTCTGCAGACATCTGACAGCTCTGCGAAGCCTGACCTGAGTCAAAACGTTGAGTATTTTTAAAAAAMCAGTGTTCGTTTCCTTGCCTCGTGMTTTCCACATCGTCCTTCCTATTCTTATTTCTGCATTCACTGGCAATTTCCCCGGTTTCGCTTGGTCAGTGTGGTTTACATTCCTGGTTGGCCGGAGTTGAAAAAATGAGACGAAACTCAAGCTACGTGCAGGTCGTTTGCCATGGCCGTGATGACTGCACGAGTTTTGCAGACTCGAGCCGGGGAGCAGCCCAGCTCCTTTCCCAGTTCCAGCGGGAAACTCGGCGCGGGCTGCAAGAGTGTCCTGAGAGCGAGCAGCAACGCGGCCATAGCTTGCTCTACGCCCTGGACATCTGGGGCCTGACCTGGCCAACTCTGAACGAGCTTGGCTTTGCCTCCACCATGGGGAAGTCGCAAGTGCAGCGAGAAACTGTTCTCAATATAGCTCATTAGAACATCGTGCACGGGAACATTTTTGGCACGGAACGCCCACGTTCTGGAAGCGGGGACCCCGAGCGGTAAGAGCGTGAGCCACAAATCACAGGCCGCAGGGGCAGCTGACTTTGGAAAACAGGATCTGGAAAACAAGGGGAAGAGGCTCAAGGCTACGAGCTCAGCGCGAGGAAGARAAGGAGATTTTCCCTTATCTCTTCAGCAGATTCTGGCTCACTCSTTTGCAATTCCTCCACACTCCCTTGGAGAAGGAGGGCTGGGGTGGCAGCTCCCTTGGGGCTCTTTAGGGAAAAGCAGACAAAAAACTCCCCTTCTTTACCCTGGGGAATATCCTTTTCCTAGCACTTTGGCTTGTGTCTCTAAGTAGACCGTTCTCTCCATAACTCAAGTGACAGGGACAAACATGCAGCTACMTTTTAGTCGCTCTGTTGAGGAAATTGCCAGTAGCTTGGACATGCGACCAGCAAAGCCCTTAGCACCAGCCCTGCTTCTCGCTGGAGCTCCTGGGACRAGGGACACTGAAGAGGACACAGCCAGGAGATGCGGGGTGTGAAATCCACACCTCGCTAGCTGCATTGCTGCTCTGGGCTCACTGCAGTTACTCTGAYTGAGAAGACAAAACTCAAAGCACTTTCACAGCAACTGAAAAATGAGCAATACACTGCAAATTTTCAAAAAAACTTGTATTTTCCTTCCTGAAACAAAAGCATTGCTTGTTAGGAAGGTACAGGTCTAGCCCTGATAGAGAGCTATGCATGGAGACTCTTGCTCAGGTCTTAATCCATCCTCTGGAAAACCCACTGACTATCCCATCTCAGGACTGTACCTCCACCGTGTACTCCACGCTCACAGCCTATCGGTGACATATTTATTTGGTTAATTACCAATAAATACATCTGAGAAAGAGGCAGCCATTTGTATAAAGTACATGAAAAGGAAAATAGGCCACTTCTGTCAAGTGAAGGGCATAACTGATATTGAAAATCTGACATAAGGGTACCAAGTAAACTCAGAATGGTTTAACAAGGTCATTTAAGTATGGAATTATTTAAATCAAAAGCTAAGCTGCAATCTTACAACTCCTTCTCTACCAAAGAGCTGAAGCAGTGCTCCACTCATTTTTTTTTGAGAAAAGATTGAATGGAGTACAATTGAGGCAAAAAGTGTTCCTCCAGCATTAAATGTCCTGTATTAAATGTCCAGGGGCAGGGACACACATAATTTTAAGCATTTTGAGTCATCCCCCTGATTTCAGCCAGATTACTCATATGCTCGGTGAAAGCACAGCCTGATGTATCATGTGGGATCAGGCTTTTTATTTCCAAGAAAAAAAAAAGGAATAGATTGTTCGCTTTTGGATTTGCAGAGGTTCCCTCCAGTAAGACAGCAGCATGTGCCCATATCCTCAATGTCTGAAAACTGCTCGATAAAAATTGCATGTAGCCTAATGATATTTATTTTCTGCCTAGAATCTGTTGAATCTGAATCAAATGAATGGGTGTGTTGAAACGAACGCTGAAAAACAAGAGTGAATTGCGCAAACTGATAATGCTACTGCTAAGAATGAAGAACACACTAGTCCTTTTTATGATAGTGGCAAGTATTTTCGGAGTTCTGAATGTTACAGTGAATGACATTCTAGTTTAGAGTATGACTAAATCAGATTATAAATGAATTTTCAAACTAATTAACAAAATAAGCCATATGTCAAAAGGGCAAGATGTGGGCTCCCCGGGTGAAAATGTCATTCTTCAGTTTTACAGTGTCCCTTAAAGGTTAATCTAAAGGAAAACGGAATTAATCTCACGCTCACCACCTTTAAATTGCAGAAGCGAAAACCTTTTAGGACTTGCCAATTACTAAGGAAACTTCATAGCTGGATTATTCCCAAATTGCACACCCTTTATTTTAACCACTAAAGGCAAACACATGGTTTTGATGGGTCGTAAAAGAACAGGTTGCTTTCTCAGGACTGAAAGAAGCTCTAATTACTTCCCTTGTTCTGTGACTTCCTGACTTMCTTAGGTTGTTATGAGTGATACTATTCTGCCCAGGTAATTGGAGCTGCTCCAGCTAGGCTGATGACCTGAGGGAATGACCAGCAGCTTTTCAGGCTAGATGACTTGCATCTAATGAGCAGAGTCACGCTCACCCACAAAAAGAGGACACTATAACTGCCCTAAGTGCTCGGTGCAGGCACTTGAAAGGTTTGTTTTGTAGTTCAAGCGAATTAKGTCTCTGCATGATATTCAGGAACCCAACTAAGTCCTTTCCAAAAGCAGACGAGATAAATGCATTTTCTTCAGTCAGAAATACAAGATATGTGTCAGCCCAAGGAAGGGAAGCTTCACACTTTTCCTCTAGCAATGCAAATGCCAAAATATTAGCCAAAGGAGCTATCAGAGAGTTGCTGAAATCAGTTCTTGTCCATAGAACTGTGCTAAAGTTTGTACGCTGTAAAAAAGGGCTGCAGTGGGTTGCGACGGGTTATAATCCAGGATGAATTAAAATACTTAAAGAATTTAAAAGTGGGACCAYGGCAAAGCTGTCACTTAGGACTCCTGGGAGGGAATTATTTTTCCTTGCTACTCATAGAAGAGCTGGATTTTATTTTAAGACACATTTGCAACTCCTTATTAATCCCATTGTTTTTCTTTAGTGTCACTTTATTTCTATTTGAATTTACACCACAGAATTAACAGCTGGTGCTCAATTTAATAGTCTCAGCAGTTTTTTTCCTGCCACTGAGCAAAAAGGAGATTTCAAGTGAGGAATAATAAGCAGAACAATGAGTTTGCTTACCACAATCCTCAAGTATTTCTTATGTGGACAAGCAACAGCTACTATGAATTAAAATCTCCAATTAACATGCAAATCCTGCATCATGAATGCTAAACAGCGCATGTCATCTGCAGAGTCCAGTGGACCTGTCCACATCCGCAATCCTGCAGGGCCCGTGGGCACCTACAGAAGTTATTGTGAGATAAACACAATTTACAAAATGTTGTAAATTTAATTTATGGCACTCACAGCAATCCAGCTGAAGCCACAGATTCATAGTCTCTGCTAGAAGATAATGATGCAAAAGTGCAAAGACAGGCCAAAACTTAGGTCTCTAAGACAATTTGCAGCTATGAACTGATGTTAAAGCATATAGCAGGAAAGAAGTTGGCTACGGGACCTCTCAAAAGTGGCTAGAATACATTAGCATTTAAACTACCCAAACCGTATTGCATCTTAGCTTCACGAGCTGATTCAAGCTGCACCTCGCCCCTTAAAGCAAGTCTGCAGACAATGCATTTACAGCGAAGATCCCCCAACACCTGCAGCACCAACCCAACATACGGTATCCAGACGTCCTGGAGGGATGGAAAAGCCAAAGAGACCACAGGATGCAAGAGAAGCCACCACGGAGGGCGCTCCTCACAGAGCCAAGGGGCAAGCCGATCTGTGGGACAGCTCACTTTGCCATCTTTCCTTTGCTGAAAGTCAACTGAAAATCTTTTCAGATTATTAAAACAATGGACCGTTTATTTAAAGACCATTAGCAGTTTAAGCTGTCCTTGTAAAGTATGACCAAATTACATTTCCTCTGTTTGGGGTATGAAGTAGACACCAGAACAGTCATATACAGTGTTTTACCTCAACCTCGAATCAAATTTTGTGATAATTTATTATTTAGGGAGCTACTGGAGTCTTTGTTAAGCTAATCAATTTAAAAACATCATTGGCGAGGGCTTGGAGATGGTCTGAATAAGATATTACTTAAATTCATCATGGATGCTGAAATAGGAGAATCAAAGCTACTACTGATAACATGGAAATAACATTCATGGAAGGCAGAAGTTATAGAAAACACGAGCAAAACCTGGAATTCTGAAACTGAGCTTGGGGGAAAGTAAGTGCCCCAGAACACAAGAATTTCAATGATAAGTCCAGAAATGTGGTAATGCAGGAAGAGATAAGTAATAGTTTGTAATGCTGTACATCAGTTAAAAAAAAAAATCCCACTTATCAGAGAGATTTCTTTCCTATATGAAGCCAAAGATCCATCCAGGTGYCCTGGCCGCTTGGGACTCCTGGCTCAGCTGGGGTTAACACAGCACCCTTACCCCTTCTCATCAAAGCCCCAGCCTGCCCAAGGATGGGGGCCACGGGCCAAGACTGTGAGRATGGAGAGAGAGGCAGCAGAGCTGGATATCACAGAGTCTCCTCATTCAGTTATCAGAGCAGTAACAGCTGGATTTATAAACTCACATCGTCATTTGTCTCCAAAAGTACTAAAAATTTGTACTAGCCAAGGGATCTTTATTGCTTTTAAAGCCAAAACCCACAAGGCAGCTTTGACCAGCTCTGACTGCTGCGCTCAGACCACGCGTGTCACCAGCCACAACCGAAGCAGCTGGAGTCCTCCAAGATGGCCCAGATTTTTGGCCTGTAGCTCCAAGACAGCTCCAAAAGAGAAGGTTATGACCTGTGGTATCCACGGGTTGGTTTCTGAGTGAGGGAACAGCTTTTCTCTGCTTCCCTGCCCACCTTCATCTCAAAATCATCTGCCGTGCCCAGAAATCRGAGTATGGAACAAGACTATTAACGACTTTATTTACTTTTCTTCTGATATGTTTGCTGAAAACCAGATCTGTCATAAAAACAAGCAACCACAAATACAAGTAAAACAAAMCAGTTTTAAGTCTTGATTTTCCAGATGCAGGTTTCTTAGGTCCCACTTGGGTTATTATTACTATTATTACCGCCATAATCAGATTCCCAGTCATGGAGCAGAACCAGCAAACGTAGACGAGTGCAAGAACGGAGATGAGAGGCAAGTACAAGGCAGCCAGGGGTGCAGCCTTTGCTTGGGTTGGTTTTTCCAACGTGCAGAGCATCTCCCCTGAGGAGTCTCAGCCTCACTAAAAATCAGGCCCTCGTTGATCCCAATTGGCACCCAAACCCCCAGGTGTTTGGGACAGTGAGAGCTCCCTGTCCAGGGCTTGGAGACGAGGGCTAGCAGCTCACTTTGGAGCCAAACTCAACCTTTCCCAAACGCATGCGGGAAGGCTCAGACCCATCTCTATTTGTGTTGGGTAGGGGAGCGCGCCAGGACGCTATCTGCCGTGGAACTTTCCATGAGCAACGGCACCGGAGACAAAGAGCTGCCGCTCTGACCTTAACAAAATCAACTCAAGACAAGAATCACCGCCCTCTTTGGTTTTGCTCGTTTAATTGATACGGACATAAAATATTTTGTGTCGCTTTAATAATAGCTTGGTTTTCTGCTATTTAAAAAAAGAAAAAAAAAAAAGAGGAAAAAAAAAAAAAGAACTCATTTCTCCGAACGTATTTTTAGCAAAAATATTTTGCTTGAACTTTTTTCCTTTGCCTTCAAAGGCTGCTGCGCAGTTCTGGGGTGCTAAATACTAAACTCACATTCTACCACTCCATCTCCTCCCATTTGGATGGTAATCACAGACTCCTGGTGCCAAACTCTGGAAGATATTTTTTCCAGCAGCAGCATCTGGCTCCTTGGCAGCCGGCGCGAGCAGTTGTGTTGGCAGCACAGGGAGCTGCTCGAGCCTGTCATGTGTTTAGGCTGCTGTAGAGCTGTCTGAGCTGCCTGCTTGCCTTAGACACTGTGTCCTCCCCACTTCCAYTGCTCTCTGATAAATTTGCACTTTGGGTTGGGCGCCCACCAATGCCTCGAAGGGCTATATATAGTTTCCATTGGGATGAATGACAGCACGGGTTTCTGGAGCGCTTCTCGTGCCACCAGACCCCAACCAGTCTAATTGTTGGATGCTCCAGAGGGATTACGTTGCATGCGGTCAAAATGTGGGAGTCGTCCAGCTCACGGGAGACCCTTGCTCCCCTCTCCCATCCCATGCCAGGAACACTCTGACTAATGCTCATCATGATGGCCTGAGCTCCAGCCTGCAAACTGACTCACCCGGCTCTGCAGAGAAGCCCCTTCCTGCCTCCTGGGTCCATTCAATCATGTGGGGAAGGCAGAGAAGCAGGATCCGCTCCTCCGGAYTCAAGGGAATGACACCGAGCAGCCTTTCCCAAAGTGCCAGCCTGYGTGGAGACAGAAAGAAAGAAGGGAGTTATGTACTGCAATGTAAATACGTCATCCCTGGGTCTGGAGGCAGATGCATAGAAAAAAACCAAACTCTGCTTAGTTACATATTACCCTAGTTCAGCTCAGGGAATTTCCTTCTCTGTTTTATCCCCTGGAAAACCYTCCAGGAGTGGCTGGTAGAGCTCTCCTGGCTGCACATCAGTGCAAGGTCTTACCCACCTGCTCCCACTGATAGGAACCACTCCTGCAGGAAACATGTGTCTTTGCACACGCATTTTCCTTTCAGTAGCTCTGCATTGACTCAAATCCTTCCCCGACAGACCGTGGYGATTCCAAAGGCCATTTTTATGGAGACAGTACATTGTAACCCTTACTCTAGGAGAGTGCTTGCTGTCCTTGTTGAGCTCGAGCATCACAGATGTCTTCTGGGTATGGCAAAGTAAGATCCTCACATGGCCAGGCGGGAAGGAGAATTTGCCAACGACTCCATGACTTCTATAGACTCCATGACTTCTATAGACTCCATGACTTCTATAGGACTATAGGTCCCTATAGCCTGCAAAGCAGGGAGTGAGGACGTCACGGCATAACTTCTCATTTCCTGAACGCTGCAGTTCATCCAGAGGCACAAACCGACAAGCCACATTCTACATAAACAGGCAATAATAATAATAATAATAACAATAATAATAATAATAATTTGCTCAGTTGTTATGCCAGCTCTTGAGCAAGGCTGTGCCAGAGGATAACCAGGCAGCTCTGGGCACCTCCAAGTCTGGSTGCAGCCTATGTGCAGCTTTGAGGGGCAGGATCCCACCAGGGTAGGATGGAAGGCGGTTCAGCTCGGGCGTGCGGAGTGCTGCACGCTGCCGAAATGCAGCTGGGAGCTGTAATTTAGACATTTCACTGCAATATTACTATTTGTCCAAGATATCTAAGCTAACCACCTGCAATCTTAAGAAAAATACTCACGAATCTTTAATGTAGCTGAGAGAAACTTGGCCTGAAGGGGAAAGCAGCATTCCTGAGAGCCAAGRGTCCTTCTGAACTGCTCCAAGTTAAGGATTGTATTAGAAAAGTTACTGTATAGTCTTCAGTTATACCTATCACACTCACTCCTTCCAGCTGACCCAGGGATTAAGGACCGGAGCCATGAGCTATCCAAGCACATCCCAAAGCTCTTCCCGGATCCTGCCCTCACACTGCTCCAGGGTGGTTCACAACAGCTCTCAGCCTCCCTTTCAAGTGCACTTCTTCTCCCAAGCCAGTATAAAACTAATCCCTATCCAGCTCCTAAACTGACCTTAGCACACAAGGACCATTTCTAGGGCAGTACCCAATCAAAGACCAGAGCAGGAGAATTTCTGCTTTCGTGCTCCCTGGGAGAAACACTGTGACCCAGGGCAGGGAATGAGCATCAATCACAAAAACGTTCTTAAAACTCTAAACAGAATCAATCTACTCCACCCTCAAAAACTTATTTCTATGCACAGACAACATGAAGAAGCCAGTTGTGGTTTGACAAAGTGTTGAGGGAGAAAAGAAAACCAAAGTTTGGAAGCAACCCACATTGTTTATTTATTAAATCTGAWCTGGGAGCTAATTTTGTTTCCCTGATGTTCCTATTCCCTTCTGCAGTTTTGGCACCAATGTGGGATTAGTATGACTATCTCAGAAAGATCAAACAGACACAACTGAGGAACAAGTTTCTTCTTGTTTATTCACTAATTTAATTCACCATCCCCAATTTCTTCACAGCTGAGACAYTGCCTTGCAATCTTGAACACTTCAGAAGCTCATCTGAAGGAGAATCCTGACTCAGACTTCCAGGCAGTTTTSCTAATATATGGATCCAAAGAGATCCGATCAGATTTCAAGCTTTCTTGGTTCTTTTTCTAAGATGAATATACATGCCAGACACTTGGGGATCCACTCTTCACTAATAAACAGTCGTTTTACCACTACAAAACCTCATTAAGCTGCTACCTTTCAATTCATATTAGAACTACTGCATTAATAAAGCCAGTTCACATGTTTCTTTGGAATTCAGAGGAGTTATCTGAGGGATGATTTTGGACCAGTATGTTTAATTTGTTGTGTTGGGGGACAGAGGATAGCTTCTTCCTCACATATGTGATGTTTGCTTGTGTTTACGTATATCGCAGAGAAGGATATAAGTAATTTAAAGAGAAAGCTTAGGGAAGACAAGGAACAACATTAACACTTTAGAGAAACTAAGCTCCTTTAAGCCTCAGCACAAATATTGCGAAGCTCTTCCCCATCTCAATGTATTTCCATAAATGTTTAATCAGATATTTAGAATTTCCAGCACTAATCAGAATGCCACCAGGGGAAAGCTTGACTTCCAGCAAAAAGACTTCTGTCTTGYTAAAGCAGGTTTGCTTGTTGTTATAAGGTGCTATTTCCCAGAGYTTTATTATGGAAAGCATTGGGAAGTAACGTTTTTGTCATTGCTACCCAGTGAGTCCTTGGGGTCAGGCAATCTTATTGGTGTCCCTGTCCTCGTCACACTCCTCCTTCAGCTGCCTATGGCACGGCCCTTATTAACTCTGTAGGTWATGTGGTTATGTATCCTCCTTGCAAACTGAGTTGCCACAAATGATTAGCRGATCTTTGCTTCCATAAGTACTCACTGAAAACAAGTCTTTCTGGATCCTTCTAAAAATCTCGTCATCTTGTAAAGTGGACCTGAACTGCTCTGACAATGCAGCTTTCCAGGTGCCTGGTCGGAAAAGGCGCAGAGAAATAAATCGAGCGTGAACATAGAGCAGACCAGGCAATGTAAATGATCTCTTTCCTTCCTTCTGGAGCGCAATCAGGTGGTGTTACAGCTTGGCTATGGAAACTTACTGAGATAGAAAATAGACCATGACTGATGACGAGACACCAAGTGAAAAGGGCCCTGGAAAAGTAGAAGGGCACGGCGTGCTCTGAAGCAGACACACAGAGCCCTTTGGAAATGTCATCACCATCATCACACACATGTTTTATACCACAGTTTTCATGTGATGATCCCTGAGTGGATTAGATCCTTCCGTGGTATAAATCAATACAGCTTCACAGAATTCCTACTGATCCACCTCAGGGACCGGCCCMAATTCATTTTTCTTTTCTCTTTTCCACCATTCCTCATTCTTGGCTCTGTCCACTCTCCAGAGACAGAGTTATCCAAGACTATCACCACATCCGAAAACATTTCTCCAGCTGAACATCTGTCCCAAGTCCTGGCACGGCTACGGCCATCACAACAGCAATACCCCCATCCTGCCCCTCTCCCAGCATCCTCAGCTTGTTGTACCCCCAGAAAGAGCAACAAGAGAAAAGGGTTTTGCTCCCAGTTTGGTTGGAAATCCCACCTATGCCAGGAATGCACAGGAAAATTATGCATATAAAGTGATACATGTCATAAAACTAACATACAGGTTGGAGTTAATACTGGAAAATGGCTGTTTCTAATGTCTCAGAGCTCCATGATGACCTTCGATTTCTTATGACAATCCAACACACCAAGGTAATTCCTGATACAACCCCACACACGTCGGCCAAATCACAGCTAAAGGTGAACTAGTCACAATCTCTGCAAGTTCAACTGCCAAGAAGGTTACACTCAATCATAGGAACATGTGAAGGGGAGGATCTTTTCATACTGTTTCAAACAGATCAGTTTTCKCTATTCATCTCTGCTTTCACATCAAAGATCGTAAAAGAAGTGTTGCTCTTGAAGGTCTACCTACCTGCCCATGTCAGGAAGCTTTCTCTTATGTTCTCTTTGCTATGTTATAGATTTTCCTCCTTACTTAGCATATGGTCTGGGAGCACATCTTGGACCACCTGGGTACCAGTGTTTCATTGGGCTTTCCTGGCAAGAAGGCGCTGGGGTATGTGAGCCTTCTTTGTGAGCACTGCCTTTGGTTCATTATTTTCTAGCTTCAATGAGGAGCTTCGTTTCAAATTTTCGTATGTTCTGACCTCTCTGCAGTTGTCTCAACAGCATGAATGTCTCTTTGCAAACAGTGTGCTTAACTGGAACGTGTATCTGATTGGATTTGGCCATGTCTTGCTAATATTAGATATTCACAAACATCCCCATGTGAGCYGGGCTTCGCAGGAATGCTTTCAAGCAACAAAGCCGGGGTGAGGGCATTCCAGGGCAGGCGACGTGTGAAACCAATTAGCAGCTCCCTCTCCAGCTCCCATGYGCGTCCCGCGGCCAGAGTTTGGAGCAGACTTTTCATTAGCTTTGTAGAAAACAGCGAGCTGCCCATCCATGCGGCTTCAGCCAGACAGTATCAAAACAAGTCTTAAAATAAAGTCTCTGGTCACAGAGAGAGACCTGTGATTGGTAAGAACAGACAGTCACTAAAAGTGTTGATGTCTTTGCAGTTGGCCATAGCTTGTGACCATCACACCCCTCTCCATCCTGAGACAGGAGGCAAGGGACACCTTTCAAAGGCCAACCCTAAACTCAGTRTTCCCATCCGTTTCACAAGGTTTTCCCCTCTTAACCTGGGCAGCCCATCCTGAAACCCTTGGAAATAAATAGTTCCTACAGGCATTCTTCCATAGGGGATCATTTGGAAGCTCACAGATTCAGTTCATTTTCTCTTTTTTCATCAAAGTATTCTTTACCTACTATGTTACAGACTACRAATATCTCAGCTGTGATTTCTTCAAGTGTGAATCTAACCTCCTTTTGTAATTAAAGTTAATCTGAGGTAAATCATCTGTCAGTCAAAGCTGACACCATCTAAACAAGACAGACCGAGACCCAGGAGCAGAGCAGCCCATTAGCCCATCCATT
Organism: Eudromia elegans; assembly: GCA_003342815.1. Lineage (NCBI taxonomy): Eukaryota > Metazoa > Chordata > Aves > Tinamiformes > Tinamidae > Eudromia > Eudromia elegans. Next base: position 1,728,864 of record PTEX01000102.1, read on the forward strand.
AAATGGTCCTCATTGACTCACACATCTGAGCGCATGAAGCATCAAACTTGTGCCCWCTGTGTTGCAGGGCTGGACAGGCAGCAGCATGAGTAACTTGGGTAGAGACACCCAAAGAGGCATCTATGGGCAACAATATGTGAGTTAGTCTGGACCCAAAGCCGTGGGGAGATTGCCAGTCTGCACGAGTCTGGCTTGCTTCAAAGTGTTGAGGTGTAAAATCAGCGTTGTAGACAGTAGGTGTGATAAAAAAGTGCRTATGGCTCCCAGAAGCAGGAGAGTCAAGATAAGGTGTGCGAATGAATCCGCATATGGGTAAAAATTGCTGGATGTCAGTAAGTGTCAGAACTACAGTGTTTTCATTTGTCTTGGATGCACGGATCTCGTTCTCTAGCACTGAATGACTTCATGGTGTTCGGTGCTATTATGGAAGCCTGACTCAGTGATTTTGCTCATAGGCCAGAGAAKGAAAGCCAAAACGTGAAGGAATCTCTGCTCCTTTCGGAGCAGCTGGTTCTCATGGGGTACACAGACATGGTGCAGTTGCAGCTCTTGCTCTGGGTGACATGGACAAGCGAACACAAAGGGAGGGGAGCTGTGCTYTCAGCAGGGCAGCAGCACAAGCCGAGTCAAACAGCCCCTGGGTGGTTTCTATGCCCTCTTCCTGACATAACGAGAGGAACCAGGTTCCATGATCACCCTTTGACAGAGCCACKTTACACATACACAAATAGTCCTCCTTGCAAAAGAAACCCTGACTTGTGAGTCCTGTACAGCCTTTAGTTACTTCCCACTGTTCTCCAGTATTCTGCCCAGCTGGCRTTTGCCCAGTTTCAGGTATACTGTTTTCAGTTATTCTCCTGGGGATCTGTCCTAGGGGTCCTTAGACAAGTCAGGGCCACAGCTCTGCTTTGGGTGATGAGGTCTGAGAGCAATAGGCTGAACCAGCATCAGTCATGGCGTCAGGTTCATGGCTGTATCTGACCGAGAACTCCTTAAAGTTGTGACAYGCTGAAATTTGAAATCTCCAAAACACACAAGATTGCGGGAGACTTGGTTAGCTGACGATGGATTTGACCCCAGATCATCTGGATAAAAATTAAAAAGCATTACAAAGTGTTTCTGCAGTTTTACTAATTAAAGCTTGCATTGCTAGTGGCTGCAAACCTTGCTCGGGGCTAGAGAGGAACGGCTGGCTGGTAATACCTGCGAACCGTTTGATAAATGCCGTGCTTGAGACCTCCTGATGCACTGTTCTTAGCAATCACGTTCTGTATTTCTCCACCTACTGCTGTGCAAAGCCCATTTATTCAGCAAGGAGATGATAGCTTGGGGCTTGCCTTAAACACTGCGGAGGAAGATGCAGAGGCGCTTTGCTGATTTATCTCCCAGCTAAACCAGGAGGTCTCCAGAGGTCCAAATTACAGACAAGGAAAGCTGCCGGACACAGAGCAGGCTAGAGCCAGGGACAGGGTGCCTGATCCGATATTGAGGGGAGGCAATATTTTCCTAAGTCTTCATTAAGAAGGGATGGGTATTTGGCCCTAGATATGTTCAAACACCTATCTGAAAGAGATCTGACCTCCTGAATGAGAGCTCAGGGACAGACTTTCAATTTTATCAAAATTCTCTCATATTTGCCATCCATTTCTGGCCACACTCAGACACCAGATCAAAACAAGCAAMTCCTCAGCTTGATGCCACAACATACATCAAAAAGGACCAGGGTGAAAGGGTGAAAGACTCGCAGTTTTTGCARTAGGATATGGACATATATGTAGAATTTTTTTTTTTCCCCAAAAATAATTTAGTTTAACATTGGAAAAAAGTACTCTCGCAGTAACCTGTTCACAGGCACTGGTTAACTCAGCATTAAATCACATACTCTCCCTGGCACTGGCATAGAAGAAGGTATTTCCTGAASAGCTCGTTTCAAGTTTCATTCATAGGTACCGTCTAAAATTAGATCCACCACTTTCATTCAGGTCCAACTCCTTTGCCTAGCGCAATATTTTTTAGAAACAGAAACTCAGTGAAACGCGCTCCATCAYCTGCACTATTCCCTGGGGTTTGCTGAGTGCTTAAGTAGCCCCAAACTAAGTACRAGAGCTGGGCTGCCAGCGGAGGGCTCATAAACCTGCGGCTAAAGGCAAAGTATCTGCTTTTATGGACGATTACAAATGCTCCCTTTGAGTCTGGACAAAGCACATCCTGTGCCACCGGGATAAATAAATAACCCAGCAGTGGCCAAGCCTCACCTGCAGGCCAGGCTCTGACGGCACAGTCCTGACACGCGGCCASTGGATGCTCCTGCCCCGTCCGCACGGAGCCGTGAGCTTTGCTTGGCATTGAGAGACGTATCATAAAACATCTTACTACGTATACGAACCACCGAGGCAACCAGCAAAACCCTTTACATGGRAAGAGCTCACCAACAAAATGCACAGCAGCCTCTGACCGCAGGTCAYAGCTTTCACTTCRGAGAATACGCCACTTTTATGTAACRTAGCCATATATGCACTTTCCTCCYTCCTAGTTAACAGAGATCAGTATTTATAACTAATACATAACAAATATTTACACTTGCTATTCTCTGGACCAGCACAGCAAAGAAAGGAAGAGCTAGAGGCTGAGTGCTAAAGCAGGGTGCCTCTAACCCAAAATTRCAGCAGTAATACCAGCATTTTGCAGATAATACCAGCAAGTTTTATCCCCTTCCCCACAGTGCTTTCTCGTGCATGAAAAATCCCCTGCTTACGACGCTTTTACCCTGGTGCACTGCAACCTAAGTGCATTTAGAGAGAAATACAGCCTGAGGCCCAGATAACGTGAAAGCCTGCGATGACTGAAGCGAGCAGGAGGGCTCGGCTGCACCCTCAGCATAAATTGCTGGCACGCGAGCAGCAAACAGACATTTTTTGGCAAAACCCCCAAGAGCGAGCGAGCGAGCTGCCTATTTTTAGCACTTGCTAATTGTTTTAAAATCCATCTGGCAAGGGCTGCTAAATAATTTTGCATTTTGACCCATATGTCTGAAGCAGTAAGTGACACAACCCATCGCAAGGGGTTGACTCCCGAGAGGAGGGAGGTGTCGTCGGCACAACCGCCTGGATGCAGAGGTGGCTCCTGGACTCCCCGAGCTGGATGTGTCTCATGTCACCTCTGTCACCCCAGGGCCGGTGCTTCATCAAGTGGCTCATTTGGGCTCTCTAAAGAGCATGGGGAGAGGTGGGTACCTCCAGGGACACGTTCACGCCACCTCCTGCAAGCACCCATCAAGGACGACCACCTGCCCGCTTTCTGCATGGATGACARAGCATCAGCTCGGAGCACGAGTCTGAATTTCAGCTGGCCTAAGTTAGCTGAGGGTTTGTAGATCGAACCCCCTCAGCATCCGATCCAAAGCACACCTGACCAGCACGATACGGAGATGTCCCAGGGCCACAGAGGATGCTACACACTGGGATAACGTACAGCGAGGTCCCCTTGGCAAGCCTCGGGAAGCTAGCAGCGCGTCGCACCGGGATGGCGGCCCTGGCTTTGTGTTGGTATTCATACATCAATTGGACACACTCAAGTGTCTGCTTTTTTTGGGACTGTGTTTCTCTCRCATTTAACTTGAGATTTGAAAAGAATTCTCCTCCCTCCTCCCTCCCTTCCTCCTGGAGGCTCATGAATCACAGAGCCGCCAGACGCATGAGTCACCCGGCCAGGTTTTGGTCAAGCGTGCCAGTCTGGGAGGCTCTTCTGTGATCAAATGGGAACGGGGCCGGCTTTGTCGGTGACTGGCCATGTGTTGAGTGGCATAAATCTCTCTTTGGGGGTCATCCCCACTCTCTTTGTGAGTGGTCTCCCTAAGGTGGTAATTGCTCTTTTGTCAGCAGAACGGGTTGAACGTATTAAGGGCGGGAGGCAGAGGAGGTGGTGGGGGTGTTTCCGAGGAAGAAGGGCTTCAGGGGGCTGCTTAGGAAGGAGGCGGCAGCGCTAGGAATTGTTCTTCAAGGTCTCAGTTCATTGAGCTTGAACTTCCAAGCCAACCCGGTTCATTCCTAGCCCCTGTGAACCAAACGGGGGGATTCACGGAGCCTTTGAGGATTGCACTCGGCCCTATCAAAGGCTTCCGGGGGTGACCAGCTCCCCGGCAAGCGACACTTATTACGGATTCCCCGGGGCAAACACGCCACAGCCAGGCCTTTATTGAAGCTCTGCGGTGGGGACAAATCCGTGTGACCGGCACAAACCACACACATTGTGCGAGCCGGAAACATGGCAGGCTGAAAAAGCAGCGGCCTCCATTTATTCCACGTCGGGGACTGGAAAGCTGCTGCTGCCTTGTCAAAACCTTTTGCAGAAAAGAGCCGCTGGCCCAGTCCTCCCCTGTTAAAAGGCACCGGAGGGACTTTCGTGACATTCAAAGCCGGCCCGGTCTCCCTAGGAACCGTGTGTTTTATCCTCACGACGCCAGGCACGGCCCGCACTCCATGGGGAAGTCAGCTCCGCTGCTCGGCGTCTGGCTCCGACTCCGGCACGCAGGTGTCTGGTCCGACGGACACGACTTTGGCTGCTTCTTCCTTCTTTTGCTTCTTTTAGCTTGGTCACACAGGTCTGGCAGGGCTTGTGGAGAAGGAAACTGGGAATCAGTCGAAGTGAGGAGGATTGGCACCTCTCGCTGTCTCCTCTCGCCTGGAAAAATGATGGCGCACTGGATATTAGTCCTGGATAAAGTGAATAACTGCACAGTAGTAGCTGGCTTTTCCCAGTACAGCAGTGATGCAGAGACGGGAGGAGGTGAAGGAACTAGACTCCATTGTTGCTTGTCTTGGGGTTCTGCAAAACATGATCAGGATACCACATTTGTCCAAGGTTTCCTATACAGAAAACCATCCACATCTTCCCCAGAAAGCAGAGCTGCAGCAAAGGTTGGGGTTTAACATAGATATCCTGAGTTTTACTCCCTAATCTGCTGACTATTCTTTCTCTAGAGGTGCTCCGCATTGAATATTAACGTTAATGTGGTGCCATGCAACATGCCACTGATGCTTGGACAAACCACCTGCAGTCAAACTTCCAAAAAACTGACAGCAATCCAAGCCCTGTCTTTAGGATACCTAAATTTAGGATGCCTGAAAGTGCTGCTAGTGTCTCTGGCCCCTGCTGGGGGATAGACAGATGCCTGGGACATCAGCTCTCAGACTGCTCCAACTCCGCAGGAAACAGGAGAGCTCCTGCCTGGAGTCTCCAACCTTCACCTTCTCCAGGGCTGCCAGGGAAAACCATGTGGCTGAGTGTTACTGAGTTAGCTTGAGCCAAGTGACACCTGCAATACCAAAAATACTGAGGGCGAAAAACACAGTTTATCCTATCATAGGAGGAAATTACATTCTTGGTTCAAAACTCAAGAACATCTCAACAGAGGATGACAATAACCAGACAACACAGTCTTGGTGGCTGCACTAAACTTCTCTAGCTATGCCTGGGGTCTCCTAGAGAGCGTGCAGTTAGAGGAGCCAAGGCTACACTCATCATCTTGCTATATCTTGACATTTCAGGTTGTACCTCCAAGCGTAGACCTCAGACGTGTTTCCACATCCATCTCTTCTGCTCACTGATGCCTCCTCTCAAGCTTTTCTGTGTCTCTGTTGCTCCCTGTGTTCAACACATTCTTCTTGCATTACTTAACTTGGGCTCGCATGGTCACTCTCGGGCTTTCTCCTTCCTTCTCTCCTACCAATTTTTGCTTCTTAGCACATTCTTCTTAGCCTAAAAGGCCTATTTTTTTCATTGCAACATTTTAAAGACTTTATAAATCAGATGTTTCAACAAACAATCTGCTCCATATACATCTTATCTAAGTCAGAATCTCTAATTTGCCTTTAGCAATTCCCAGGGACCGCACACAACACATTACTCATCTAGACAGGAGATTTGATACCAACGAGTGCTTTGTCTAAATCCTCTTGCCCTTTGTCTCCCCCAGCCACCTTTTGTTCGCTTTAGGGGCTTTGGCCATCACCTAGCCCTGAAAGAACTAGGAATGAATTTTCAAAACTGTTCAGATTACCTGTGTTCCTGCCTGCTCCACAAATGCAGCTGCTGTGATCTTGTGCTTCCTTATGGAAAACAGATGAAAGGGCTCTTGCAAGCCCCTACTTACCTTTATATCCCTGTCTTCTATCTACTAGATATGTGCACTTGCTCAAGATCAAATATACATACACATATACAATTAAACAAAAATTGAATTAATAAATATATCTTAATCTGAATTTTCTATGCTGCTGGTCTGGGGACTTGACAGAGCTACTAAGAATGAACTGAAAGTATTTTTCACAGCAGCCGAAAAGATTCAGACCCTTTCCTTTGGCACGCATCAGTCTGCAAGGCTAAGAGGCTGGAGGCTGCATGTAGATGGTTCCAAACTTTGCTAACCTCAGTGGGAACCGAGAGTCAGGGGAGGAGTTGTGTATGGTGGGAATATTATCTACCTACTTGATTTTCTGTACTGACTTAAATAGCCAAGCTTTCATACCCTTTCATGCATGTTTTGTAAAGGAAAATTTAGAAAGAACTGGTAGTGAGATAACAGAGGCCGAGGTACCTTCTGAAAACTGTATCAGAGTAGACACAGATAAAAGTGATTCTGGCTCCACGTTACTGAATATAAATCCAGATGCAGACTAGGCAAATAAAGACCTGTAGTTGTAACATGAGGGCATGGAATGAATATGTTCTTATCTAGAAAGAACAGTCACAGTTTCATCAGTTCCTTAACGTATGGGACTTATCAAGAATCTAGATCTTATCCGCATTTTATTTGTAATAGAATAAAACACTGATCTGATCAAAACTAAATGTCTGTTCATTGTTCATTGCTCAGACGAGATTCAGAGTCCAGGATGAAGTAAAGCTGGGCTAATAATGCTTAAGTACACATTCACAAATAGTCATTTTGCATGATAGATGAACTTATTTAAAGCCTTTTTGCATTTGTTTTCTGCCAACATTAAAGCAATTTGAATTTTACTGGCACAAAAAAACATGCAAGAAGCTTATTTCAAAATTGTACACAGGAGTATTCATGGAAAATGAATTTTAAATTGCATACACAAGATTCATGTTTTAAGTACTCACACACTCTAACTACGCCAGAGAAAGGACATCTTGTGACTAACTTGGCCAATCACCTCAAAACAACACAGCAAACATGTTCATGAATAATCCACCTGGATTAATCCAAGAATGCATCTGCCAAACAGCTTATGGAAATCAAAAGACATTTGCAGACCTTCCAYGAACAAAGAAACAACCCTCTCTAAACAGACGACTTTAGCAAACTACCCCTTCTCTTCCCTGAGCTGGGGGGGTCCCTCCACGCTGCACATGCCAGAAGGCCACTGATTACCACCCCAGGACATTCAAAGAGTTGTTCAACCCTTCAATAACTTTCCTGGTAAGATTTTCTACCACCTACTTTACGACATTTAGCAAAAGGGGAAGCTGAGCCTAGGCTAGTGTCACAACATGGCTCCCTGAGTCTCAGATGATGGGTGCGTTTTGGTTTTTTTTCCTTTTTTTTTTCTTTTCTATTTTGCTTTTTCAACAGCTTCTGCTAACATATCTCATCAGCACCCAATCCTTGCTATTTACTGGGGTTTTACCTGTCCTGGGCAGACAAGGATTCATTCAAGATTAGATGTTCTAGAAGTCGAAACTGTGCTAGCTGGTACTTCAAAAGGAAACAGAAGCAAGTTTATTTGTTTGTAAACATAATTAAACTGGGGACTTTTTGGGCAGAACCTCAGAACAGGCCAAAAATATAAACAGATTTTAAAAAGTAACACTGACACATCTATTGCTGGCTATGAAATACGATGGTCCATAGGCATTCTCTGGGTTAAGGAATCTCTGTACTGTTGGGATGTGATTGCTACACCCAGTGTTGGACTTTTACATTGGAGTTGGCTACAGGTAAATCAGCAGACAGAGCAGTAGGTGTTTCTAGAGCACATTTAATCTCACATCAGGCCTGTGGAGTAGGTCAGGTGAATTTGGTGAATGAATTGAACAGTGCCCAATTTTTTGCTATTGACCACAGGGTCCAGAGAACTGGCTCCAAGGCAGAGATCTGAACTGTGGAGGCGAAGCGTTGCCAGAGATGCCTCCCGCCCCTGGCAGACCATGGCCAGCAAATACCACTTGTGCTGGTCCTTGAGTCTGCTTTTAAGCCCCTGTTGGTGGCCAGTGTTTGAGACAGCATTTCCACCCGGAAAAATGCAAACACACACATATATGCCAAGTACAACCTGCCTTTACATGAGAAATACTATCCATAATTAGGTAACCTTTTCTGGGGGGTGCCTACTAGTGATTTTTTTTTTTTTTTATATATGTGGTTATTTTATCATTATCCACATACACAAAACCACAGCAACAATGAAATATTGTTACTGCTGTAACAGAGACTCAACCAAGATTCCCCTGACTAGAACCCTAAAAATATCAATTCTACAAAATTACAAAATAGAGGTTTTTTTTTTTTTTTTTTTTCCAGGGGATCACAAAGGAATTTGGCCTTTAACATCTTTTCTGGGCTGAAACTTGGCTGTAAATTTCTCAGCCTCCAACCAGCCAACCACAGGGCTGTGACCCTGCAAGACTACATGAGGCACCAAATGACGTCAGCTCAGCTTAAGACCTAAAATCTTAGGCAATTCCAAGAAAAAAAAAATCTGTCTTTATATAGCAATCTCAATGATGTTCAGCATCTGCATCTGCATCTCCTACTGAATGCAAAATTGACATTCCGACCCTGTGAGGAGAAGTGTCGTTATTTATTTTTATCCAAATGAGCTGGCATCATTAGCTGGACAAGAATAGTTTGCTTGCTTTTGTGTTTGCAGTCACCTTTCTGCTAAACAGCTCTCATTCAGGACTGTTTTGGTACTCCAAGCCAGAAAACTTAAAACAACATCAGTCATATCCCCCAATATACAAATTTTAAAACTGAAAATCAATCATTTTTTCATATTCTTATTAGAAAATAGAGAAGGTAAATAACCTAGTACCTGTGAATGACAAAGGGATCAAGCATCTTTTTTTACTATTGAGCTCAGCGTTGGCAAAGCATCTCAGTAGCTCTGGACGTGAAAATAAAGCAGGATGTTCTGCAGGAAGAGAATATAGCAAATATTTAGCAATTGTTAACTGATTTCCTTATTGCAGCTGTTAACTGGTCCAGTGAAACTCTTGACTGATAGGAGCCACAGATGTGTCTTAAGGCTTTTGCCTGCTTATGTGACTTTTCTTCCCTATTACTGAATCAACCGGATGAAGGCACGCCAACTCATTGGTTGGCCTTGAGCTCACAGCTCAACGTACATTTCTAGTCTTGTTGCCAAAAATGCAGTTGCACCCAGACCACAAAGGTTCTCACGACACGAACTTCTTCAGCCAACAGATGATCACCAAAGACATTTCTAGCATTTCATTTTGAAATCTTTGGTCTTCACCTTTCTCTTAAGGCTTTCTGAGACAGGATTACAATACTTGAGCTAACAGCAAGGAAAATCCTAAAGCTCTCAACTTATTCAGGAGGTTTTTTTCAAATAGAAATAGAGGTATTTCTGTAGCTTTGCTGTTGGAAATCTGCTTATGACACTGCACACGCTCTACATCTTTTCTTTTTACCTCCCACCCAGGCTGGACAGGCATTTTAGATATGAAATGTTTCCTGACCAGGGGATCTCAACATGGAATGTAAATTTATATGGCAAAAGAAATTCAGCAAGAAGATGCCAGAAAAGGTTTTAACATAAATGGATGCACCTTCCTTTGTAGTTTTAATGCTTAAGCCAAACCTTCATAAAGCTGCTTGGTAGAATTCTTTAAAATATACACTAGAAAATGTGTTCCTCTTCTGTTTTATTTTTAGAGTTTAAAAAAAAGTGGGGGTTGGATTATTTCAGTAGGATCTTTTTTAACATTAAATACTGCAATTAAATTATTTCTTCTTTCTAGTCTCAATACACAAAGAAGAAAATCCTGGCTTCAGGGGAATTATGCCTTTGATTTTTTTAAGAACAGTTTTTTCCTTAGCCCTTATAATCTCTCCTCACAGAGTATGTGATCTTGTTTTCTCTCTGCTCTCTTTAGCTCCTATCCTCACTCCTCTTGTCACCCAGTTACATCTTCAGTGACATGTCTATGAGTAAGTCCATTCTTTCTTCTCTGTTGTTACCCCTAAAGTCCTTGACTTTTTTTTTTATTATTATTATTATTATTATTATTCCTGTAAATTACTCTCTTCAGTCATGTTCAATTCAGAGGTTGTGTTCCCCATCCTTCCCCGTTTGCTGAGACAATAAATGCTTTGACTGAAACAGGATTATTTACTCAAAATCGACATTACTGACAACATCCACACCCGCCTTCTTATGATATAAAATGAATATGCCACTGTTGTGGTCAGCACAAAATAAGATTTTTTGCCATGGATTCTGCAGTGAGTAACTACTAGTAACAATTTTTGCTCAATTTAAGTTCTCCTGGCTTGTCCGAATGGCAGATTTTGGTGACAGGAATCCCACCACAGTACCCATTCAGAAAAACTTTAGAAAACTCAACACAAAAAAGGTGAATTCCAGCTGTACTGGAGACTAAAAAAACCCAGAGAAGCCCCTGGACAGTATCTAACACACAGCCACAACTCCAGAGATTTTATGCAAATAGCAGATTTCCACTTTTTTTTCCTGGGAAGGTTCTAGAGACAGACGAGTGACTTGGGAAGCCAAACTCCAGCTCCGGGTCGTCCTTTCAGCAGTCGGGGCGTTGGTGGGTCCCGTGCAGAAGGGGACTGAYGCCACCGATCTCGCGCTCCGCAAGGGGCCAGCTCGGGAGCGAAGCCACGCAGCCCGTCCAGCCTAGCCGCTCACCTGCCAGCTCCGTAAAGCCGGGCGAGGAGAATCCCAGCCCTTTTCCCTCTCTCCGTGCTGCCGCTAGCAACGGAGCGGAGCAAACCGCGTGCGGGAGGGAAGGGGCGAGCGCGGAGGCCTCAGCACCTGGCGCTTGCTGCTGGCTCCGCCGCCGCCTCCTTTCAACAACCTGCGCTCCCGTCGTGCCCGAACATTAGGCACAGGGAATAAAGAGTTCTTGGCGAGATTTGCCTTGTCTGTCTGGATTAGAAAACCTTCCCTGCCAGGAGGGCTTTTTTTATGCGCAACACCTTAGGGGGCTCGAGTGGGGCTGCGAGACAAAGCAGCACACTGCAGAAAGTGATTAGGGGGCTGGGGGAYCACAAGGTTTGAGCAGATAGGGAACAAAAGGTGCTTAAAACTGAATGTCCAGCGCTTGCCCTAAATCAGCAGTTCACAAGCAGCTGGCCAAGAGGTGAAACCAGTAACTATTGCACCGCTCAGCTCCGTGCTCAGCCTGGCACTTGCTGGCTATAAAGTCCCCCTCTGCTGCTCCTGTAAGATCCTCAAGCTCGTTTAGGGCTGTAATTTATTTTTAATTCAGATCCCCGCTGCCTTCTGACTTTGCTACTCCATTTCTGAACAGGTATCACAAGAAAAGAAGTGGGGCGAGCAGGGGTGAGAGGGGCCCAGAGGAGACACCCAGGCCCTGAGGGCACCACAGGCCATGCTGCACCACGTGCCCATGTCACACCAGGGCTTCCACTGGGAACCAGCAATTAAACGTCTCGAGAAACCAGTGATTTCTTTTTTTCTCGTAAAAGCTGTTGGAAGGGGCAAACAGCTGAAATTAAAGTGCGAGCCAGTGCACATGGCTCTTGCAGCAAGAGGCAAGAGATGGAAYGTGGCCATCGGAGAGCACGCTGGACCAGAAACGAAGCACGTGCAGGTGCCCGCGCAGGCGCATCATGGGCTGTGCTGGCTTATCACGCTGCACAAATCACAGGGATGTGGATCCGAGGCTTCTTGAACCATCTCAAGTTTAACTGGGTTGGGCCCATCCCCTTTTACCTCCCAAAGAAACTCCTAATTCAGAGTTTCACTCCTCACCAGACATGGCTTACACCCTGCGTCTGTTCCATTCAAGCTTGCTCATAGTGAGAATTTTAGCCGACCGGATGCCTCTGCTTACGCCGCGATACAGTCGGCTACGGGAAGAGGTGGGGGGAAGGAAGGACGATGAGTAAAAAAGGGATTGGGAATGTGAAAATACAGGAGGATGCCAACCTCCACGACTCACACCCAAGACAGATAGGCAGGGAAGGTGCACRCATTCCCTAAAGGGAATCTACCGATGTGGTAGGATATCCCTCAGAGGAGGAATCTTGTAACGATTTGCAAATTTGTTGGATCAAAGCTTCCAAAACAAATTTTCCATAGTCTGAAAACACAACCCTTTTGCCGTAGTCAACCAAAGAGGTTATGCTGACTGCCGGTGCGGTCCCTCCGAGATAATCAGCAGCACCAATGGTTTCTTCTTTCTTGTTATTTCAGCTGCTACAGACTAAATCACATAAATTATAATGGTGTATACAGCTCTTTATACCTACCTACGTTCCTAATGCAGCCCCAGAATCTCAAGGCCATGCTCGCTCGTTGTTTGCCCTTCTCCCCTGCTGCCACATAACAAAAACCTAAGGTTTCCCCACGCTCTTCAACCACGTCCTTCTCAGGACAAGGGAGGAACATCTTGATGTGCAGTTTTATTAAGTTTGATGGGATAAAGGGAAAACCAGCCAATGTTCATTTTTGGCAMTAGCCTTATTGATAGGAACTGCATTACACAAAACCACATTACACAAAACCACAACTCGTAGCGAGGAGATTTTGCTCTCTGTTGTCCTTCTGCTGACKGCAGCAATACCTCAAGCAAATATTTAGCAGGGACAACCCAATGAGAATTCAACTTCCCCCTTTTTTCCTGTACCTTTGGCCCATGTTTGTGTACCAAACCAATGCACTTTTCACACTTTGCTTGCCTTAGCCTTCATTCTGTGCTACTGAACCCACGTAAGATGACCTCTGGTTATCCCGCGCTGAGTCATCACCACCTCCACGCTGCTCAGAAACCAGGTGGCATATTGTTTGAGTTGGAACTGAGCTACACAAACATGGTGTATAAAGAAACTACATCCGTTTCTACTTCTTTTAGTGGATTTTCATGGCAGCACAACTAGATTTTCAATGTCTAATTGGTACAGCCAGCATGAGCCCTGTGCTGGCTTTCTGTATCCCCTGGACCAAGGCTTGCACGGGCTCTTGTCCAATACTTAGAGCACGACACACTGCAGCAGGAGCCTCAGACATCTACCCTAACCCTATGGGAGTAACCCAGTGTTGGCATGCAAGCTGCCACCTAGGCTGCTAATTATTTGATTATGTACTTGACTTCCTTTGTTATTTTACCAATTTACTGGATGAGGAAAAAAATTAYAAGTGCAATTTTGTGTTAGCCAGTAACAGTCCCTTGTAGTCAACCCCATTTTTCATGCTATTCTAAAACAGCAAAGAAATGTGGTTTGTAACAGATGTATCTTTATGCATAAGCTGGCGTCACAGTTTGGCTCTTCTCAGGAATACTATTAATTAAGATAAAGGGACTCAATCTGTGATAGCTCCAAAGTATAACCTTATTAGAGATGGTGTTTCTGTTTTGACTTCTAACAAATATGGAGCCAAAMCCACAGGCTTTATCAAAAGCTGTATCAGTTAAATGTGATGTCTTTATAATAATTTTATTATATAGTATATAATTTTATATACTATGACCAATTGGAATGTCGTGGCAAAGGCAGGACAGATGCATCAAATTCATACACTGCCTCAATGTGATCTGAACGCGAGCAGTGCAGTTCAGTCCCTCCTAGCTGCACAATTGCAGGTTCACCTAGTATGTGATATTTGTCTGTTTAAACTACCTGTGAGAAATTCATCCCAATATTTAGACTGGAATCTCAAGCACAAATGAAATTCTCACAAAATACTGTATTACCTACAATAACACTCCCCATGCCAGTCAAAAAATCATCATACATTATAAATATGTATTATCCCAATTGCCTAACGGCCCTGGTTAAGCACAAATACAAGGGAGTTCCACTARGGAAAAACGAAGTTATATTCTGCTAGGGAGGATCAATCTGTAACGAGTATCCTGACTTTTTTTWAATATATATATACACATATCGCAACTTTTTTCCACCCTTTCTTCCTTTCTCTTTGAATGAAAGAAAGTTGACAAATTGGGCTGCTCMTATCCAAACCACATGCTGCTTGACTTCATGGCACTTGTGGTTTTAGGGGATTCATTGTTTGCAGAGAGAATATCTCTTGCCGGGAAGATCAGACTTCTGATGCAATCCCATGAAACCCACAAACCACCTCCCTGTTCAAAACTTCAGGGTCGGGGTATTTTTCCTCTTTCTGCTGAATTCTTGGCAGAGGCTTCGGATCGCAGGCCACGACTGGAATCATGAAGAAATCCGAAAAATTTGTTTGGCAAAACCTCTGGAGATTGTTCTGCTTAATCTGCAGAATGCTCCTTTCTGATCCTTTGCTACTGTGGAAAATGGCTTTCCTGCTAATTGGTGTCCCCACCCCTCTCACCAGGGATACGTCTAAGAGGAATGAAAATACATGTGTGCCCGGAACAGTCGAGGAGTCCAAGAATAATTCCTACCACCTGTATCAAATACATTTCTCTTCAGATCACTTAAAAGTCAAAGAGGTACCTAATTCCCGTCCCCACATGCCAAACTAAGATGAAAATTCAACAACTTCTCAAATTTATATTTGAAGCGCTGGTTGTAGCCGCTCAGCCATGGCCACGTTCCACCCAGACTGAGTGGCCTAAGGTCACGCTGACTGCAAAGGATGTCGTGGTTACGGCGCAAGGTAACGAGYAGGGGACAACCTGAGATCCTGCAATTGGGGAACATGCCCTGGGGCATCCCTGGGCTGTGGTTAGCGGGTCATTTCAGAGCRTAAATTTGCAATACAGAACACAGTTTTGCTTTTAACTTGTTTGCCATCATGTGTATCAGCACCCAGCAGCACGAACACACACACAAACAGTGATTCTTACACTTCAAGTCCTGCTCTGAAGATAGGCAAGTCTTGTTCACACACTTTTTTGGGAAAGGGCTGTTCTTCAGCCACACACAGTGAGTGCAGTTGCCTAGGGACATTTGTATATGAATTTGCCCATTTTCCTGCACAAACCAGGTGGTTGCAAACGAATTCCCATTTCTGCTGTTCCAGTATTAAAGGAGATCATTTATCTAGTCAGGTAGCGGCAATGAGCCCTGCATGGTTTAAGAAATCAGTCACAGGCAGCAGGCGACAAGAAACAAATGCCCGAGCACGCACACAGGGAAGGGCTCGTTGCACGAAGTGCCTTCAAACACACCCGCCTGTTAAACGTGGTCGGAGCAGGAAGCATGAAAACCTGTTCACAAATTATTTGCAACACAGAGACAAGAGATAGGAAATTTGCATTCTGGGATTTTAAGGAATAACCTGCTATTAAAAAAAAAAAAAAAAAAAAAAACCCTCCCAAAGCCCCTGTTCTCACCAAAATTGCTAATTCCCAAACCCTCGCTGACATGCACTGGAATAAATAACATCCAAATGTGGGTGAATGAACAAAAACAGAAGTGTGGCATATGAGAAAAATCTTCCTCACGCCATGGAATGGTTCCAAAACTACATATGGAAATTAATATCCTAATTAATAGGGGTTCACAAAGCATGAAATATTAAGGGCAGTCAGAAATAGCTGAAGTAGTTCTGTGTCACGGCACACTCGGGGCACACAAATTGGCACAAAYGCACTAGATTTACAAAAATATTTGGAAAAAAATCCAGTCTTTTCCAGTCCAGTCCTCCATGCGAGAGCTGCATTTAAGTATCTCACAGTACCCAAAGCCAATTTACAACGATGTGATAAACCAGCTACCAAATCCACTGTGTTTCTCCAGCATTCTTAGACACTGATGAAGCAAAGAGAAAAACTGATATACATGCCAGGGGCTATTTGAGGGCCTGTAATTTTGACCTCATGAAAAAAATTTATTTTTCGTCCTCGCCTGTTTTCTAGTTTCCACCAAGAGCTAAAATACTGAGCAGGTTGGAAGGCAGCTCTGCAACTTCTGACCTAGGCATATGTTATCCTTCCCCTGGGAACACATAGAAGAGATTACGGTAACTTTTCTTTTCTTACGCACATCCTCTACTGCTGTTTTTCTACTTGTTTAAAAGGAAGAATGCCAATTTTTGCCACCTGAGGTTTTAGCCCAGACCACTCCAACACACCAGCCACACTGTTTATCTGTTTGTTTGCTTCTTCTGCTGTTGTACTTATAGTATGTCTGAGGAAAATGTTAACCCTGACATACTTTGAAAATGCTATGAATAGCTGTAATAAAGAAATTCTACCCCATATTGTATTTCAGACTTACGCTGGCTGCTCCCAATAGTTAAACCAAAGAACCAGAACCATCATTCAACAGCAGCTCTGGTATCCGCCCAACAAAAATTATATTAGACAAGCCAAAATCATGACTAACAAGAGGCTGAATTCGCAAATGTGTCATATATACAGATATTAATCCCAGGGCATGATCTGCCTTCCAAATTAAGAGACGC
The DNA here is from genome assembly GCA_003342815.1 of Eudromia elegans. Taxonomy (NCBI): domain Eukaryota; kingdom Metazoa; phylum Chordata; class Aves; order Tinamiformes; family Tinamidae; genus Eudromia; species Eudromia elegans. Next base: position 1,745,477 of record PTEX01000102.1, read on the forward strand.
TTTGACAAAGCCCCTTGGGGCACGAAAGGCTTTGGAGCAATTTCGTATCAGGGCTTTCTACCCAGTATTGCAACCACTGCACAGATGACATATGACCAGAGCCCAAGAAAAAGGTAATAGGATATCTCAGATAAACCCATTTTGAAAAACTGCATGGAGGAAGAGATGGGAATAACGATGATACTCTAAAAAAAGGCAAAGCAATCAAACTATAATCAACCTTTTTTTTTTTTTTTTTTTTTTTAATCTTTGGCAGCAAATCTGAAAGAAATATCCTTAGGAGACGGGGCAGAAAACTGAAGTCAGAAATCTTGAGTTCTGCACCTTGCTATTACTAACTTGTTGCAGGAGGGAGGGATCAACCATCACATTGGTGCTTTCAATTTCAAGAGTCACCAGAGAACAAGACARGATCTCACAAAACCCATGCGACGGGCAAGCATGAAAACATAGGGTCTTTTTATGAGCGGGACATGCCAGTGAGGCCAGCTCTGGATTAGCTGGAAATGCTACCACTTGTGCTGTTCAGTGGACTAGGTGGCACGGATTCATAACAAGGTTTACCAAATCCAGTAGAGCTCAGTTCCCATCCGCAACATGAACACGGCCTTATTGAGCAACTTGCTAGTTTCCTTGGAAGCTTACCTTCCTTCTACGCAGATTCCACAACTGAAGTCTTCTTGTGGCTACACCCATCCTGTTCAGTCATCTCGAGATTTCTGCAGCATCTTCAATGCCTTTATTTTCAGAAAGATATATGCATATACTGTGACAGGAGACACTAATTGCATTATAGAAGAGAAACCCACACAGGGCTAGTGCAGATGTAGAAATCAGCTGCAGTTCAGGAGGCTCCTGCAGTTGAGGCCTGGAAGAGCACTGGGAGGAAGTAAGGTGTCTGCTGACTCTTTAGATACTCCTCTACAGGCTTGCCTTATATCCACATATCCACTGTTGGAGATTGGACACAGGGCTGGAGGGCACAAGGACATTGCTCCAATGCAAAATGATCTGCAAAAAGAAGACACACAAAAAGTTCTCACGTTAAAGTTTGTCAGAGGCAGGATGTGTAGAGCTTGGCTTCTTCCTGCATCACCATGGCTGTGAGCAGGCAGCATCCATCCACCCGCCCTCATCCTTGCTCCACCACGTCGGCACCAACACTCCCGCAGGCTCGCCCGTGGGAAGGGGCAACTGTCAGGAGAGGAAGGGAGCTCCGGGAGAGCGAGGAGCAACCGGCCCCATGGGTCCTTGGGGTCCTTGCAAGGCTAGCAGGCAGCGCCGGGACACGAGTCCCCCTCGCTTGCAGGCGCCTGGGGTCCAGCCAGGCTATCTGCAGAGCCCTGGCCACCATGTGCAGCTCAAGGCAGCTCAAGGGAAGTGGCCACGGTGTGAAAATAGAAGGGCAAACCAAAATAGAAAGGAGGAAAAAAAAAAAAAAAGAAAAATGTCAAATACGACTATAAACAAAGCGAGCAGCTGCTGCAATAAAGAGTGTCAGGTTATATTGCCTCTGCTCCAGGACTTCTATTTTCTTTTTAAACTGCTAGCTTTCAGAAAACAGTTTTTAAAAGTTTACGGAGCTCACATAATATCACGCTGTAAAATGTCCCATTCACCTATAACGGTCTCGTAATATTATTTTATGCTGGAAGAAAATCTGGCTTAAACTTTAAACCTCTGGAAAACCTGAAGCACGTCACTGCGATACGTTGTCCCCTGCATCCTTGAGCTCATGATGGCTGAACTGCTGAAGATCTGGAGCTTATCTGATGCTTTTTACTCCAGAAATTGGGCTGAAGCCACAGGAGTATCAGATTCATGAGATTTCTGCTCCTGGAAGAGCCTCTCCTACTCTAGTATTTCTGCTCTCAGTTTCATGAATGGTGGTGAAAAAGGGATCTCAAATGTGTGTTTATGCAATTGCAGCGTTCTGGTTGACACCATAAGCTCAATGGGAATGCTACGGGACAGGGCACACCCCACTCGGAAGCCACAATAGCGCAATGGGAAGCACCTACCAAACACTCTACGCAAATCAGGGAGATCTGACAAAACAGAGAGGACGTGAAACCAGAGACAAGCAATTTTAACATTGCCATCACCAAACCTAAGCCTGACTATTAAAGCACAACCTCCCATCGCTATGTAAACAGTAATTTGGAGAGCCAATGTTTCCAGCACTTCTCGAGGAGAGAACTTGGGTGGATTTCAGAGACGACTGGGTTTGGTATCTTAAACACTTCCACAGCAAACCTCTGACCGCTGCTGAAATAACCCAGMCTGTCTGAGCGACGGCCGCTGCGTAAGCACACACTGGTGCAGGCAGAAGACCAACAAATCAGCCCAACTCCACTTCAGTTGCCCCTTTTTATTTTACCTAAGGATGGGGCTTGCTGAGCCCGGCAGAGATGCACTGCATCATACTGGTTGAGAAGTTCACCCTGCAAGCYCTGGCTCAAAGCAGTTCCAGCCTAGAAGCCACCTGTATTTCAGGTCCCATCGCTGTGCTCAGCACATATTTCCTGGGAATAATCACAAATAATAGATTAAAACAGCAGATTATTAATAATAATGTAGACAGTGCTTAGGATCAGAGTATCATGCTCACTCCTGAAGGAAGCTTAGCTTCTTCAGGAATGCTTCTACAGTCCACAACAGAAGAAGTTATTAAAACTATTCCAAAGCTSTCTGTAAGCTCAATTCAGATTTTTCAGGTTTAAACTGAGCTGCAAGAGGAGGCTGCAAGATTTTTTAAATCAAAACCAGTTTCTTCATTTCCTTCCTAGTATGAAATTCTGCAAAATGGTGGCTTGCTTAGGAGTGCTAACCTAGATGCACTTCATTGCATTTAAACTACTGGACGTGGCTGGGTAATGCTATGGATTTAACTGAATTTCATGTCAGCTATTACAGTGTCAAACCAAATTCAAATGCTTTCATTCACGGGCTACGGACCAATTTACAAAGACTCTTGAATAATGCCTGAACTCTGGAACTTCACCCATATGAAATGCTGTAATGTGTTTGCATTTGAAAGATATTTTCCTCCTTCTAGAGCGCAAACCTGGCCAGACCTGAGACCAGCGTGTTGAGTCAAATTTCCTGACCCACTCATCCCTAATTATTGTGATGGCCCCATAGCAAAGCAGACTGCAGCATTTTTKTAAGCAAATGTGCTTAGCAGAYCTTTTCATGCTCGTCCCCAGCAGTTGCAAAACTTTTACTAAAACGTTAAAATTCAACAGCTCTGACTTTCTTGGGTCAAAATCCCAGATAAAGTCAATGCATTAGTTAGAGGCAAATGTTTTACCAACTTCTGAGAGCAGAAGAGGAGATAGCCATGAAGGGAGACAGAGGTGCCATTTTCTCAGCCAAAGAATCCAGTTTTTCTTCCTCTGTCCTAGAAATAAAAAGTAATAGCAATCATTATGTAACAAAAATATCTCAAAAGAAACAACTCTTTGTAACAAATAATCAAAACTGTTGGTTTCYGACCTGCTTTCCAGTGTGGGGATGTACATTTTTTGCCCTTAGCAAGATATTTTCTTGCTTTCCAGCTAACCAGGCTGATGCATCTCAAGAGAGATAGAAAACGGAGATGTGACACTTGTTTACTTCTGTCCTTAACATAAAACAAACAAACAAAACCCCGCAACTTTCCTTCCTATGATTTTGTTGTTTTGTTTAAAAGTAAATATTTGTTTGAGGCTTAAAGCTGAAAGGTCTTCTAAACTTATCTGGAGAAGCTTTTCCTCTCCCTGTTCCTGTTCCATTGAGAAGATGGGATTTCATAAGGAAAGCTATAGCTGGAGAGAGAGGGTATGAAGGCCCAGAAGAACACAGAAGTCTGTCCAAGACTCTTGGAGTACTCTGCTGCTCTTACTTCACTCTCTCATGCTCCCTCCCCTCTACACAACAGCCTTAGCCCCATGTTTACTCACTTACTTAACACACTAYCAGTCCTATCGTGCATTTGTTCACTAGAAGATCCTGGCAGTCCTCCTCGTGCAGGACTCTCCTGGGCAGGGAAGCTGGTGAGATGGAGCAGACCGTACGGCTGCTGTGCTGGAAGCTGGGCCTTTCTAGCTCCACACTTGCCAGCTCTGCGTGCCAATATATTTTTTAAATATCATCAGATGTTAGGAAGGGCATATGACATAAGACACAAAGATCTCACCTCTTCCTGAAATATTTTAAGGTATAACATTTCATAAAAAGCTTCAGTGACAGAATCGACTTACTTATGATTGACTTGCATTCCCCCTTGACATAACCCAGGGAGATCTGGCGTATTTCTAGGACATTAGCCTGAATATTTCTTAGTTGAACGAAAAATAAGTTTGCGTTGGACTTTTTTTTTTTTTTTGGACTTGTTTTTTAAATTTACTTTTGGGGCTATGCAGAACTGCTAGAGGAGACATGGAAAGCAGCTAGGGAGAAAGCAAGCAACCCTGGCAGCCAACACGCGAACGTTGTGCGAGAGGATCTATAGTCGGAGATGGTTTGTAACACAGACACCAAGCACCCCGTAAAATGTTTCAGATCTCCCGAACACAGCTCCAATGGGCTTTGAAGTGTTGACATCACATAAAATAAAATGCATCGCAGTCCAAATTATCGCACTGGTTTTTCCCCCCTCTCCTCACTTTGATGGCTTCTACAAAGCATTTTATACGGTTGAATAAATCTGAGTAACTCTTTACAAGTAAATCAAACCAAAATGCTTTAAAAAAAAAAAAATTTGGACGCTTGCTACTAGGCTCCTTTGAAAAAAATAAAGTATGTTTCCAAATACACTGCGTACAAGATGGTGCGATGCAGCCTGATGGGTAAACAGCAAAGGAGACGAATCCCTCTCAAAGGCACTGCAATTTTTCACCCTCAGACAATTACTGCTTCCCAAATTAATGACCGCTTCGGTGATTAATTGACAGCCTGCATCTAAAATCAATTGTCCTCCCTCTGATTAGGCTCCACCTTTTGGCGCAAGTGCCTGCGCGCGGTTTGCAAAAATAAAATTTGCAAATTAAGATTAATTTCTAATGGGATCCTTGGCCAGATCTCCCTCTATGTTGCAGCAGATGGACTTTTGTGCGAAATATTTTTCCTGAGTTGCTATAGAAACATGCCAACATATTTCTGCTTAAGTGATTTGCTGGAGAGCTGTTTGTTGTGTTGCCCGGTGCTGACAGGAGTGAATCATTTTTAGTCTTCAATCAAGGCTGATTAAAACCTGGTCTCGGGGTGTCTTACCGCTGCTAACCGCTACTTGCACAAGGGCCATACTGGTAAAGTCATTACGTCTGGGACGTTTCAAGCATGCCTTGAAGAAAACCAGGCAGGTGGAAGGTTAAACTTACCAAAAGGACTAAAAGCYGAGGAAAAACCCTCAAGAAAAGGCAGAATAGTTATGACGACCTCGAAAAAGGGAAATATTTGGTTCGGAGGGGCACATCATGATGGGGACAACCTCAAAACATGACGCTAAGCAAGGGGATGCAGTTGGCACACATTTGGCCAGCAGCACATGGATCAACTCCGGTGTCCCCTCACCCAAGTCCCACCACACACAGACCCCTAAGGCCACGGTGCTGCTCAGGAGACCATGCAGCCTCTCCTCTGCATGCCTCAGGTCTCCCTATGGTCCAATTCAGCAAAGGACACGCTGCTGGTTTGGGATCTACCAATGAAGCTCTCCTCTTGAGAGGGAGTCCCAATTCTGAGGCAATCATGGGCGTCCTTGCTGGGATTTCAGCAGCTGCACGAGAAGCAGCAAAGCYTGAGACGAGACCGAGGCAGCAACTCCCAATTCCCACCGAGCAACGCTGCCGAGATGTCCACGTTATTAAACTGCTTGTTAAASCTACAGCTAAATTTCGCTGTTTTGGAAACAATATGATGTAATTGGATGTTAAAAAGCACATTTCTTAATAAACCTTTATCTCGAGCTGGCTGAGAAGCTGCCTTGCCTTCGTTAGCGAGCCCTCGAGCCTCGCACCGGTGAGCCTTCAGAGGTGTTTGCAACAGGCTCTCCATCTGGCGTTTTCTCTCCATTTTAACATTTTCCTCGTTTCTGTCCCTATTTTTCAAGCACGCTCCCACAGTGGCAGCTTTCCAACTCCTCTTACCTCCAAGCGAAGGGCAGGCTACCAGCTACCTTTATAGTTAAAGCCAATTTTTCTGCTTGGCCAGCTTGCAGGGGATCTTAGTCCATGGAATAGTTGATTTCCTGCCCGTGGCAAGTATATGACTCATGCCTCTAAAAAGTCTAACCTTTGCCGTCCCTCACTGAGATGTCTAGGAGGCCTGAAGGGCCAAAAAAGCTCTCTAGATATGTTTAATGTTATTTCAGAATGCCCAGAGCGGCCTGATTTAAAGAAAAGTTGTGGCAGCTGAAGGATCACAGAAGTTGACCTCGAAAGTAGTTTGGTTCTTGGTCACATGAGTATAAATCTAGATGAAGCCTGTACAGTTATTCTATATATACTGCAGAGACTAATCCTGCTTCAGACACTTTCATGGGAAAAGTGTATYTTTATGTCTTAGACGTAAGATGATGCCATTAAAAAACAATTTTTGCTAAATAAATGAATTGGATAATCCCTGTCCCCAAGGAAGGTGATCCTCCTCCACCACTTGATCCTGGAGAGGCCACWTCTGAGCGCTGTGCCCAATTCTGGGCTCTGCAGTACAGGAAAGACGTGGACATATTGGAGAGAGTCCATTGAGGACCATGAAAATGGTTAAGGGAACAGAGTGTCTCACAAGCAGAGGCTGAGAGGGCTGGACCTGTTCAGCCTGGAGAAGAGACAGCTCAAGGGCATCTCATCAGTGTGTGCAAGTATCTGAAGGGAGGGTGAAAATAGGAGGGGGCCAAATTCTTCTMAGTGGTGCCCACAGACAGGACAAGAAGCGAGAGGATCAAAGTGAAACACGGGAAGCTCCATCTTCCTGATGGAAGAGAACATGAGGAGATACTTATTTCCCAAGACAACAATTGAGCCCTGTAACGGGTTGCTCAGATAGGTTGTGGAGTCTCCCTCCTTCAAGATATTCAAAGTCCACCCGGACATGGTCATGAGCAACCTGCTCTATCTGACCCTGCTTGAGCAAGAGGTTGGACTAGATCTGTAGAGACCTCGTCGAGCCTCAACTATTCTGTAATTCTGTGCTGGCACACAAATACAACAACCGGAACTCATGTCTACATAGAAATATGGTGTTCATTACATGCTTCTACCAACTGTGTTCATTGCCCCAGAAGGAAGGGGAGAAATGCAGGCACCAGAACCACAGCCCATTTTACAATAACTCAACATCTTCCTCATCCGCTGACCCCCCCAGCTCACACAGCAGGAGTTAGGAAAATCAGTAGTCAGTCTAGGATCACCATCAAATACGGCTTCTTATTGCCTACCTCATCCTTACTGCAGGTGAGAGTGAAGTTAAATTTAATCAGGATTTGAGGTTTCAGGTACGGAGAGGAATAACAGAAAAAGTAGCTCCAGAAAGCTGAAAAAAAAAATACTGGGTGAAAAAGCTGGGAAAAAAAAAAAAAAAAAGATACTGGGTGAAGCTATAAACATGTTCTTTACCTTAGCCACCTTTAGACTCCTTCATCTATTTTAAAATGACTGAATTGAAGCTGCCAGAGCAACAAAATCCCTCTTCTATGTAAGTCTCTCTGCTTGCAGAATTAACTTTTCTTCTTCCTGGTAGAAAATTGGAAGAGTCTGATGAACTACAATATGGACAGTCTGATGAACTACAAAACATGTTTCCATAGCAGAATGGCACAGAAAGAAACAAGCCCATCAATGCCTTGCTRAGACCACATGTCTAGAAAAGCATATATTCCCATTAACAACAATTTCATCTGATACCTGGCAAATTCAAACAGTAAGCTGGCTGAATGTCCTGTTTTGAAAAGAGAAGAAGCTTCCAATATTCCTCTTCAAAGACAGGAGGATCCTTARACTGATCCCAGAGGGGTATTCTGGTGTTTCTGAGTTCATTCGTTAGTCACAAATCAACATATCCTGGGTTATACCACGAGAGCTGGGAATTATCTGCAGAGTCGGGGGGACCCACCTCAGTAAATCACTGATGGGGACAGATTTTTATCCTATCTACAGCACTGAGACTGCACTACAGAATAATACTAAACTCTAGCAGTCACAGAGTTGCTTTATCTAGAGGTTAGAGATGGCCTTTTAGAAACAGAGCCATTTAGGAAATGCATACAGCTCACAATAAAATTATTTCATTTTCTCTAATTGCTGCTGAAAAGGAATAGTCTTTAAAAYGACAGCTTGCTTAGAGGCAAGCAAACCGTCATATGTGCTGCCACATGCCAAAGTGAGTGACATGCAGGCAGGTAGATTATCAAGAAAAATATGTAATGCTTCAGTGACAAGGGCCCAGGTATGTCACAGCCTTGGAAATGAAAGTCAGCTGTCCATCTGTGGAGTTGGCAGCTTCTCCCCATGTCTGCTCGGCGCACGCTTCGAGACAGATGTGCAGATTGGTGTTTTTGTAATCAGGCAGTGCGTGGCACTTAGCCATGTCTCTCCGACTAATTTTGATGCATTTAGACACAGGTTGCCACTACATTTCACATATGTCATCAAAATGAACATCTGACAGTTGTGGCAAGAACTGCGGCTATTAGTTCCTACCCTCACCCCCTCTCCTTTCCTGATTTACAATTTCATTTTGACTGTGCTTATGCTCCTATTGGGTTTACATTTATATCCACGCAAGTGCTCATTAAAAGGGTATTTTAGTTTCAYGCACTAATATTCACATGAAAAATGCTACACGAGATGCAACATCACATTTCTCAAAACCTACTGCCAAACCTCCGACACAGAAACAACCCAGCCAGGGATTTATGCCGTTTTCTCAACAAGAACCATGCACACACATGCAAATATGTTGTGTGAAAGCAAAAAGGAAGACAAAATTCCTTTTAATATTTGCCCCAGCCAAGCCCTGTACCAACCTCATTTTATGCGCTGGATCCCTCTGAAGAAAAAAGCTTATTCTAGACCACGTGTTTTCTTTCAGTTCACCCAACTGTAATATTTTTGCCCATCCAGCTAGAGAGCAATAACCACTCACATGCACACAACTAACCAATATATGCAAAATTTCAAGCATGTAGTATGAATCCAAGCAGCTATCATCTCAGACAAATAATTCCCAATGAGATAAATAACAAGTTTTCTCAAGGAAGTACCAGTGTATAAATCTCCAGCAGCCTCAGCAGAAGAGCCCACACCAGGTTTTAGGATCCCCCACCTGAACAAGAGGTGAGTTTGCAGCAGGCTCTGCAGAGGAGGCTCTACGTGTTGCTGTTGATTCGATAGGGGAGCCTTTCCTTCGCAGTGCAATAATTATCCCCAGGCTGGCAAGGAAAGCCCACGAGCCTGATGATGACTAGGGAAAAAAAAATATTCAGAACCTGATCAACAGTGGTAATTAAAAACACCTGTGACAACAAAAACCTTAAGAGCCTTACTGAGTATCTTGGCTGAAGTTCTGTCTTCAGGGCCTTGGGGAGCTGTACAAGGCTTTGCTGCATCCTCATGGTGAGACCTGTTTCAGAGGGAATTCCTCCCAGCCCAATGGGAAACACTTCTGTATCCTCCTAGAGGTGATGCTTCTATTTTTGCATCTGCAGCAAACACAGCCTAACACAACCTGCAGCTGAGGTGGGCGAACAGCAGAGCTACCACTACCTTAACAAGCAACACCAGTCACTGGGTAGGGGACACGATATAGGCATTAGTGCAAGACACACGAATCCTGAGCAGGAGCTGGTGGCTGAATGCAGAACAGCAGGCATGCACCTGGGGATACTCGAGAAAATGTTACTACACACACTTCAATAGCCTTGGTAATGCCACAACCCCACTTTCTGCACAGATTATGCAGAAGAATAGTCTTGAGATAGACTATAGTTTCCAGTGTGCTTGGATTTACTTTAGGTGGAATGGTTGGGCATTAATAAAACCATTAATTCATGCTAGATCATGAAAAGAAACTCCCCTCCACCCCTATGCAAGTCCTGTGGCTTCTCCATATTCAAATATGACGCCCCCTTGCTTGGTTTCCATGGCTCATTCACCCAGATACCTCAATCTCACATGTTCCTAGTTTTGTGCCATGGCATCTCCGTGGCCTGTGGCAGCTCTCAGAGCAGCAGACCCCACAGTACCACACGACAAAGTCACATTCTCACAGGATGAAGAGGCAATAGCTCGTTTTTTTTACCAGCCAGAATTGCACTCACGCTAATATTCCTTTAAGCTGAAAGAGGCTATGAGACCAAGCAAGAAAGATGAGCTTGGGTCAAACCCTCAGCTTGTGGGAAAGACCAAATCTCTCCTGATTGCATCTGAATAATCTCCCCTTTCCCACCTGGAAATCCACTTTCTTCGGCTTGGGAAAGCTCGGGAGCTGCTGATGCAAACCAGCCTCGCACCACAGTAATTTCTATGAGCACAGAAGCCTCTCTTTGCCCTCCCATATTTCAGCCTTGCCCTCCAGTACTGAAAACTGAACCTTCAGAGTGACCCAAGCTGTTGAGAGATACACTTAAAGCTATAGTAGTCTAAAAGGGGGAGCTTTAAACATATACTGCTCTGATATGCTATATTAGCAGTCCCAGAAACCACAGTCATTTTCCACTAATGTGCAAGCAGTGAAGCAAAGACAGTGATAATTAAATTTCCTTCCTTCAGTCTAGTCCTCAAAATTCCTCGTTCCATCCTTGGAAATCTCACATGAAATATTATTTATGAGGCTCTGTAAAATCATTGCCGCGGTGCAATATATTACTACCTACGTTCTATTTTTTTCCAAACACGCTCCACTCCCTCCTATTAATTCTCTCACCTCTACAGCTCTGCAAGAGACGGCCCTCAGCAGGAGCGTTTGGTTCCATCAACTTCCTCCGGCTGCCAGCTGACGGTCCCAACAGCCATGAACAGATGAGTCACAGCCCCAGGGCAGAACCTCTTGTAAGAATATTCGGAAAACTTCTTAATGGCACGAGGTGTCACATAAAGGAGCTGGCGGTGGGCAGGAGCGGGACGTACCATCTCCATGTGGAAAAGTTTTCTCTTGTCATAGTCCAATGCGTTTCTGAGTGTGACATATAGGCAAAATTCAAGGGCTACAGACACAGTCACGGGGCAGATTTTGGTGGGCATGGCTAGTCCAATAGCTAAAGAAGTTGGACTTTAYAAAAGCAGCTTGTGCATCCTATGACAGGTTTATACAATATGAGGAAGTAAAGGGCTAGGGTCAGTACGTGCCAACACAAATCAGGGTCTCTCCACTGTCACCAAAGAAGTCATGCCAATCTACACTCACTGGGGATCTGGATAGCGTTTCAAAACCAATGTTAGTATTAAAAATACTCCACAATCAATACGCATATRAAGATCTTGTTTGAAAAGCAAAACAAATTCAGGACATAAAAAAATAATGCGCATATCAGYGCAAAAGCATCCATGCTTTTCCAAAAAAGTTCCCACTGAAGTCACAGCACAAAATGAAATCTGAAGCTAATACTGTTTATTTTAGTAGCCCTGCAGAAACAACAGAGGATGTTCAAAATTCAAGATTACTGCTGTCTTTGAGCTCCTCTTGAGTCTCATTTTTCTGCCTTTTGTTAACCCTAAGTTCCCTTTGTTCTGGGGCTGAATTGTGGGTTTTTTGTTTTTTGGGTTTTTTTTTGGCCTAAGTGGAAAGGGATGACTAATTGATAATACATATGGGTTTTATTAATTTTCATTGTTTTAATATGGTTTTTACCTTACATGTAAATAAATTAGGAATCCAGGTAAGAAAACAAGAAAACTTCCCTATTCAATATGGCTTCAAAGAGGGATTCCCCAGAAATCGGAAAACAGGTTTTGCATTCAGGTRACTGAGTACATATGGGATTGGACACAGCAAATGAGATCATTGATGTTCACATGTTCTCTTAACATAACTTTGCATAGAAACTATAGAATCGCACAGTTCACTTCTCAAGAAGGCAGCTTAAATTCATTWAGCCCATTACAGCTTTCCTGTGTATAAGATGCATGATAGTCCATGTTACAGGATAACAGACTATTGCTAAAATACCATATTCCTTTTCCCCATAACTCTGAAGTAACAAACACATGATACTGAAATAATGTGCAACTGGTCTAACTGGCAGCATCAGAAAAACCAGTTTCTACCACTTAAATTATGCAGAAACTTCACTAGAAAATGAGTAGGAAAAGATATGAATGTATCGTGTCTCATGTGGGACAATATACATTGAGATATGACAGTATATAAGTATTGGTTCTCAATTAATCAGCTTCTTCACACTAGRGTGAATGGCTGTACTGTTGGGCTGGTTCTGGTATCACATTCCCAGGAAGAGAATCAAATCCCTCCGGGGCTGCACAGTTAAAGAAATTACCTTTTCCTTCAGAGAAAGAAACAGTTTCCTAGAAGGTCCCTTTTACTGTGATATTGTCCCAAACTCACTCCAGTCAGTAAAATGGCAAGACACCAATACTTGTATGAGGACTTTGATTTAGCAGACACAAGGGAAAAATAAAAGAGCTAAATACAGGAGTTACATGACTCTTGCTTTCGTACAAATTGAAAAAAGAAATCACAAAACACGACATTATTAATAGCACCTAAAAGGTGTTATGCCTATTTGATGCCAGGTCACCTTGTTGGCATAATACAAGTCCTCAATGGGCCATGGACACATACCTTAATCATAGCACCATTATGGTTGAAAAACACCTTCAAGATCAYCAAGTCCAACTCTAATCCCATTATCACCGTGCCTGCTAAACCGTGTCCCTAATCTAGAGACACTCTGCAAAAGAAGCCCTCCCTGCTGGTATTCTCACACCTAGTTAGGTGTCTAATATCCAATCTCTGCCAAAACAGCTTTAAACATCCAGGACAAAACCTTGCTTCAAGGGAAATACTTTGTTCCCAAGGGACCACATGCTTTCCCGAGAATTATTATTTTCCTGTATGTTGCTTGGGAGTGACTGCCTAGGCCTTGGAAACATGCAGTCCCATGCCCCTGAAAATCACACGGTGGGGCATTAAGGCATCCTAAGGCACGTTGTAGCTTCTCTTATCCCCTTTCAGGCACATTTCAAATAGGTGGAGGTTTAAATACCGCAAGGGAAAGCTACAGGCACAAATGACATATTTGTTTGTGTGAATCCACACATGGCTAACCTTACAAAATGTAAAGCAAACCCTAATAATGGGACCCAGACCAAAATGGAAACCAGCTCTCCTCAATGAGATACAGATCCTCGTGTCTGAAAAGTTTGCAGTCAGCTACAATAAAAATCATGAGCTAGAGCCCAGCCAGCCCCCAAGTCTCCATAAATATCAATTTTCCCTTTTTTATTGTTAGCAGAAGCAGCTTGGCAGTGGCATGCCACCACACTATTAGTAAACACACATTATTATAAACACAGAACAGAGATCACAATAACCATCAAGAAAAAAAAAGGAGGAAGAAATTATCCAGCTAACAGTTTCCAAAGAAAATGATTCCAGGARTACAAGGGAGTTGCAGCTGGATGTGCCCTTGCCGTACACCTGGCTCTCCCTGCCACTGTCCCCTGGGCTGGGAAGCCAGGAAAAAAGCTGTGGAAAAGCCCTCATGGGCTTCCCACAGCCTCCGATAATGCTCAAGGGAGGATTTCTTAATTGCCAGCCTGGCAGATGCTGTCAGTTTTGCAGGGCCCAAGCTGTGACCCTTCTGCTTTTTAGCCGCCACTGATGATAACAGGATGCACCATGAGAATTTAGGTAAGACTGTGCTCATCTGGGATCCATTCACACAGGAGACCCGGAACTTGGGTTCAGGACCCCAGTGAAGCCATGAGTGACGCTGGTCACCACAAGAGCCTTTCTTAGGGTGCYGCAGTAGAGCCAGCAGTTGTAAGCACCATGGAAAAGGACATTTCTATGAGGTCACCAGGAAGGGTAGAGCGAAACCAGAGAAAAAGAGATCAAGGACAGAGTTCACCAGCAAATCGTGAAGGGTAACGATGAATCCTCCAGTCTAAGTTTGGTCTAGAGAGTGATCCCTTTTGGATCTGTTTTATATAGACAGCTCTGCAGAGTCAATAGTCAATATTCTTCTTTATTTATAGGGAAAAAGAGAGGAAAATAAGTCTGAAAATCATGTTCTCTTTCTGCCTGGCATAGAATATAAAAATAGTCTACGACTTGTTGAAGTTCTCAATATTGGATGCAGACGAGCAAAATTGCTCAGCAATTTTAGCAACATCCCTATGGAATCTGGAAAAGCGGTTAGAAGTGGCAGCTTCACTAAAGGAATTGCTGGAGACAGATTATAAAGCCGGCATCTGCAGTTCAAAAAGAACAGCACTACGGGACTCAGCTGTACTGGCCCAGTGTCTTACCTCGGTCCTGTGGCTGGACCATGCAGCTAGCAGCAATTTCCTTTGGAATGTCCACTCGAGCACATCTGGTATGCCCATATGGGGTTGGACAACAAGTGCATTTGTTGGACATACTGTAACGGCAGAGGTTGACACTAAGCCTTTAAGTGGTCACCAGCAGACTTTGAAGTTAACAGTCTATTAAGATGAATGGGGAAAATTCACACCTCTCGGGGCTATTGTTTTAGTTGGTCTCCAGGCTCAGWAAGACAGCAGTGGATTGATTTACATTAAGAAGCCTACAGTAATGTTGGCAACCAAATGAGCTATGGAACGTAAGAAAGAAAGAGAGAAAAAAAAAAAGAGACAAGAAAAAAAAATGTAGAATCTGGAAAACACAGCAAGAATGGCAGCAACACAGTGAATCTACAGGATCCATAACCTTGCCAGCACGGCAGAGCTGGATGTCCTTAGTCTTKCTTAAATACATGTACATAGTTGCTCAATACACGTCTTAAATTCACAATAATGCAACAAAGCGGCTGTTGCAGGGTCTAGTTGAGTGGGTAAARTAGTAAAGACAGATGGCAACAGATTAGCAAATGTTTTTTTACTACTTAGCAAATGGTATATACTTCTCCAACCAACTCAAGAAAGCCCAACATGTTCTCAGTTTCACTTCATTTTCTTCCCTCTTTCGCTTTGCTGGAAAAAGCCTCATGTTTTGGGGACGGGATATGTCTGCACTGCAGGGCCAGCTTGGAGTTTTGGCAAAAAGTCTCAGCCGGCCCTSAACTTACAGACTCTTATAAACTGCACTGACACCTAACCGAGCCTTGGTGAACTACTTGTTGTTTCCTGTTATGCTTATGGATGTTCTTAATATTACACTGGCAGAGCACTGGGACATGGAACAAAACCTTTGGATTCCAAACCCCCCAGTCTTCCTGTTTTCACRATTTAGCTACAACTGTTTGCCATGGGGTCGCAACGGAATCGAAGTGCTAGGAGGAACCGGGAACACACTCAGCTCTCCTTTCTTAGACAGATGGATGGATACGAGGGAAGACAGACTGCACTGAATACAGCCATGCAACCAGCTCCGGAATACTTACGGTAGAGGCCAAGGGAACCACAAATATGAGAATGCCGAAACCATTAATGGTTAAGAAAATGCGATAGTGATTTACRAAGAAGCGTTAATCTAGTTCTGTTTGGGTTACTGGTGAGTCATCCAAAATACTACAGCCAAGGTATCATCAGAGGGTRGCATGCACATTGGTAAGAGAACTTAAGATTCTCTCAACTCAGATACAGAATTATTTAAGTCAATATATCAGTCTTCTTAGTGATTTGTGATTCAAACTGTACATTCTGTACACAAATCCTGTTCAAGAGGAAAAAAATATAGTCTCTGCTTTGAATACTTTTGCCTAGGCTAAAGATCCTTTCCCAACACTTTCAGATTCTCTTGGCCACTACAAATAATATCAGGGTCTGGAAAAAATATTTCTAGAACATGAACATTTTGTCCCTTTACAGTAAATCCAGATTTCCCAAACACAGCTGCGTCAGTGTTTGAGCACTACGAGGGCGGCTGGCACCCTCAGCTCCCACCCATTCCCACTGGCGCRGAGGCAGCTGGCACTCAGGGCTGCACACCCGAGAGCTTCAGAAGGAAAAGAGCTGGGTCTTTTCCTTTACACACACGGGGCTACCTGGAATTAAGCTGAGCTTCCTACTGAGCAGCTGCACATGGGTCACTACTGGAGAAAAGGGAAGTGTGAACAGCTAAGGAGCCATTTCAGGTGTCTAGACCCAAGCACCAAGTGGCATCTTCAGTTGCTCCAGAGGAGCAGGTCTGCCTGACACTCTRTCCTAGCAGTCAGCCCCATGGGGACAAGCTGCTGTTCTGAGCATCTGACACGGTGCTAAACGCCTGAAACACTCAGGGCAGGCTGTCAGTCAGCCTTGATGTTCAGTTAAAAAGGCAGCAAGTGCTCAGGGCTCTTTGCTGAGAGCATGCACAGAAAGGCTCATCCAGGCCTTATTCCCTAACACCAACACATCACTTATTTTCAGTACTTAAAACCTTAAGATACAAATAGAAAGTTACATTTTCTTCCAGAAAACARGAAAAAGAGAGCGGATGTTTGTGAATTTGGGGTTAAGGAAAACCCAGCAGAGGCAGATAGTATCTCTAATGTCATAATGAAGATAAGCACATGAAAAGGGCTACTGTGGCTTGCTGTTGGCTCCTAGTTAAGCAGTGGGTTTGTAAAATAACTCCTTCTGATTCATTTTCTGGTTGCATTATGGTTCTTCAGTCAATTATGGATTACCGCATTGGGTTTTAAACGAGATTCCTGGGTAAACAGCGAGCAGCCAACAAATCCATTTCAAAAACCAAGCCGCAGTGTTTATCACCAAAGCTTGATGAGCATCATCCTTCCGTGCCAGCCTCCACCAGCCAACCACAGCGSTTTCGACTGGTGTGCTCAAGCCCTAAAAAGTCACAGGTTCTTTGTGTGCACAGAGCCCCTTTAGGGCTTTCCACACGTGTTCCCAAACAGCTTGGAAGCAACGCAACAGTCAACTGCCAGGAACACCCTATGGCTGGAAACAGCATCTGAGAAGCTGAGAAAGGTAAAAGAGATGCTGTGGTGTGAAAGCCCAGGTGAGCTTATCAAACCATAACCCTCTGCTTAAATTCACGAATAATCAAAAAAAATTGGATTTGAGTTGGCCACAATGGTACCGGTGGAGGCCAAGCTCCCGCTGACGTGGGGAATGCAACCCCAGGACGTGTCCTGGGCCCAGCAGCACCGTGTTGGTGCTCTCAGGCTTTGGGAGCAAGAAGGGGGCTCCACAGGGCTGCGCTCCCTGCTCGAGCCTTGGCCCTGCAGACCAGGGTATCAACAGCATGGGCAGGTTTTGCACAAGCTGGACCAACACTTTCTTCAAGAGACTGCTTAGGATTTGAGTTCATCCACAATAAAACCGTTTAAGCAATCGAGTTTATCTCCTCTCTGCACACAGGAAGAAATTTAGCTACACATCGAGACACATGCAGTTAAGCCCTGATATACCAAACTGCTGCACTGGTGGAATTTACACCTCTCTATTTCCTTGTGAAGGGTGGCACTAGGCTATACAACATGTRTCATAAACTGAAGTTTTTGACAAACCTATAGGGCTATTGCACTTGCATTGCTATAGTAAATAACTAATGCTATGGACATATTATCAATCAGCTTTTATTAAATCACTGGCACTGGAAAGTGCGAATTAATCAGAATTGGAAAATGAAAAGTTTTAATGCAAATTCTGCAGAGAAGATTTTTCAGATTCAAAGTAGATTTTTTTTTTGTCTAATGAGGAAATAAGTATTCACTCTGTACCATTTCAGATCCAGCCTCTAACGTACAAAACAGACACCTTACAGGTTAGCTGAAAGGTATGCATGGGGGTTTCTTTCTCTCATATCAATGTTTAAGTGTTTTTTTTTATTTTACAAGACCTCACTGTACATCCAAAAAATCTGAAACCTCTTATTTTTCAAAGCGAATTCCAGTTCTTGATCAGRATTCTCCGATACAAAAATAATGAGGAACGCAATCAGAGATCCAACTACCGAGAGACGCTCCTGCTTTCCCCTCACACCTTCACTCACATCGTCCACCAAAAACTGTCTTGCCCCTCAATACTCTGCRTAACCACGTGTGAAGGGCAAATCACAAAGGAGTGCAGAACCACCTGGCTTTTCACTTGGGCATGTGATAACCAGGATGAACTAGATCTACTCCCCACCTCCCTGAGTGCAGTATCTAARCATGTTGGCCTTAATCTTGTCCCCATTGTGCAATTAAAGTTGCAGCAGCAGCTCAGAAACAACTGCAGGAGGGGCAGCTCCATCCCGAGGATGCACAGAGGGATTCCCAGGGGCCCACGTTCATTGCCACGTGGATACACATACCTTCTCTCCCCTTTAGGATGATGCCATGCTCCTTCTTGGTCCATGGAGATGGCAGCAAGTGACAGGAAGGAGGTATAAAATTGCATAAAAGGTCTGGCGTAAAGCCATGTTCTAAAAACAAATTAAGGATCCAACCCTCCAAGGATTCCCATTAGGTCCTAACCAAGCACAGAGATCTAAAATGCGTGAGCTTGGAGACAATATTCATTAGTTTTTAATTACTGCAACCTGCTTGATTTTGGAGGCGTTAGAGCCCCACTGCCTTGACTCAACCATCCTGTTCACACGCTAGCAGACAGGCCAGGAGGCTATTTAGTCTTTACTCTCTGACAATACTTTGCAATCTGAGCTATTTACACGCTTACATCAACTGTATTTTCAAGAGGTCTTTGAAAAATGACATATCTTCCCAACAAATGTCTTTAGGCTTCGAATGGTAGTAAAGAGATAGAGAAATGTGCATCCACATAAATTATTACCACTTTTTCTCCTTTGTGGCAATAACTCAAAATTACCTCCGGGCAAGACCCCAAATCCGGTTTTATGGTTTGCCTCGACAAGAGGCTGGTCAGGCAGATAAGAGACTCCAAAGCTCTGTGATGCTGCAATCTCTCCTACTTTTTTCCCCCTTCTGCTTTCAACCTTGCTAAAAAATGTTTCYGAGGTACCTTTAGCTCAAGAGAAAAATGTTCCTGAAGCGCCTTTAGCTCAAAGACCCTTTGGCTGATCTAACATCACCTCCAAGACAACCAGAACTGCCTTGTAGCATCAACTGGATTTCCATCTGTGCCGACTGCATTGTCCCCAAAGCAGAGGCGGTCGTCTACTTATTGCAAGCTCCCCAAGTTGATGAAGAGTCAACGAAGAGTGCCACTACAAACAGCACGTTTGGATTTTTCTGATRTTTCTGGTGTTTGCTGAGTTGGAGATGGTGATGGAACTATAAAGTAAGAAAATTCAGTGATTAAGCTCTTTTTAGATGGAAATTCGGGTACAATTASTGAGATTTCTTTTTTAGGTTTTTGAGACTATTTTGTGCTAAGATGTCCAAGCACAAATAATTGGAGTGGGGAGTAACAGCAGTCTCTTTTCATGGAATGAGATACTTTGGTATCCAGAATCCCAGCACCACAGATAAGCTGCCAACACTAGAGTAACACATACTCATGATCTCAACCAGCGAAATGATCCAAATATTATTCTAATGGAGAAATGGTCACTTGCCGGCAATGGGGCCGGCAAGACACCAATGCATAGATTTATGGGTGAAAAYGTAGAGGGACTCTGGATGATCCAAGTTGGCCTGAGATTATTGTTGGCTGTTGTTTTCATTTAACATGTGTGTCAAGGGAGTTCTGACACTGGGTTGATCTAGCTATTTCATAAGAAAAAAAAGTAAGAAAATAACAAAAAAAATCCCTCTCCACCAAGGTTTATACAACAAGACGAGTTAGAAATGAAAACYTGCTTCTCATAAAACACTGAAATGGCTCCATAGTGTTTTTCTGACTGCTGGTGGTTTGTGACAGTCCTCCTTGGAGTGGAGGCAGCAGCAAAGGCAAGTGGATTGGGCCTGGCCCTAGGGACATTTTTGTCCTTGCCCTGGSCACATCATGATTTTCTTTATGGTTTTGAGAATATCGCTGCAAATTACCCACATTTCTTCCAGGTGAGCAAACGCTAGGCAGCAATTTTGTTAAGTAATTATTTCTCTTCCTTTGCAAAGTCTTTGCAAAGCTCCCTTCTGAGCTTGTGACTCGTCTGTATTAGCTGCTTTACCAAGGCAAGGCGTTTTATATCCTTTAAGTTTAAATCTGAATCCTCAAGCAACACTGACTGCAGTGACATAAAGAAGGCAGGAATTGCAGAGTGCCTCTGTCACCACTGGTCTGGCAAAGTGACACTTAGAGACCATCAACCAGTCCAGCCTCGTGCCTAGAAATATAGTCTAACCACCTGGAATAATTTAGCAACCTTGTGTACGCTTTTCTAAAATGTTTGGTGCAGAACCTGTCCCTGCGAAGGGGTTGCACRTGACGGACAAGATGCCTGCCCTGCAAGAAGGAAAGGACATGTTATAGCAGGACAATACGAACCTTAATGAAGTACTCTTGTCCTGGAGCTCAGGGCTACGTTCACCCACATCTCAGTGTACGAATCAAGTGTAAAAACGATGGGGTTTATCTCCTGCACCCACTCAAACACTTGACCTTCCCTCTTCTTCAGAGGGGCAGTTTAAGGCAGCACGGGACAGAGAAGAGATGGCGTTGCACTCATCAGAGAGGAGYGAGACTTTTTAATTGCTATTGGCTTTTGAGAGATTTGAGTAATTCCTATACACACCGTTTATTTTCCTATGGCCCATACTTTTCTGGTRAAGTGGCTGATGCCAAGGGGAAGCTGGGAGAGATGAGGCCAGCGATTCGTTGGCTTTAATGCACAAGTGAAAGATGCCTTCAGTCAGCTGCAGCCTGTGTGCCAGATTTTCTTTCCTCAGTGCTCTCACTTTGGGGTGGAGGGGGCTGGTCTTCCTCATGCTCCCCYTGCTCTCGCACAATCTTTGTGGAGCTGCAGAAAAGAATTCTCCCATAAATAAACAAAATATTGAGTTACACACTGTGCAAGCGACGACAGAAGAGAGCCCCAAGTCATCTTCTTCATTTCTATGCACAACATACGTGCCAACTCTCAGATAAAAGATGCATGAAAGAAAAGCGCATTGCTTCCAAGTCCACATAGTTTTGAACTAAAATCACCAAGTCGTCATTTTCCACCTACTCATGTGCGCGTGAGGGTCTTGGGTTCAGCCGCCTGCTTGCCTACCTCCCCCAGCATGTCTTGCAAACAGCCTTCCCCTTTGCTCCTGGGAGCAAAATGGCCCTCGAAGGCTTTAGGGAGCTCAAGAACCTCTGGTATTTTAGCTGCTGCAACCAAACAGGTGACTTTTTAATGGGTGACGAGGCAAAACACAWAGTGCTGACTTGAGACCTTCTGCAACATCTACAACCRGCTCAAATCAAAGATGTAGCTTTCYCTGACTTAGCTGAGAATCAGGATTTGACCCTAGGAGCCTTAATTTGGGTTTAAYTGGTGCAAGGTCTATGCATGGTTCTTTGCAATGAAGGTAGCTTCCATGCAGATCCCACTGGGAAAAGCAGACTTGCTGCCTGGCAGCACCTTCTTCCATCAGGCCAAATGGATTCATTTGCAAATTATTGGCACTTGATGATTTTGTCAAATTCTCCTCGTTGCAGATCACCAGATGTGTGCTCTGAAAGACAGCGGGTCAGATGGCAGAGCTAGAAACAAGCTTCATTTCTTAAGTAACAAACCCACAATTATGTCCAGAAAGTTTCTGTAACAAAACTGCACTGGCTTCTCCACAGCAACGCAGTCCCTATGCCATTACAGATGACTAAGGGAATGASTGGATTTCAACTTTTCTATCATCATAGATGACCTAGAATTAGGCTGCTGTGTTTTTTTTTTTTATTTTTATTTTTCCATCATTTCACATCAGAAACACTTCACTGAATATTTTAAGGCTTGCTATAAGACATTATTCATGAGAAAATGATTCAAAATATTCAAGATTGAAATATCAGATGACCCTGGGGGATTTAATTATCTGCTTCTAATTGCTTATGTAAGTTGCTTTGCTTTTTGGTTCTCATGGGATGAGGGTTCTTGTGTAATTGAGCTTCTAATGTTCTTGACCATGCTTACGGTGAACATTTTCCTCTAGGGACTATTGTCTTCCGGGATTTTCCTGCAGACCCTCCTTACCAATACCCCAATGTACTAGAAGACCTGCAGAACCCGAGGGCAAGGTCCAAACACTAAATTCACTCTGGGTTTCTTGAGGCACCSGATTCAGTACATGAGAACACATTGCTTCTTTAAAAACCTGTTTGGCTTTCATGCACACACACTGACCGTGACTTCTCCAAAGTACAGCCTGGTCTTTACGAGCCCTGGTGGTGAGAGGTCCAGGGTAATGCTTCACCACAGCATTCACCAAATACCACAGGGATGCCTTTACTGCACAAGATGCTGTGTGTTCTACAAAAATATATAAAGAGGAGATTGCGATATCTCGGGAACAAGTAAAACCTAGTTTGAGGAAGAAAACAAACAGGAGGGAAGTGAAATTCAATTCTATAAATTGACAGGAGAGAAGCAATGCAATGGAAAAGACTCTGAATGGATTAAGACCAACCCCATTCGGTACTTTTCTGACTGATCACTCCTAATAAAAAAGGGAGGAATCTCTAGGTCTGCAGGGATACATTCACAAGAAAAGCTTAAACAAAGTAATTGGACCAAAATGGTGATTAAAGAGCTCAGTTTAACAAACTAGAGCAGTTTTGGTTGTGCAGCCACCAAGGATGGAAGYAGAATTGTTTCAGATGGCTCAAGGAACTATGAGTAGCAGTTATTGGATTCAACTGAGCCTGAATTTCCTCCCCAAGAGGTCTATTAGACTCGGACACAGTTTTTCTAAGTGAAAAGGTAGAAGCARCACGATGGCTCCAATTACTAGACCAGATCAGGCTCTGGGAGAGCATGGTMTAGGGAATAACTCTGTCAGGAGCTCACGAAATGAATGACCTAATAGCTCTCTCTCATCTCTGATTTTTCACACGTGAAGTGCAGCACCACAGGCTTCTGCATCTCACAACAGTGCAAACTTGTGTCCCAAGACAGCAGCYGTGGGCCTGCCTGCCAATACAAGCCCTGCTCAACAACGGTCCCCATCGCTGCAGCAACGCTATGGCAAACGGTGCAATTGTGGGTTATTAGTTTTTCTTTGTCTWGATCATTTAATTGACATCAAAGCTGCATTGTAATAAGCCCCGTGCAGGCCCACATTGAGATACTTCATGCCCCAGGCAAACAACAGAGATAAAAGAAAATGACTTTTCTTACAACACTCTAATTGTGGAGGCTGGGAGAGAGACCAGGTCTCCTSAGATCCTGTCGCCCTCCTGAATCTCAACACCCACCAAGCCACCTCTCACCTCACCCTGTGTTAGCACTAGGAGGGAATCTGGGCCAAGCTCTACAGTTTCCAGTAACTCTCAACACCAGTATTTACTTCTACATCCAACTTCAACTGTGTTCCCCATAAATGCCAGCCTTTTTAAACTACAAAATATTTTCCTAGGTGTTTTCTTCTGAAATGTGGACACCAGGTAATTCTTCAACTGTTTTTCAATGGGTCTTTCTTCCATACACACATGTATGAGCAATGATAATTCAATATGACATATTCTACATGCTCCCATAAGGAGAGTGACTGTGTAAGAGATACACAGTTCCAGCAAGACAGAGCTTGAGAGCACCTCATGGTCCTGCTTGGATGGTTCCCATTTTCTGCTCGCTAATATGATGCCTGGAGCCTCCTCAGCTCCTGCCCATGGGCCCAGGACCCCAACTTAGCTCAGTCCGGTGCCATCAGGCCCTATCTGAGCTAGGCCACAGGAGTGCCCTTCTCCAACTCCATCACTGTTGCGGATCCAGCTCTGTAGACCCTGATCCACGCACCACCTGCCTGTGACCTCAAACCTGCCCAGAGATCACTGGGCTGCCTATGACCGAAGTCACCATCATCAGAAATGACCTTCATGTGTGTTCCTGGAGASACCTCAGAGCTGCCTCATCCCCACCGACTTCCTGGAGGACCTGGGCTCCTGATTGAACCTGGCTAGCACAGCACTGCCCACAGTGGCACCTACCATAAAACCTGCCAACAAGTATATGCATGCCCAACTAAATCCCCGTATCAGAAGCAGTGAATGGTAGTAAGATATTTCCAGCTACAAACCAGTCTCAACAGTCTTCCCACACAGAGAGTTGTGAAATGAGCTGAGCAGTAAAGTCTGCTGTAAAAATTCATCAGTTCTGAGAGGTCCACAGTGCATCCGAAATGCCTCATGGACCTCCCCATCATCACATCTGCACGGTCACGTAGATAACCAGGCTATTACAGCCAAATTTTCTTGAAGGTTTTTCCACATTTAGAGCAACCTTCGGAATATTTAACAAGGAAGACCGAGTCCTAAAAGTTGTTGGGTCTTTCAGTAGAACTTGGATAACTGTTGGACCAAAAATGATAGGCAAATTCTTAYACTTAAATGAAAACTGAAAACAAGATTAAACATATATAATATACATGCAATGCTTTTTCCACCCACTCTTGGAYGAAAGCTAAAACTTTTGTAAAACTTCTTACCATACATATCAACAAATAGGTGATCTAACATCAAAGCACTGTAAAGATTTGAAACATTTCAGAACCTGTGCATAGTAATTACATATCAAAAGTGTTCACCCACGTTTACAGATAGGAAAATGAAGATACGTAGGACCGTACACTTCCTCATTGTCTATATCCAATGGAATTATAAGAACAGTAAATCTGGCTCAGAGAAGCTCAGCAGATTTGCTTAAGTTCACAAAAGAAAGTCAAGGACTGAGCTTGAACGTGAACTCAGGAGTTTCCAGTCCTATTTTTCCTCCACTTGATTATAGTGACTTCTTGTCAGAGATGAATGTTCTGTACTTCTGGTAGTACTCAGAAAAACCTTTTGACGCATATTCCCTTTGAAACASTTGATACTAGGATAGACCAGAAAGCAGACTAAGCAGCCCCACGATGTGATCTGGTTGAGTAAATCCAAACCAGTATTTGTAGTAACATAAAACTCCCTACTCTCCTTCAGACTGACATGGCATCACCATGCGCTCATCAAGTCTTGGCAATCTCTTATTCAGCCATGCACCTTCTCCAAAATTATCTGCAAAAGAAGGCAACAGTGGCAAAATKCTCCATAATGACCAGCCCGGTAAAGCGACACTCAAAGATCATTGACCAAATCAGCCCCACGCCTAGAAAATTAATGTACCCGGCCTCGACAGCTGTATTCCATGTCTGATGATGCCCTCATTACAAATGCTGAATATGCAACCACTTTTTCCTGGCAATAAAACCTTGACACAAGCTTAGGAAATCTACTGTACTTGTGAGAAAAGTGAGGTAAGAATATGTTTCCATTTACTCTCTGAAAGAAAACAAAAACAAATGACCTGCTACTGAATGTCCTTTTTATTCAGAAAAAATAAATCAGCAGCAGACATTCTAATTTATGTTTCACTAACTTTTCCTTGAGATTATTTAAAAGAAAAAAAATGGCTGTCTCCATGGTTAGCTGGGAGAACATGAAGGATTTTCTGGTCTTGTTTGTTCTTGGTAGGGGCCATAAAGTTCTACATCTTGCTGAGTTCCAGTCACTGCAAGCTCATCCAAATTGCAGTGACATTTCATAAATTAAATTAAAAAAAAGAGAATATAGTACAATCTTAGTGGCAACTTCAAGGGAGAAAAGAAGGGACCAGAAGTGAACTTCATCTGCAGGTCTGACTCCTAGTAAATCAATAGACTCCAGGTTCTCCATTCAGTTAAGTCAATGCCAGAATGACTTTTCCTCTCTAAGAAAGAGAAAACTGAAAGACAGAACAGGGTCAAGAAAAGCTCATATCCCCACGGAGGAGTCAGGGTCCCATGGAGAACAAATGGAGGATGAGACTGTGCTAACAGAAGAGACTGTTTTCTGGAAGAAAYTTTGGGAAGGGCAAGCCATGGTCCACGATGCTGGTGTGATACACAGGCTATAAGCAGAGGAATGGCTCCATAAGCAGATAAATAAGTAAGAAAAAAGAGATTCAACTTGGTCATAATAAAATTGCAGCCTCAACAGTCAAAATAGAAGAAACCCTGGAGAACAAAAACTGAACTGCTCGAGTGCAGAAAATGAAATAGCTTCTGTGTCATGGTACAGAAAGGTTGGCCAGGTGRTGAATCCAATCTGACCCTCATCACTTGCAAGAAGCCTTCACCAGCTGCAGCAGAAAACAACCATGGACCTGGTGAAACATGCATCAAATACTAGCAAAATGKTTCCAAGTGACAGAGGGAAAATTGATCCTACAAGTATTTTGGGGGAAAGCAAATAGATTAACAAAATAGGTGGGAAACAATTTCTTGCTTTCCATCAAGTCATTTTTCTCTASTGGTATGCAGAGGTGGCACTGAGCACATGGATATGTTGACCCACCAGCTTCACAAACTCTTCGGTGAATTTGGTGCTTGTATTGCTAACAGCAATTTTCTTTTCACTTCAGGGTTCAGCATCTGTGTTTTATGGCAAGAACAAGTGATTTCTATCCTTTGGGACCAAATAGAATACATTTAGGAAGCCGCAGGGCGACTGTTTGAAGTCTGAAATCACAAGGCTTAAAGACTCAGTAGGATAATGCAATCTGAACAAGAGCCTTGTCTCAGATTCCAGTAYGATGGGGCTTGAAACAGAAGAAATKGCTATTTTTGATGGGCAAGACTCTTTAAAAACACATTTTGTTGTAGAATTATTACTRTTGCATAACTGCTACACCCACTGCAACACCAAATGCCTGATGCCTTAAAGACTTCGCTCCAGCCCTCTGGTCTACMACCTCTCCAACATCCATATTTATATACTAGGGACATGATCTAACAATGGCTGAAATCAGGAGAAACCTCTGCAACTTAACTGCACTCTTATTTTGATATTTTCTCTACTAATCAAAATGTATACAAAAACCTTCAGCTGGAGAGCATTTTGGTAAGAATAACTCAAACAACAAAATGAGTCCATTTGCTACTATATGTATATTTGTCTATCAACCTTTAGGTGTCGTTTTTCTGTTTCTTTCTTGGGCCTTGAGTCTTCCTCCCTAAACCAGAAAATGTGTTGTTATGGGATAATGTATTCTGTACTATGTAGTTTGTACTTAATTGTATGAATACCACTTGCACCATGAAATTTCTGATTTACGGCTCAGATTCCTAATTTTCTTCATTGCTGCACAATACCATATTTTGCTTTCTAGTGTCACAAACAGGGCAGATCATCTGCTAATGCTTTACTTTTTTATATGATAGGGCTGCATCAAGCCACAATTGAACTACAGCAAGGCAGAAAATGCAGCTGTGTATGAACATTTTCATAAAGACAACTGTACTGTGCTACACACTCTAAGCTAGACTACACGAGGGACAGCAGTTATTGCAAACAGAAAGAGCATCACATASAAAAAAACACCTAGACTTTGTATCAAACTGAACCTTAGTCTTATATCCAGCCATGCTCAGGAGTAACCTTGAGAATGTGAGATTTTTTTTAAAACATGAAAACCATTTCTATAAAATCACTTCTGTTCATGAGATATGCAGTCCTTTTAATCTTAAAATGTTCACTAAATTAAAATGGAAAATTTTCCTTTACTTCAAAAAAGAAAAATGCATGATGTTAAACACTGAAAAAAATATTACCTCTATATAAATTTTTCATAGGGACAAAAATTGTTTCCTTATCAGTTCYATTCACCAATTATAAAACAGGGTTTATTAATCAGGAGCCTTCAKTGAGGAATTGGATTAGCAGCTTCAGGATTGGCAGAGGACTCTGGCAGAGGGCCTCAGTACTTCAGGAAACCTCTTTGCCTTTGTTGGAAAGACAGTTTCCTAGCCCAATTTTCTCCTCATTCTCAGACTTCTGCACAGCTTCCACTGAGCCCATGAAGAGCCCTTATCTGCAGACCTTCAAAACCCACCTGGATGCYACCCCATGCCATGTGCTCCAGCTGTCCCTCCCTGAGCAGAGGGGTTGGACTAGACGATCTCTGGATCTTAACCATTCTGTGTGATTGAGTTTTAGATCCATTTCTGCACTTGTCCCTATTAAAAAAATATATCTCCGGTGTCTCAGCATCCACGAGCGGAGGCACCCATGACAGTAAGTTTTGGAGCAGCAACAGCACTTTCCTTCCACTCTTGTACACTCACCATGCCTCATGGAGACGAGATAAGCAAATTGCTGTAATTAGAAACATGAGTTATTATCAGTTATGTCAAGCACCACTGCAGCTTGTCSTATGTGGTTTTTGCAAACTTCCTACGACACTGCTTTGCAAATCAGCTCTCGTTTCCTTTGAGGGGCACGATACGGTGCAACGCTCGACTCACACGGTCACACATGATTCATATAATATATAGCCAAGCCTGCCCCACGTACCCTTMCCGCTGCATGTCAGCTGGCCACCTGCCCCACCGCTGGCTTCTTCTGGGGAAAAGCACGGCAGGGACACGGGCAGGCTGACCTCATTTGTTTGCCTACAGGAGGCCAGATGATTTTGGGGAAATGGTGGTTTAGAAATGTTTTGAGCGCGCATTAATGAGTCCAGCGTGCTGATGTACAACGTGAGATGCCGAGCCGTGCTCATACACGCAGAGCTGCTCCTGATGCAGCAGAATTTACCTCTCCTTTCTTTCTCCACCTCCATCCTCAGCATATTTTCAAGCGCAATGCAAAAAGAGAGCCCGTCCCCTCTGGCCCCTGACCTTTAAATGGAGCTCTCAGCAGCGTTCCACCATCACAGCTCCAAGGAACGTTGCATTTCCGCCTGGAAGAGGTAGATTTAAAAAACAGAAAATATATTAAATGGAAAACACAACTGGTCAAAAAAAACATACTATAAATTACAGGCCTGAGCAGAAGAGAGATTTTTCTTTGGGAATCAGTCACTCATGTTCTCCAGGCTACACTACATGTTACAAACAAAAAAAACCAAAAAAGAAGAAAAAGTGGAGGATTTTTCAGTTGGTGCAGGAAAGGGGTTTTGGGGGTTTTTTGTTGTTTTTTTTTTGTTGTTGTGGGTTTTTTTTTTTTTTTTGGGGGTTTTTTTTTTTTGAATCAGGGAAAGGAAACTTAAAAAACTTAAAATGCAAGGGAAAGACCAAGAGCAATCAGCACAACCTCAGGCCTGAGATAAGGCAAGGAAAATGAGCAGCTTTGGGCCTCTGTGGGGCATCTTCACAGCACTTAGGCTTCTTTGGCAAAGGCTAGCCCTGTAATTATAACCCATGAAGTTTGCTGCAGACCAGTGTCTTTGGGTGTGCAGCACCACGCATCTTCTCAGCAAAACAGCTCTTTAGTCCAAGCTAACAAGCTCTGCCACCAGCAAAGCTCCCCAGTTTGTGTAGGATCCCATATGAACATTGCCAGACCACTTTGGATGGGAGCGAACTCATGGAGTACCTGGCCTGGGGTCTCTACACCCATGCTGCGGACATGCTTATAAATACGACAGGAGTTGGATTTTCAAATGACTTAAAAGGATTCACACATTCATATTCCATTATAATTTGTTGTTATTAAGATCTGTGCCCCCACAGGCTCCTCTAAAACACTGAACTTAGTATTTGGCTTCTGGAGCACCACAGCATCTGATGAAGAGACTGGTAGACATTTTAGAGCATCTCAGGATGCATGTTCCTCTTCAGTCCTCTGCAAGAAATAACACAATAACACAAATTTACTCTCTTTTTAATGCATTTGTGTTTTTAAACTACAGAATAACCTGCATTGTTCAGTGGYGATTCAAGTAGCACCAGAATGAAGATGAATCAAGCAGCAAAATCAATGCAGTTTGCCCTTGTGCATGGCTCCTGATGAMAACCAAAGCAGCTCTGAGTCTCTAAGAACGGAAACGAGTACATCCCACACCATTTAGACCTGCACACGCGAGCCAGTTGCTGTTCTCTGCCAGCTAACAGTATCACGTTCGTCCTTTGGCGTCCTCCCACATCGGGCTAAGTCGCTTCCTAAAGTCAGCGGTATCAGAGCAAGGGCAGTAAGCAAGTCAGGCCCTGTATTAAAAATACCTCCTCACTGTGCCACTTCTGGAACACTGTCATGAGCCTTGATTACAGAAGATTTTACGCTGATATGCGCTGCTTTGCACGCATTTTAATTAAAGTTCAGTCCACAAGAGTAAAAATTACTGCTCAAGATTTTTTGTTCTGTTTTTTATATTTTTTTTCCCCAGCAGGTCTTGAAAATAGAATCGAATAAATCCAAACCGTTTTCAGGGCTGTATACCTGCCTGCATGTAACCATCATTCTCTTTGTGCAGCAGTGAGAGCAAATGCTTTAGAAAAGCAAAGTTCAAAAGCCTTTGAACTGTTTAACTGCCCTGAAGTCACAAAGCAATTCAGAGTAAGAGGGACCACACAGCCTGACTCTCTGCCTTTATAGCATCAATAGCATTTCACTTCTGAGCAGCAGGATGGCTTTGAAGCCCATTTTTCCCATTGTTCTCGCCCACAGCGGAGTTGCTCTGTCGTGAGTGAAGACACGGAGCTTTTCACTGGACACAACGCTGGAAGCTCCATTCCAGGTGTGCACCAAACATGCCCCAGCCTGTAGCAGGACACAGGAGTCCAAGCCAACGGCTGGTCCCACAGACAGCTTCAAGCCACATACTAGATGAGGATACTGAGTCCAGGAAGCCAGACTAAATCTATCTTGTGTGATATTAACCCCCAAACACATTTAGTGTAGATGCAGGGGCCTCAAAATCAACTGCTTGGKTCTACAGACATCCTTCTATCCCACTGGATTGCCAATAGACATAGCAATTGCTGCTTCACTTTCTGCCCTGATGCCTTCTGCCCAGGTCTGAGACTTAAACTCAGTTCTGACTGACAGCAGTCACTGTGGAACCAACCTGGGAGCTCAGCTCAGTTTCTCTGAGCACAGTTTCTCTTTCTGCACAGTTAGAGGCCACACAGCCCCTGTCCCTGGACTATCCCAACAGGTCCATGTGACTAAGCAAACCCCTCATCCCAACGGCCTGRGCACCCCGCCGAGCAGGAGCGGCTGGGAGCAGAACTTTTCTCTCGTTCTTCCAAGTGCTGCTCAGAGAATCCGGCTTTGGAAATGCWCGACTCTTTCACTCGACTTTGCTGATAAAACTAAACCAATTTGTTGACTCGGAACAAAACGCTCACTGGAAAGCAGGACTGCAGTGGATTCGTGCCCAGGGAGAACTTCAGTCTCCATCAAAGCCCCAGGTCCTGCTGGGGAGAGGTTTTTCTTTTTCATTATCATCATTTTTTTGAAATATTTTTGAAGTACTTGAGCTTTTAGGACCCTTTTTCACAACCCCCACCTCTATTTTACTGCTAGACAAAAGGAAGACCAAGCTGCTTCCTAATTTCCCGGATAACAAGAGAAAGACAGAGCTGAAAAAGAGACTGAACCTCTCGAAAACGCTGGCTTACACCAGGAGAATAATTCTCATCCGGCTTCACCGCAAGCACCGGAGTTCACAGCTAGTCAAGAGTAACCGCATCCTTGTCACGGCAGGGACCGCAAGGAGCCGCACACCCCAGCTCCAGCTGAAAGGCGGAATATTATGGAATATTATTTTTACTCAATCGGCCGCGCTGCTATGACCGCTTCCTCCCCACCGTAATCTCACGGTGTATGTTCATAAACAGGATATAAAGAAGGAACTTTGACAGTAGACACTTTCAGCTGGGTTCCCCCCTCCAGGACAGGCTAGCTCCTCAGTAATTACTGCTGGCACGAAGYTAGAGTAACACGGTAACGAAGGGGATCCCTTGAGTTATACTCCGCCTCAGCTACCCCCATGGAACCTCATTAACTTCACTGAAGCTGCAGAGAAATAACAAATTGCAGAATTTGGCCTTATTTTTTGCAAATGCATCTTTTAAAATTGCGCATCTGGAATTTGAGTTCTCTTCCAAATGCTGCATGTGATTTGTTCTTGCCAGAGCAGCACACCTGGGACTAAGAAGGGGGTTTAGATAAGTGCCTTTCCATATGGCCCACTGATAAATGATTCATTCTGCACAGCTTAACTTTGAAAATAAATTCTGTATCGTTAAGATATTAAGATACCAGCCTCATATTTTACCTCATAATTGCACTTCACATATCACAAAAAGGGCTTTTCTGGTGTTTTTGCTCCGGCTGTTTGTGGACGCAGCCCGCAGATCTGAAGCGGAGCTCCTGGAGCCCAACTTCTTTCCTTCTCCTTCCAGCACATAGATTTTTCTCTTCTTCAGAGGATAGTTAGTTAAGTGGCTTAATACCAAAAAAAGAAATAATTGTGGTGTTCTCACACATAAAGTTACAGATTCCAAATCCTGATGTGAAAGAAAAAAAAAAAAAAAGATTAGCAAATACTATTTTTAGGAGAGGACTTAATGAAAGATGCTGCCATGAGAAAAGACAGCTTAGGGGAAAGCCAAAGTGGACAAATGAAGCCATGGCACAAGTCCTCAGCCCGCTCCCAGGTACCGATGGCAGCGTGACAATTTTGTTTAATTGGTCCTTCTCTCTTGCCTATGAACTTCCAGTGTTATCACTAGTACAATATTATCCTCTGCTAGAGGAGGGAAYCCTGCCAGAAGATTTCCCATTCAAAACCAAGCTCCATCATGCTGTAGATTTTACTCCTGACAGCCATAGCAATAGATGCACAGGGCTTCCAGCTGGGTTCCCCTTTGGAAGCACATGAGAACACAGAGGGGAATATTCCTATCTCCATGTCAAGGAAAGCAGAAGAGGAATCAGGATCTAGGGAGAGACGCTAAGAGATTCCCCTAAGGTCACCTGAAAGATCTTGAGGAAGCCTAAGGAAGCAGCCCAAGCCTCATCACYGTCTGCTGCCTCCACCACCACAAGCACAATACAAATATCTGAGCACTCAGTTACAATCCTGTTCCAAAATGCAGTGGCCTGTTGGTCTCCGAAAACTGCCTGGGTCTTTCCAAGCAGAACTGAACTAGCTACATGCAGGCGAGGGTCAGGAACCACCCACGTGCTTTCAAGTGAAGCCAGAAGGATGGTAATACCTYCYGAGCTKCTTTTTTCTTTCTTTTTTTTAATTTAAATCTCCTTTAGGCATGAACACTTCCAGAACTGGTGAGACTATCTGCTTTGGTCCTACCAGTCTGTAAAGCTTTTGCTTAAATTCACCTTCCTTGCAAAATAMACCAACAGTCCAAGTAACTAGAAGTAAAGGAAAGAAATTTAGCACAGGCAAATTCAGGCTGCACATCTGGAAAATATTCCTAATGGTAAGACCGGCRAGCGTACGGAACGGGCTCCCCCGGGAGCGCGAGATGACCCGCGGTTGGAGTCATTTTAGACTGGACAAGGCCAAACGCTGGAGGGAGAGTCGGGAACCACGTAGCCATGGCAGAGGCAGCAGCGATTTGATATACTAGGTGCTGTCTCCGGCTTCGCTGGGGGATTACAGATCTACCCACAGCATTTTTCTTACATCGTACACAGGGACGTGTACAGTTACCCCATTAAGAAGGATGATTTGAAAAAGTCCAGGAAACAAAAAAAGAAAACCACATTCTGGACTGAGGAACCAGGTCTTCACTYGGGGTGCAAGGAGAATTTGTCAGGTCGCAAATTCAGCTGGCATAAGTCAGCGTAACCCCAAGAAAGAGGATCTATGCTGATCTGGAGCCACAAAGTATTCCTGATTGCTATGCAAAAGGAGAAAATCCATGTTTCCTCTGTATTCCAAGTGCTACTACAAACAAGCTACAAAATATGGTGTTATTTGTTTACCAAAGCCCAAAGAATTAAAAATACAACAAGTCAAAGTTTCATCTCYAGAGCTCCTTTTGGAGACAGGGCTCTATTTTCAGTCCCAGGTGCAGTCTATAGACGCTTAGGCACATGATATTTTGTTCTGTACTAAAGCAGTCCCAGGTGAGAGTTCATGGATGATATATCTAAGAAAAAAAAAAAAAAGACAAAAAAAAGACAACAAAAAAAGCCCTGCTCTCAGTTCCAAAAATCTGTCTTCCATCTTAATTCTATCCATTTAAATTTATTGCTGCTGAAATTCCCAAGGTCTGCCAAAATGTAAGGAAAGTTGCACATAGGCAAGTGTAACCAGCATAGCAGAGAAGYATTCAGAAAGAAGCAGAGGAAGAAACCTAGGGGAAGACTAGGACAGAGCAGCCATCTGCAGTGATTGCAGCAATGCTAGGGAAGTATCCTTTTAAACGAGGAGAGCAAACCCAAAACACAAACTCGAGTAATTCCAGCCCTATGAGATGGCATCAGGCCAGGGCTCTCTCCAGCCTCYGATCACGACCCGTTCTGGTGAAGCTGGCAGGTATCTCCACGACTTCTCTGTGCATTTGGATTGGAATCAGCCAAATGCTCGAAGGTGAGTGGAAGCAGCRTAAAACCAACTGAAGATACTTTGAGGTGACTGGTGACAGAGAATACTCTGGCAAGTTATTGGTTTTCATTTGCCCCAAAATTCAGCTGAAAGAAACAAATAGAAATGGTCAAAAGGAACTTCTACTAAATTTGAAGTATTTTAATTCTATTACTAGTTTTTTTAAAAAAAGCTCAAATACTCACACTTTGCTTAAAAAAAAAAAATTGCAACGTGGAATTTTCACACGTCCTTAAAGACCACATTTTTTTCAGAAAAGCTCTGTCAAAAACACTCCTAACCAGTTCTGTCCTATTGGAAGAAATCCTCTCTGAAATCTATCTTTTTATAGAAAAAGCTACAGAGACCGTTCTGCAAAGCTGAGCCCTAGACAACCGCAGTTAGTCCATCGACTGGATCTAGCCCGCATTAAAACAGTGTGGAGGTGCTCACTGCTCACTTCTTTAGTTAGTTCTCCATGGCTTTCCAAGCATAGAGCTTAGGGAGAGCTCTTTAACATTGCATTTTCCTGATACTGTGAATTTTAGGGATAAATGAGCATCCGACCACAAGACAGGAGGACTGTATGGCCAGAGGACCTGGTCCGGTCCTTCAGCAAGGGCTTGGTGGTGATTTCCAGGAGACCCATGTTAATTAGAAACGTGCAGACAGGGGTTRGAAATAACAACTCTTGTACAGGTCTTAGACACTGATCCAGACATATCTATATTTTTTTCCATTATGTCAAGAGCTTTTGCACATGGGGCCAGCAGGTCAAGCCTGTATACATTGACATTCAATCAGTACTTGGGCAAAGCAAGAGATATTTTGCCTTAGTTTTCTTCTCAGACAACATCTAAGAAATAGGCATCAGATCAGTCAATCCTTGGTCCAAGAAACACCAAATTAAATGTCAGGAAAGGGCCAGACGACGTGGCCAGTGGTCCCCACTGGCCCAAGAAAGTGCGAATCAGAGAAAAATCAGCAAAGTATCACAGTACTACAGCAAAATCTCATTAATAAAAGAGAGAGAAAAAGCTTGGAGACAAGGAARGTTCCCCAAGAGCAAAGCTCATTCAACTCTGCAAGTCTCCCATAGGAAAGCAGCAGCAGTTCTATTACTTGAATCGTTTTCTAACTAGACTCATTAATATTTTTTAAGAAGCTACTTTAGGAAAACTGTTTCACTGACAGGGAGGTAGACACGATGATCTAATAGGTATTTTCCATCTCTCGATTCAATGAATCTTCTTCATTTACACCAAAGAAGAACTTAGCTGTACGTCAAAGAAAATAAATTTCTGAAGAGTTTTATTTTTTTASTATTGACCTCTGCCTCCTTGTTGAAATGTCAGACTGATGCTTATAAGCACAACTGTCCCCCAGTGAAACCTTGCYTAATGCAATAATTTTGGAAACAAAWTCTGGGCATGACTACTATTAATGTTTCTCAGTTTTCGATGAAACCTCTCTCTATAGACAGGAATGCAGCAATCCAGAATCTGAGCTGTCACAGCTTGCAGTGAGTCACACTCATACACTCGTACTTAGGGCAAGGAGCTGCTTCTTAAGAGAAATCACAGGGAGTCCAYCAAGAACAAAGTGTATACAGTGAGGGTGCAAGGAACTAACTCTGTCCCATAACCCTATCTGATGCTTTCACCATGCCCATCCAGAGCATTTTTGCCCCGTGACAGACCCTTTCAAAGGTCCAGACACCACAGTAGGGACCAGGGAATATTTGAAATGAGAGGGACTCTGCACGAGGTTAAACAGAGGAGCAACTGCATGTGAACCCACAGAACAACTCACTAGATCGTTATGTCAAAAAGAGATAAGACCTGGTCAAAAYGCAAGCCCTGGACAGCACAGCTCAGACCCAGGGAAGAAACACTGTGTACCTCAGCAGTGATGGAGTCAATGTTTCCAAGAGGAACTATGCTAGGAGTTGCTCATACCATACTGCATCTCCCATGTGTTTATCCTTTAGAGATGCTCTAAAWCCTCGGTCTGGGTTTTCATCATTAAAATACTTTACAACCAGAGCAAGAGCTACAGAGGATGCAGCCTCTCTAGGTAGCACTGTTCTTGTGAGACATATATTCTATGTCTTAAGACGGTGCTGCTTCGCAGCCCCTTCATGTCATCACTGACTGTATCTGGCTACAACAAACACAACGTGCCACTGTCCAACAGAAAACCCAATGTAGTCATTGCTTGACCTTATTATCAGTCCCTTTCTGTGCTCCAGCAGAGCCCAAGACACATCGCGGCACCAGGGAGAACTGCAGACTTGACCGTATGCACCCACTCCATAGGGGCGAGTCCTTCTTACAGACAACACAGACAAAATCAGTGTTATCTTCCCAGTCATAAAGTGGAAGAACTGAGCCCAACAGCCTGTTAAAGCCAATGTAAGTTCTTCTTTTTCCACAGGTTGTAGGACAAACTAACTCTTCCAAATCAACAGAAAACGGAGACTCTTCACATGTACCAGAGCCACAACCACACGGCCCAAAGCTCCATATCTGAGGATGTGAGTGTGGAGTTCTGGTCTCTTAAAACCATGGAATCTTTGCCACTTGTTTCAGTAAGGCAGAGAGACCTGACTGTGCCACTGGCAGCCTACACAAGCAGTTCACAACCAGTCCTGATGCAAGTTCATAAATCCCAAATCTCAGTATCATGGTCCCCAACTCTGGGACATCCTGACACCTAGTGGAATTAGGAGACTCAAGGCAGAAGAATCAGAGACCTGGGCTGCCCGGAGCCTTTGCACTCAGGCACTCAAGTCCCATGATGGCCCAGTTATCCATCTATCCGTGTCTCACAGACCTTTTAGTGGTATTCGGATAATCCTGGAGAGAGACGATTATTCTGTGGTCAGTCCAGGCCTTCCAGAGGAGTACCCAGTCTTGATGTGACAGCATGGCAGCACAGAGAATCCACTTCTCCTGTCATTGAGTCTACTGAATAAAGCTGTTCTTGTTTACTTGCTATGTAAAAGGAAAGCTGGAGTCGACTTCTTGACATTCAAAGGAGCTAGGAGCACTTAGCCATGTGCATGGTCTGGCTCATATAAGGACTCCAGCTGCAGTGTTGCTACTATAAGTTGACTATTTTCCTTTCCAAGGCATGGCTATTGAGTCTCCATAAGAGGCTTGCAGGAAGGTGACTCCAGGCAGGCTGCCGTGACTGCAATGCTGTGACTTGTACAGACTGTCCTAACAWCTAACACTGCTGGCTGCAGGCCATGAAGTGCAGATCTGGCTGCAAAGCTTAGAGACAAATGACCAAAATATCACTTTACTCCTTCTCAACATGTGTCATTTTTGYTGTCTCTTTGGCATAGTTTTAAAAAAATATTTCTCACATCAATATTTGACATTATTATCCTCTCTGCTCTCAAAGTACTAGTGGAATCTTTTAAATCTCAATCTGCATATTAATGTGAAGTGAGGATGTCTTTTATGGTGGAAATTCAAATTCACCAACCACCTGGCACTGTAGTTTCCTCACTCACTTCAATGCCTAGAAAGGCTGGCATTATACTCTGCAATTATAAGGGGTTCAYAAGTATATTTTTTTTGCCATCAGAACAAAAAGAGTGTCAGTGCCAGAATACGACTGTGGCCTTCAAAGTCACTAACCCAATAATTTGCTGACTAATGCAAATCGCTGCTTGAAGTTTACCAGGAAACACTGGAAAACTTCCAATTAAAATCCTTCAGGGACTTCTACTAATGTAATTTACTACAACACTAAGAGGGAATAATGTGTTTCAGGCAGAAAGAGGTAGTTTCCCTAAGATGTCCAAAGAAAGCTACAAAGCCCTTAATTACCCTGCGTTCTCCAGCAGCACAATCAAGGATGATTAGCTTTCTTCTTTCTTTTCTGTTTTTGGAGTAAGTTATGRAATAATCTCCGGACACGTGATCTCTTTTGTGGTTTCCAGGTGAGCTTTGGCTTCCTTTAACCGAACAACTTTAGCAAACACACTTTTTAGAAAGTTTTGGCCGTGCAGCAAACAACGTACTGGGACCATGCATCACTTCACACTGAGCTTTAGGATTTCTTCAAAGATGATATTATATAACTGCCACCATCTGAACTGATCAAATGTCAGCTCACAGAGCTCTCTAGYGATTCGACAGTGCTACAAATCTTATTCTGTGCAATCAATCTTATCCTCCTTTCTGTGAGTATTTAAAGTCTCTGCTCCAGGTCCAGGGTTTCTTTACCAAAAATACAGTACAGCCACGTGAGAAAACAATAGATTCKGCCCCAAAAAAGGTATAATTTGAGGATGAGACTCCCCATATACTACCACAGTGCTAGGCTAAGAGTGGCTTTGCATTATTTTACCACCCYTTTGATCCAGCTGGGGTTCAGATTAGCTGTCTACATGACAGGTACRTATCTAGAAGCTGCTCAGGGCTGCTGCAAGGCACAACTGGTTCCACCATGTAGAGGAAGCCTGTTCAGGACATCTTGAGAACCTCCAAGCACCCTTGGGGCTGTAAAAATGGATGGTGCCAGCTCTAAAGCTCAGGTGCAACCCCAGGGACCATAATTCAGAACTAAAACSAGTCGCTCCAGAGGCAGCAGCTAAAAGCAGGAGTTTTCCTCCTGCTCCCCTAGAAGATGCTTGAGCTTTAGTCCTGCAACTCAGCCATCCCCAGCTGTGTTCAAGGAAGGACTGAACATCTCGGGTGTAAAGTAAACTTTACACTAAATTTCACAGGTAGCATCGACGTCTTTGCTGGGTCATTTCCATCATGACTACTTTCTGTACTGCAGGGAAGAGCAAAAGCACGGCTTGCTCTTCRCACTTCATTTTTACTAATGGATCTGGCTGCTATCGAGTGCTGTGAAAACAACCTAGAGCAGAGCAACATCRTGACTGAGCAGAACCGCAAGAGCTGAGCTCCGACCTACTCATTCCTTGGGAATTTTTCTTAAGGKCACACAATAGGGGGGAAAACAAAGCAATCACCAAAGCCCGGGACTCACCGTCCTTGCCGCTTGACAGGACTCACTAAGATAGAACACCAYGTTCTTGGTCTGCAAGCAGACGCAGCAAGCGTAGGAATATCCTTTTCTGCTTATTTTAGTAACAGGACAGGTCTTTGTTTTAGTCTTAAAGAGCTGAAAAATGCACCTTTTTTGTTCAACCTTACCAACATTACAGTAGCGTGCAGGCCTCCAAACAATTCACGCAGTGGGAGTATAATGACTTGCCCAGCTCATGCAGATATTTAAGAGCAGAGCCAGCTATATAACATGTGTTGTTTCACTGCTGCAGCCAGTAGAGTATTGTAGAGTAGAATAGAGTAACTCCATTCAACTAAGCATTCACAYGAAAGCAATGGCCTTTAAAGACTTCTTTCTTAGAGGAAAAAGAAAAAAAGAGCCCACATCCATCTTTTTCTATGGATTGGACTTGTCTGATCTACCATTTCACAAGCTGGCTAAGTTGTACCAACTATGAACATAAAAGACTTGACTAAGAGGTATATGTATCTGTTTGGATAAATTATAAAGAAATAAACAAAAAGGTCTTTGGATTATTACTCCAAATAATAAGCAACTAAAATGTCCCTACGATAAGAAGATAACATAAAGATACTTACATGTGGCAAAAAACATATGTCATTGATCATAGTCTTGTTTGGGTGGCCTGCAAATACATGTCGGCAGTGCTCCCTTTGTACGAACGCTCCTTCAAAAGCCAAGGTTTTTGAATTTTCTTCTAAATGGAAGTTTTCTTGAGTTTTCCTGCAATAAGGTTTCCTGCTTCTTGCCATATATTTGCATAGGAGGTGTTTTTGAACCAGCAATAGTCAAACTTGTGTCCTGGATCAACTCCTCAATTGAGAGGTTAGACCCACGGGAATTTTTTAAGTCAGGTTGAAGGTTTGGGATCTGAAATTTAAAAATTTATGCATTTTGCTAGTTTTGTATTCTTATCACTTTTGTAAAGACAACTCAACCATTGAATTTAGTTACATGGTACAGACCTGAGAGCTGGAGGGCAGGAAGAAGATTTGGATCACACTGGACTTGGATAATACTCTAATATGTAAGGGTATATCATAAGAGCCATAACCAGGAGGTTCCTACCGCTGCTGACTTCTCTTAATAAAGCCTGAATATGGGTAACTCTTCTCTACATCTCAAAGCAGTASAAGTTTTCCATGCAAACTTTGTTGGGATTAGGCCTATGTGCTAAATAACTTTACCTAAGTGACTTGATCTTTTGTGATTGTTTTTAGAGGCTGGCTTCATCTTTCCTCTTCATGCCAAACCACAAAGCAGCAATTTGTTGCAGCTTTGGGCCTTATATACACACCTATTTGTTCTTTACTGTAGTTCCCAAGTCATATACTTGTCCAGTCACCTCTGATCATTTCTATACTAAACATTCAGCAGTTTAAAAGAAACACCCAGCCCTGAGTGAAGCATTCACTGGTGAGCAGAGCCATAAATCACTTGGCCGAGTTCTCAGAAGCGACTGGGCAAAGCGAAGTTTCCTAGTTGTAAACGTCCCCTCACCCTCTTGCAGACTCTTGGACTTCTGATAAACACRAGCAATTAGCACCTTAGCAGACACCATTTTCCTTCCCCGCTGCTGGAATATTGGATGCTCAGAAGGAAACTGTCTTGGGGAGAGATTCCAGGAAGGTCTCTGAGAATAGGCATGGGATTATTAACACTGCTTCAGCTCATTCAATAAGTTATGTGCTAACACGYTCCTCTCATCCACACCTCCTCTCCGCTAGAGTGACATGTCCTGTGACAAGCCCATTTCTGTTCGATGGGAAGAAAAACAAACATTACGGTGGATAACCAAACAAATGCGGGCTCTTCAATTCTT
Organism: Eudromia elegans; assembly: GCA_003342815.1. Classification (NCBI taxonomy): domain Eukaryota; kingdom Metazoa; phylum Chordata; class Aves; order Tinamiformes; family Tinamidae; genus Eudromia; species Eudromia elegans. Next base: position 1,786,884 of record PTEX01000102.1, read on the forward strand.
GGATGGGAACTCACTCTTAGCTAATGTCATAAAACATGGGAAGAATGCTCTATAATTAAGCTCTTCTCTGGAAATATTTGACCAGGTTTGGGATGAGCTACAGGAACAACACTAATGTCAGCAGTAGACTGACATTCCATGAGACTGGAACAGAGTGATTTTCATCAAAATACACACCAGGGAGAAGCTTGAGGTAGGACACTGAGTTAAACAGAGGTTTTTAGTGTGGAGTTATGTACACGCATCCCAGTAAACCCAGACACAAGGCCACGTTTCCTTGGGTTTTCATCACAGGTTGAGTTACTTCAATTATGGTTTCATTGAAAAACAATATAAATAGGGGGAAAATACAAACCAAAGGTGTTCACAGAAAGCCAACAGTAAGCATAATCTATTAGCAAAAAGAARAAAGCATGAACATTGAGCCGTCCTGTTCTGAAGTCTGTTCTAAGATACAGTTTCAATGACCTTGAGTGGAATTAGTAGTGTGTTGAAATGGATGAGCATTAATTAAATTTGCAAAATGCCTTGGCCTTGAGGTCTTTCCAGGTGGTAATTCTACATTTTAAACGATGACCTCTGAAGTCAGTGATCAGCATGAAATATAAAGCTGGTGCAGACTAGATGCTGCCAGTGAAGAACAGAATGTGGAGCCAGAACCCRGGTAGTTACAGTCCCCCCATTGCCAATCAACCCAGCCAAAATCATGAATCTCAGATCTCCATTTCAGGAATAAAAAAGTAGAAAAACAAAGAGTAGTCCCTTTTTGCTGGAGGGACCAGGTAAACACCCAAAAGAGGTCTTCGGAAGTGAGGGATTTGCACATCTCTTAGCTGATCGACTCCAACACAGAATCATGGGTCTATCAAAATAGAAAAGGATAAATCTGGGCTATTGACTTGACCCAATAGCACACTGAGGCAGGCAAATCATAAAAA